>VYXC01004907.1:266053-386438 GCA_013397175.1 Platysteira castanea
TTGAGGATTGGCCGAAATTAGAAAAACCAGAAAAGCCAAAGTGGGAATCACTTCTCTGCTCTGCATCTTGAAATGAAGGGGAGTCTGGGTGTGGACCTTTTCTTATGTTCTGTACCCAAAACATAAGACTAACTTGAGTAGTAATTGTTACTCTATGTTTAGTCATGACATTAACGCTTTGAGTACCTCACAGCATGCCAGGCATATTAAAGAAGCAATAGAGGTTTCCTTCTGTCAAGAACTGCACCCATTTTTCAAAGACCTGGGAGATTTAAGCTTTGGTTTGTCTCAATCACAGTAGACAGACAACTGTTGTTTAGTCTATATAGTCAACTAGAAGAGGGCACCCACCAGCACTTCTGGGATAAAAGCCCCAGGGGTTGTCTTTTTGTGGCCTTTGGGGACTGCACGCCCAGTTTCTGTGCACTAGTTAGCAGGGACACCCATACAGAGCATGAAATTGCTGGAATCCCTGTGAGAAAAGGCTGCCCAGGCACCAGGAGAATGTAGCAGGACTGTGGGGTGCAATGCTGCACGTAGCTTTACTCTCCTTTCACACACCAGCTGTTTTTTGGGGGAGCCAGGATGATGAGAGGTGCTTTTTTCCCTTCTTCAGGACCAGTGGGTGCCATCCCCCGTTTGGGTGCCAGTAGCTTGAACCAAGAACTGTGCTCAGGTGCCACTGTGTCCCCATGGCATGGACCTTAGAGGTTTTAAATGGATGGGACGCTGGGCAGATGAAGGACACAGCTTCCAACAATGTGCGCAGTAGATCCTCAGTATGGCCCCTCTCCTCAGCAGGGACAGTGATCTGACACAGGAGCTGACAGAGGGGGATCTTCAGGAGGGTGAGGACACTGACACCTTATTCCTGCTCACACTGCGTCTCAGTTCTGAGAGAGCTGCAGGGGACACTGGTACACACTAATAATGCCCATGAGTACCTTTTTGCAAGTCCATTGCTATTTTGATGTGTCTGCACCCTTCCCCTGTCCCCAAAGGTACTGACACCCCCTGCACACACACCTTCTGCTATCTCAGGTATAGGAAGCAGCCCATATATGCAGCATCCTACCAGCTAAATTCACCGAGCAGCAGAATTCCAATCATTAAACTTCCAGGAAGGGAAAATTAAAACAAAAGGTCTGATGGATACTTGAGTGTGTTTTACCTATAAGAGGAACAAAATAAAATAGTGTGCTTTGAGAGTTGTGGTGAATCACTCAGAAACAATCTGGAGGCATTAACTGAATTGTATTTCTGGGAGGGAGGGGGGAAAGAAAGAAAGAAATGCAGGCCCTGGGATATCCCTTTATGGCATATGCGTTTTATGTTTAAATGCATTAATGGGACTGCTATGCTATGAGTCATCTCGCACAAGAGTTTCATGTGTTTCTTAAAATACACTAGAAGTAGCTGAAGGCATGCACGGTTTGCCGTGCAGTTATCTATCAGGAATCTGAGCAAATACCTGCACGCATGGCATCACGGGCTTCAGAGATGAGGGGCCCGTCCTCGGCCCTCTCTGCTGCTTGTACAGACCTGAGTTGGGGAAACCAAAACGGAATAGTAATTGATCCGACTGAATAACAAACGCAGGGTCCCCGTGTTAATATTAGGGAAGCCTCAGCACTGAATTACACAGAAAATTTGCTTATATGTAAACAGAAAACTGGAGAGTTTCCTTCTGAAGCACACTTGTCAAAGCTACAGCTGTCTGCTTTTTTTCCAGGGATGATTTGTTGCCTGGTTTTGTCTCGTTTTTTTTTTTCCATTTACTAGAAGTCCCGGCTGCAAGTCTATTTACGACTTTAAACCCACACTTTTGAGTCCTGCGGAGCTTCTTCTCTCAGTTTGCTCCTCATAGGGCACTTCAGCTGCTGGCTGCTGCCTGTCTCTCCGAGCTATTCCTTTTTCGGACAGCATAGTTTTAACATGGGAAACACCCAGTGCCAAGTATTTCTGATGGTGCACGTTACGTCTACGCTTACAGGCAAACGCTTATGCTCACAACCGCGTCGTGATGCAAACCACGGGCTGAGGGACGATTATTTAGTGATTAGTGAAAGGCAAGAACCGGGGCTGCGAACCTGCAGTTGTATGGACGAGAAGATCGTGGAAAGGAAGGTGGCTTCGCTTTCTCGCCACAATTATTTAAGGTCGAAGGGGGTCTCCGCCGCCTCGCCCGACCCCAGCGAGTGCCCCGCCGGCTCCCCCGCCGCCCCGCCCGGCTGCGCGACAGGGACGGGGCGCGGAGAGCAGCGGGCGGAGCGGAGTAGGCGTGTCCCAGCCTCCCTCCTCCCATTTCCCCGTGCGTCAGGGCCGGGAGGAGGAGGAGAATCACCTTTTTTTTTTTAATTTTTTTTTTTTTTAAAGCCTCCAACTACTTTAGCGCGGACTCGGCAGCAGATGGTGGACACAGCCCGAGGTTTCGGCGGGTAGAGCGAAGGGATGCGCCCAGCGCGCAGCGCCCGCCTGTAGCTCCGCGCCCGCTCCGCTCCCCCCATGAGCCGCCCCGCGTCCCTGCTGCCGGCCGCCCGCTGCCGCAGCGCCCCGGCCAAGCGCCTCCAGCCCCTGCACGACGGCCCCGCCGAGGAAGCGCCGGCCGCCAAGTGCCCTCGGCTCGCCGAATGCGGCCCCCCGGACTGCCTGAGCGCTCCCGGGTCGCCGTGTGCCCCCGCTTCTCCCGCCGGCGGAGGCGGCGCGGCGGGTCCCAGCCTGATCGCCTCCTACCTGCTGCTGCCGCTGGCCGAGCGGGAGCAGGTGTCCAGGGCGCTGAGCGTCAGCTCGGGCCGGGAGCTGCGCTGCAAGGTGAGAGGGAGCGGAGCGGANAACTACTTTAGCGCGGACTCGGCAGCAGATGGTGGACACAGCCCGAGGTTTCGGCGGGTAGAGCGAAGGGATGCGCCCAGCGCGCAGCGCNGGTCCGGCCGGCGCGTCCGAGCGCCCGGCCGGGGACAGCCCTGCTGAACATCCTCCCGCTGCTCCCCGGCTAGGAGCGCCCGGCCAGCCCCCGGCGGGGTTTGCACACGCTGAGAGTGAGCTGGGACTCCGGCTTACCTCGAAGCGCCTTCCCCCCAAAGGCTGTGGGAATGGTGGTTTGTTTCAGTTTTCCCCCCAACCTTGCAATATAAAACGAACAGGAAGGGTCCCGGTAGCCGCTTCTGCCTGTCCTACCGAGCCCTGGCTCCCCTCCAGCTCCCTCGTCATTGTTTGGGGGAGAGTTGCTACGCGAGCTCCAGCTTTCAACGCCCTTGAGAATGAATTTCGGTTTAATTTCCTCACTACAGGTGTTCCCCCTCAAACACTACCAGGACAAGATCCGACCTTACATTCAGCTGCCGTCACACAGAAACATCACCGGGGTTGTCGAAGTCATTCTTGGGGACACCAAGGCCTATGTGTTCTTTGAAAAGGACTTTGGGGACATGCACTCCTACGTGAGGAGCTGCAAGAGGCTGCGGGAAGAGGAGGCTGCCCGGCTGTTCAAGCAGATTGTCTCCGCTGTAGCTCACTGTCACCAGTCAGCCATCGTACTTGGTGACCTCAAGCTCAGGAAATTTGTCTTCTCTAATGAAGAAAGGTAAGTGGCTGTCAGCAGCCAGCCCTGGGGTGAGTGGGGAGGGAGGAATGCCACATCCAGAGACACAAAAAGCGTCCCAGGGAGTGGAAACAGCCCTGTCAGCCGGGCATCACCTGCGAGCAATCCGCGTAGGTCCCCATCACGTGTGTGTAGTAGGTCACGGATCTAACCGGTACGCACTCCCTCTTAGTTAGATCTTGACTGATGAAAGAGAGGAAGCTCGCCGGGAGCTTCCTCTCATTCAGCAGAAGTTCAGTGAAACCCGCTGGCAGACAAAGGGATGATAGTTCGGATGCTCGTTAGCGCCAGAAGATGTCATGTGTGCCACTCATTCAGTGTCAAATGAATAAAAGGCAGAGAGGGAGAGGGGGGCCGCTGAGATGTTGTGCCGGGAAGAGGAAGCAGCCCGGCTGGGGGAGCAGGAGGTGTGAGGAGCTGGAGCTCTCGTCCCTCCTCGGGAGAGTTGCCTTGTGACCCATGGTGTAGCCACAGCGCTTGGGAAGGGTCTCCTTGCTGAACCACTCTGCTGATCAGGGTGATGCTGCTGTGTCCTTCGAGGCTTGTATCCCTGCTCCAGTGCCGGGCTTTCTATGCCCCCTGTGCCCGTGGATGTGGGCACACACAGCAGGGAACGTTAGATAATGCTTTGGGAATCCTGCATCAAAGAAAATCACTTTAGTAAAACTTAGCCTAAAGCATAGGTTCATAGAGGAGATCGTAGAATCTAGTTGTTAAATTTAGATTAGGGAAATAATTCAGTATTCCCCTGGAGTGTTTGCTGCTCTTGCAGTGCTTCACCGCACATGGCAGAGTCAGAAATACATTTTTAATCAGCAAAATTGACTCTTGACCAGCTGCTTATCCCAAGGAATGTTAAAAAACTAAGTAAAAGCTGTAATGGAGTTGTGCTTAATATCATAAAAGTGTAAGGTGATATTACTGATGGAGAAGAAAAGGGATTTTGTTTGTTTTGTTAAACCGAGCTAATGATTCTTCAGGTACCTTTTATGAATGTGATAAGAAAATTACTCAGCACTGCCCCTCTGAAACAGAAACAGCTGTATGTTGTCACGTAAAGAAAGCTATTCCTTTGAAGGAAACTGTTGCAGCTTTTCACTCCCATAAGAAGATGAAACATTTGTTGAAATGTTACGTTGCGCACAGTCTCGCTCATTTGGAAATAACGTGTTGCACAGGCGATGTCATGTGCATCACATTTGGCAAGAAGAGGGTTAAGCAATGGCAGGCGACGCGGGCTCTCGCACAGGTGCAGTTTCAGGGCTCCCGCAGCCAATCCCAGGCCCACGGTTCTCATTGAGTCATATTTTCCGTTTGCAGAACCAATGGGTATTTGCCGAGGTCAGGCTGAGGACAGGCTGCAGCCACCGTATCTACACCCCAGCACACTGCCAGGCAGTGCAGAGCCCTTCCAGGGCTGGCTGATGGCTTCCCTGCCGATGGGAGCTCCCCTTACCCTCCAAAATAGGAGGCCGGGGTGGACCCACCCCTACCTGGGAGATGGTGGGTGCGGTGATATGCTCCAGAAAGGCAAAAATAATAAATTACAAACTAAAATGAGAAAACAAATTAAAAGCTCAGGAAAGGCAATGATCCGCACCAGGGCAGAGGGGAGCTTTGTGGTTTGTGGAATCCCACAGCTGGATGCTGTTTGCTCAAGGCCTGAACTGCACATAGTGGCTATGTGGTGCCATGTCACCAATTAACCCCATGCAGTGGCACTGCAACCTGCGTGGGTAGAGGGTGACTTGGTGTTCCTCCGGAGCCCTCTGTGTCATTAAAATCCCCTGTTAATAAAAGGAGTGAGTGTCACTGAATGCTGGCCCGATGCACACAGCAGCACTTCCATTGCACATGGCCAGGAGTTCGGGCAGCTTCTCTGCTACAAGTGTTTCCTTTCTCAGTGCCAACACCAGAGAGAATGGGGCCATGGCAGGGGCTTGCTGTGCTTGCTCATGACTGCGTGTTGCTGTTTCTCACCTGTGGCTTCCTCTCCTGCCCTCCCTAGGACTCAGCTCCGTCTGGAGAGCCTGGAAGACACACACATCATCAAAGGCGAAGACGATGCACTCTCAGACAAGCACGGCTGCCCAGCGTATGTCAGTCCTGAGATCCTAAACACAACGGGGACTTACTCAGGAAAATCGGCTGACGTGTGGAGTTTGGGAGTGATGCTCTATACCCTGCTGGTGGGACGCTATCCCTTCCATGACTCGGACCCTAGCACTCTGTTCTCCAAAATCCGGCGTGGACAGTTCTGTATTCCTGACCACGTCTCCCCCAAAGCCCGCTGCCTCATCCGCAGCCTCCTACGGCGGGAGCCTTCTGAAAGACTCACTGCTCCGGAGATCTTGCTTCACCCTTGGTTCGAGGCAGTCTTGGAGCCTGGATATACAGACCAGGAGACAGGAACTTCAGATCAGATTGTCCCAGAATATCACGGAGACAGTGATGATATTAGTTCCTTCTTCTGCTAACCCCGAAATCTCAAAAACCTTGTCGGTTCTTACCTCCGGCATCTTTGTAGAGTTTCATTTTTCCACGTCTGCAAACTCAACAGCATCTTAAAGTGCCAGTATGGTCAGAAAAGTGACCTTGTCTAAATGAATGCCAACCTGGAGATCTCCACTCCCTAAGTGTACTCAGAGTTCCATCCTCTTGCTCTGCTGGTCAGTCCCACCAGCCCCGGAGAACCTGTGCAGCTTTGTGAGAACTGTCTGGCTCTTCTGCCTCCTGCATCTCCTCTGGTGTAACTGGTCGCATCTTGGCTGCAGAATCCTATGTCTGGCAAGGTGTGGGATGGAAAGCCAGCTCCTTCTGGTTTCCTGCAGCGGCTGCAGAGGTGTGGAGCCCTGGCCACAATGTGTAGGGGCAGAGGGGCGCAAGGTGCGCCTCTACCTAAACAAATCTGACAGAAATGGTTAAAAGGAGAATGGACTCGGCATGCCCCAGCAGCCAGCTCACAAAGCAGCTCTCTGACTGTAAGCACACATTAATGAGGGAGGGAGGTTGTCGCCTGCCATGGCCAGCTCTCTGCTCGCTGCTGCTCCTCCAGCTGATCCTGCTTTCAGAGGCGTGAAGCTTCTAGATCCACTTGTAAGACAAATCACTGCTGTGGCTCTTTATGAAGCAGAAACCAGTGGATATCCCAGCCGGATCCCCTCCAATTCCATTCGCTGACCAGGAAAGCATTTTAAATAGACTTAAGCCTCATGTTATTACCGTGTAGCCTATATAACTTTATGCCCTCAGTGAGCTTGTCGAGTAGCAGGTCTCGTTAGCTCTGAGTGCCAAAATGTATCCGTTTTCCAAACTGTAACACTATAGGCCGGGGCGCCTTCCCCTGGAAAAGGATCAGGGGTGTCTTGTACAGTACCTGTAAACATGGCCATGTTTTCCAACCGGCTCAACTCCTAAAAATATCACATCACCTTCTCTTTCCCTCTCAACCCTCCAAAAAGTTAGTCTTAAGAGTAAAATCTCCTTACACCTCTAGTTGATTATTCAGGTATGCTGTTTGCCTCCAGCCCGCCCCACGTTTTTGTTTTGTTTTGTTTTGCATGATTATTTATAGTCTTTCCAGTATGTGTGGATAATGAATATATCTAAATCATTAGCTTCCTGGGTTGGGGGTAAGTAAAGCTTAGTCCTGCCTAAAATTTCTACTTTGTTTCACGTGTGTCCAGTGGTTTATGCAGAGATGTCCATTCACCTTAGGCAAGAGTGCAGCTTCTGAAATGGCCGTGAGGTGGGTGATGCATGTTCCCAACACCACCCAGTTTGAGTGAAGTCATTTTAAGGGTTAACCCTGGCAAGCTGCAGTCCCACCACGTGTTGTGAGAATCCCATGTATACCTCATGGACTGTGTACTTTGTACATTACCTTACTGTTTGGGGTTTTGTTCTCTTGTTTTGTTGTACTTTGTCCTAATAAGAGCTGTCAAAGAGCAATTTAATGTGAATTAATGTTGGCAATACTAACTTGACAGAATCATGAGCATTAAGAGGAGAGTGGTCCAGCTCTCCGTTGCACTAAACCTCTCATGATTGCTTGACATTTGTATCTGTGATACAGTTTAACCCTTCTATGAAAAACAGTACATTTGTATATATTGGTAGAAAATTCTGCCAGAAAAGCTAAAAACACTATGTCCAATTTGTACATATGTATATGTCTGTGGAAACCTGGATGATAAAGTCTGACTTGTAGAAAGTTTTAATAAACTTGGTTTCATAATGTTTGTCCCCATTTCTTGTGGTGTCTCAAGAGGAATGCAGTTCAGTGTGTTTGGTTTAATCTGAAAAAATGGGGTTTGACCTCAGAGACTCTCAGCTCTTCTACAGTCTGTATGTGTGTTCCATCATGTTTTAGCCTGAACTCCCCCAACTCAGCCTGGGGTTGAATCCCCAGGGAGAGTGGGGACAGGATGGATCCTGCCTCTTGTGAGGTGGAAAGGGCTTGGGCCATCCCCAGGGTTGTGTGAATGCGGTATCCTACTCCTGTGATAAACAAGGGGTAGAGGAGTTACAGCTCTGCCTCTGAACTTTAGAAATCCTCTCACCTTTCAGCCCATCCATTTGTTTCTCTCCATATCCTGTGAGCAGAAGATGCTGTGGCGCAGCAGGGCTGTCATCCTACACCTCTGTGCCTGGCAATGTGATGCTCCAGCCAGTGGAAAATCAGATCTCGGGTGTCTAAAAGTGAGCAGCCAGGAGGGGCAGCAACCAAGAGCATTGGTGTTACAGGGAGCTGGAGCTCGTGG
Organism: Platysteira castanea; assembly: GCA_013397175.1. Taxonomy (NCBI): domain Eukaryota; kingdom Metazoa; phylum Chordata; class Aves; order Passeriformes; genus Platysteira; species Platysteira castanea. The sequence continues at coordinate 274,418 of VYXC01004907.1, forward strand.
GCAGAGGCTTGACCCCACTGCTGGGAGGCAGTGCAGAGGCCGCACAGTGCTCTCATTAAAAATGAACAGAAAGATTATTAGAGCTGCTTTTCTTTGTGGTGAGAAGGGAGAAGTATAAATAGCTGCAGTATCAAGGTTAGAGAATGTGCTTTCCTGAAAGAGATCAAGCCACCCTTGCAATCCACCCGAAGCGGTGAGATCATCGCTCACAAGTGGAAAGGAGGAGGAAGAGAGTCTTGATTTTATTTATACTTTGCCTCATGTTTAACTTTGTCCTTTTGCTTGAAATCTGTTCAGCGGAGCAACTGCTTCCAGGCAGCTCCATGAGCAGGAGCAACTTTAAAAACAGTTTTGCTTTTAGAAGGGGAGTGGAAAGTGAAAAGGAGGGAATAGGGACCTGGTCAATGATAAAGCAAAGTGCACTGACTTTCATTAGGTACCTTGACTCCCACTCTGAAAAGCCAGTGATCTGTGCAGTAAGCATATTTTCTTAGCATTTGCTGAGTGAATGTCAGACACCAAAATATCTCAAGTTACTTTACTGATGTTATTCTTGCAAGACTTGTAAAAATATGTGTGCTGCATAGCCTGGCTGATTAAATTACCCCCTGCCCTACCATGCTTTCAGGCTTGGACAGAAGCCCTGATGCATCCATTCAAAACAACTGCAGGAGGTTTGTATTTTAGTGAAACCTTGAAAACTTTCAAAACACATTTTTTCCCCCCTTGCATTTAAGTCACCCCTAGTAGGTGAACGTGTAGGTCATCCTGTGACTTTGTTTCACATGAGCTGCGCTGCAGAGTGATTAAAATAAACGCCAAATGGTAGTAACATCTGCAAACAGCCTCTGTATTGCTTTAGGGATTATAATGCAACATCCGTTTGTACAGCAGAATAAATTGCTATTGCTTCGTTACCCCATCGTTTGTATTATTGTATACAAAGTTTCAGAGCGTGTTGAAAGAACCAGCATATTAAGTGATTAAACTTTGATGGTGGGTGTGAGAACTTTGATTTATGCAATGCACACATTTCTTTTTGAGAGTGTCACAATTTGTCTATTTTTAAATGGTCCTTTTGGCTGAGGACCACATGAATCTCTTCTGTATTTTGCAGACCTGGTCACCATTTTCACCTTGAAATTGCCCTCTCTGAAAAGCACTGGGAGCCTTCAGTCCTTCTCTGTTGTTGCTGAAAACACAGGAAAAGTTGAGTTTTTTCACAATATCCTGGTCTCCATACTAAGCCGGCATCGAACCACCTCCCAGTCAGGATAGACCTTACATCCTAAATATGTATTTTAACAACTCTCAATACTTCAGCTGCATTTTGGGCATCAGTTCAATAATTTTCTTTTGAAATAGCACAGCAGAATTTGTAAACCAGCTTCCTCTGAAAGTGCCAGGTAAAACAGCCAGCTCAGCAAGCTCAGGTTTAAGGTCAATATCTCTGCCAAGCAGGTGATACTGCTGAGGTTATTTGCAGTTGAAAAGGACTGGTAGAAATTCAGCCCTACCTAATATAAACAGTGCCCTAATTTTAGTATTTATGAAAGGAAAGGGGTGAAAGAACAGGGTTATTTTACAGATGTACAAGAGGAAAATTCATTGCCCCTGGCTGGATCACAAAGCCAGTGCAATGCTGTCTTCTAGTTCTGCTTTAATGCACTGAGGGCAAGCCTGCCAGAAAACCTGAGAAACACATTTTATTCCGGCAGTGCTGAGTGCTCTCTGTCAAGCAATTCTCTACAGATTAACTCTTTATACAAAACCAGATTTCCCCCCCTACTTTTTCATACTATTGCATTCTGTCAGAGAAAAAAGCCTAACATTCAGCACTATGGCAGTGCACAGATTTAGCAGCACAAAGAAATATCCTATACAGATACTTCCTACAAAGATGTTTTTCTAGTGAGCATTGAGAAGAATAACTTGACATATAACCACGGTCTGAATTAATCCCTTGCAAAAAATGGCTTTGTTAAATGCAACGTGTCTCAGAAGTATTGTTGATAAAAGTACCGTGAAATTTGAAACAGTTCTTGCCATGATTCCTCCGTAACTTGCAAAATCCTTTTCTCCAAGTGAAATCCAGAGTTCAGATTTCAGACAGAATCAACTTTTGTTGCAGCTAAATGACAAATCCTTCAGGATATGAGTTCACAGCAGCATTTTTTTTTCCTTTTTGCGAAGCCAGCTATTTAGAAAATGCCTTAAAGAAAACTCGTTAGTTTTCATTGCCCTGCATGTATTTATTTACAGTATTTAACCAGCTAAACAAGCTAATGTGCAGCACTTCATTTCCTAATTTGGCTTTGAAACTGGAGCAGCCGAAGTATCAATTACATTCTGTCAAATGCAAACATTAACATAACTGTATGAAGCAATCATGTTTCTAACAACAGCAAGCACTGCCCAGAGGACCAAAATAAATAAAATTCATAGAGCAAGAGGCAACGCTTTTCTTTAAGGCAGGATTAGGGCCAGTGAGCGCCCGGGTGCTTCCCTCTCCGGGGCCGTTTGTCTCGCAGGGCTGTGGAGGCAGCTCCAGCACTTAGGTGGAGGTGATTAATAAGGCACTTGCTCACCAAGGGCACGGTCTCATCACAGCGGGTGTGGATTTCTGCATGCAACTCCCACTGTTATTAATGGTTAATTAATGTGTAATTTGCAGAAAGAGATGAAACTGGGACCTCGGCGGTGTGTTGTGAGCACACACACGGGCTTATCATTCGAAGAAATATCAGGGTGACACGAAGGGTGGATGACAGAAAATAAGTGTGGCATGAATCAGCTGCCCTGTGTTTATGACACGGCGCTGTTGTGGGAAAACATTCACCTCCATCAACTACCGTCTCCTGCCAACAACAAAAGTTGAGTTTGATAAATTATTAGTGGAGATGTTCTCAGTGGCTTTGCTTAGATTTTACTCCTCTTGCGCAAATTGCAGATTAGGAAAGGATTAAGTAACAACAGTGTGGCTAAAGTATTACACATCGTGCTGGCAATTAGCCAAAGAATGTAGCATGCAAAAGCTGACATTGCCTAAGAAATCAAATATAGCTCCGGTCACCACAGAAAATGACTCTTCCCCACCACCCAAGGTAGTTGCTCAGTTTCTTTCCTGTCTCACACAGAGCCTTGCACCAGCAAATTGTTCATTACAGAACTTTATTTTCCTTTCCATTTTTTAAAAAAATTTTTCTTAACTTCCTGGTAGTGAAAAAGCCATAAACATTTAGATGAATCACAGAAACCATAAATGTAATTGAGTGTAAAGCCATTGTTGGGCCCTGTGATAACATCCCTGTCAAGTCTCAACTTGTCAGATTCGTAGTCTCGCTGAGGCTCAAATACCATGAGTTTCCTTTGCTGTACTAACAACTGGAGACAAAATACCCACAAATTTGGGACAAAAGGTTGTGAAAAACTTGCACACCCGATGACAATGACTGTGCAGATGGGCAGTGGGATACTTGGTCCGAGCAAGTGTTTCCTCCAGTGAGTAATGGCAGCAGAATTAGGCTCAGAAAGTTCAGTCAGCAGCCTCTGTTGCAAAGTAGGGGGGCAATGACCCTCAAACATCAGGCAAAAGTGCAAAACCCACCTGGTGCATGTATGAAGTTGCTGGTTGACAAGAATGGTGGTGAACCCTGCTCCTCCCCAGCTCCATGCCTGTGCCCAAGCTGCTTGGATCTGGGGGAAGGCAGGATGCTGTCAGGCCAACAGGTCCCAGGAGAAGCACGTGCAGATGCCTGATGCCTACAGATGTGCATGGGAGTACAGCAGGTGCCCATCAGGCACGCCTGCAGCACAGGGACACAGCACCTAAAGGGGACCTACAGGACAGATGGAGAGGGACTCGTTATCAGGGACTGGAATGATAGGACAAGGGGTAACAGTTAAGCTGAAAGAGGGTTGATTTAGGTTGGGAAGAAATTCTTTACTGTGAGTGTAGTGAGACACTGGAACAGGTTGCCCATAGAAGCTGTGGATGCCCCTGGAAGTGTTCAAGGCCAGGCTGGATTAGGCTTTGAGCTCCATGGTTTGGTGAAAGGTGTCCCTGCCCAAGGTGGGGGGTTTGGAACTAGATGGTCTTTAAGGTCCCTTCCAACCCAAAGCATTGCATGATTCTATGACACTGTGGCCCACTGACACCCACCTTGGTATTTAAGCATCCTCTGAAGGACCTTCCTATGGTTAGAAGCCTTGCTTGGCCCTTGCTTTGACTCAATCTGTACCTTGAGGTCTCAAAATCCTGCAGCAATGAATTCCACTGCTTCAATAAATTACCTTTCTTGGAAGGGGAATAGGCTTCAAACTACAGCAACATGACTGGAATGACTGAAGAGGAGCAGCTGGCCCAGTTGTGGAGGATCTTTTTGCTCCCCTCACTCCCCATGAGGACTAGGGGTGATGCTGTTCTCTGTGCAGGTCAGTAGCTCCCAGAGTGGTGAGGACTTGAGCCCAGTGGGCAGAAAGGCTTAATCAGTGAACTCATGGGATATTTTATCATGGGTCTTGTGATCCTTGATATTTAAGGGTCCTGTCTGCTGAAGGCAATGATCTTCAGGAGATTTCGGATTTTCATGTGAGGAAGAACAAGCAAATGTCCAGTTTTTCTGTTGCAAAGAGGGATTTGAAAGGATGTGTCCTGTGAATCTGTGGACTATTCCCTACTTGTTACTAGTGTCCCAGCCAGACGCTCCATGCTGCAAAGGCATGCTTGACTGGCTGCCTCATTACAGCAGGCAGAGTTTTGTCCTTTCATCTACGCAGCTGGCAAAACAATAAATTTAAAAATAAGGCAAAGTCAGCAAATAGTTTTCTTTCCCTATGTGCAAGGTTAGAGGAACTACTCCCCCTCCTCCCGAATGATTTCCTGACTTAGTAACATTTTTCTCAATCTCCTCTTCTTCTTTCTTTCTGGGCACATGGGGAAAAGCAGGATTTGCGTTTCGGGTGGAGAGGGAGCACCTTTACATGCTGTGCTGTGGCCCAAGCTCTTCATGTGTGTGTGCCAACCACAGCCAAAGCCCTGAGCAATCTCCCTCCAGCAAGAGGCAGGGGTGGCTTTGCAGGGAGAGTGCTTTTGTCGTGTTATGATGGGACCTGGACTCCACATAGGAGGTACCTCCCTGCCTGCAAGCTCCTCAGGCAAGCCTTGCTGCCTGCAGACAGACAGTACTGCCAGAATTAGCCACTGGTAGGAGATGGTCCATCCTGGGATGCCTAGGTATGCTGGAGAGAAGATGGTGGAGTGGCATCCAGCTTGTCCCCAGCCCTGGGCACGGCTCTGGATCGCTGGCAGTGTTTTTGGCAGCCGGGCGCAGGCAGGGCTGCTCTGCAGGGCGCCGTGGGCTGAGCTGCTGACCTGGGACTGGCCCATGATGCACATCCTGCTCACGCATGTGGGCATGAGTCAGAGCCTGAGAGGAAAAAGCCTCACCCAGTGACAGGCAGAGTGGTGCAGGGAGCTCCGGCTGTGTGCTGATAGAAGAGATTGCTTATTACAGCTGACAGCCTCCCTCGGCAAAATCCCTGCACCTGTGACATGGGGAAAGGGCTTTGAATCTAATCAGGTCTCCCACCTCATAGTCAGAGGTTCAGTGGAACCGCTACAGGATGGGTTTGTCGAGGTGGCTCAGGGCCTGCCTTCAGCATCTGTGGCCTTAGAGCTCAAGGAGCTGCTGCAGGCTCCCAGCACACACGTCCCAAGCTGCTGGCAGTCTCTCCACAATAAGAAGGCACAGCAAGTTTGATCAGAACCACATCCATTCCCTTCTGCTCTCGTAAGACCCCACCTGAAATACTATATTCAGCTTTGGGGCCCCCAACATAAGAAGGACATGGACCTGCTGAGCAGTTCCAGAGGATGGTTATGGAAATGACCAGAGGGCTGGAGCACCACTCCTATGAAAATTACCAGAGTGCTGGAACACTTCTCCAGGCTGAGAGAGCTGGGGCTGTTCAGCTCGCAGAAGAAAGGGTTCTGGAGAGACCTTGCAGCATCTTCCTCTACCTAAAGGGGGCCTTACAGGAAATATGGGGAGGGACTCTTTGTCATGGACTGCAATGATAGGAGAGGGGGGAATGGTTCTAAACTGAAGAAGGGTAGATTTACATTACATATTAGGGAGAAAATGTTTACTGTGGAGCTCAAGAAGCACTGGAACAGGTTGCTCAGAGTAACTGTGGATGCCCCATCCCTGGCAGTGTTCAAGGCCGGGTTGGATGGGGCTTTGAGCAACCTGGCCTGGTGGAAGGTGTCCCTGCCCCTGTCAGAGGGGTTGGAACAAGATGATACTTAAGGTCCCTACCAACACAAGCCATTCTACTATTCTATGCTGTGCAGAGGCCTCCAGAAAAGCAATACAATCTTCACAACTCTTCTTCCTGTCAGTTTGACCTAAGTCTTGCTGTCTTCAGCACCTGCCACCTGCCCTTTAGGCAGGTGCTAATCTTCCTTGGGCACTGGGACAGCTGAGCAATGGTCGAGCCACCCCCTCCCTCCTCGCTGCTTTTCCAGGAAACAGGTGTCCAGATCTTTTGACCCTTGCAAATGATTGCATTTAATTATTTCTGGGAAATTTCCACTATGGTTTTATAGTGTTTCTTCCAGAAATCTGGTTCATCTTTGCTAGGAAGACATTGTATGTCTCAAGCAAAGGTCAGGATGAATCATTTTGGAAAGCACACCAGCTGCCATGGACTCCCAGCACCGAGGGAGTGGAAGCGTGTCCATGGTTTGCCACTTAAACACAAAGCCCTGAACACTCCCAGCTCTTCTTGTAGTCAATGGCATGACTTGCATAGAATAACAGATGCTGGGTATGACTGTAGCAGTTCAAAAGCCAGTGGTAGATGGATCACAGCAGTAGATGGTCCCACAGCTGTGGCTTTAAAAGGGTTATTGATTCATTTGGAAACAACTAGCATGAGTGACTTTGTAACAGACAGGATTATTTAGTCTCACCACATGTCAACCATAGAAAACGTACAGTTCAGCTCTGCAATTCTTCCAGTGATCATCACATAAAATACCCAACAGGATAAGCCACCAATGGACTGGATAATGCACTTTCCTTATATATGTTTGCAGCTACCAAGGGATGTGGGTTGTCCTCAAAAACAATGGGAGAAATTCTTCCGTTAAAGATCTAATAGGGAGGAGTTAAACCGAGATGCAATCAACCAAACCAAAAAAAGTATGTGGATAGTGATACAGCCTTGATCCAGGCTGCTGCAGCCACTCAAAAGAAGGAGAAATAAATCACTCTGAGTGTGTATAGAAAATGCATGCTCGGAAATCACGCAAAAACAACTTCCCATATCTGCTTTTATGCTGGACAGCCTGAGGCAGCTGGATCTTTCCTTTATGGGCCAGCTGAGGATGCTCCTGGTGACAAGGACACACAGCTTGGTACCAATGGAGCCATCTCAAATGCCAGTTGCTCCTCCTTGACTAGCAAAGTGTCAAAAAATGCCAAGGAGTTACAGAAGCAAAGACAGCCAGGGATGGGAGCGACCAGCAGGGCACTGAGCTCTCTGCTGTGAGCCCGTGTGGGTACTGCCCCACTGGTGCGAGTTCGAGAGGCTTCACTCAAACCAGATGCCTCTGAGCAAGCAGAGAGCTGCAATTAAACCCTGGCAGCCCCACCAAGCCTTCTGCAGGGATGATCCAGTTTCCATGCTTGGAGTATCTGGTTCCACAGATCCCACATGGAGAAAATCCCCACCCAGATCATAAGGGTATATCTAGAAGTTTTGCTCTGACACGTACTATAATGCAGCTACATTTAGGATACACTCAGGAGTTTTGCTCTGGCATAAATTATACCATAAGCACTGTAATCTGAACCAAATTAGGCTTGGCCTGCAGTCTGTGATGCCATTCTACTGGGTCAAACCTAGAGATTCAAACTCAGTGTTCACTCAGCAGAGCCTGAGGAGCAAATCAGAGAGAAATTCTCCAGTGCATACAGCATTCCTGGGTAAATCAATGGGAACTGTTGAGTCTGGCCTGAAGTCAGGATTTCAGGATTTGACCCAATTTAACCTTGGCATAGTTGCCCAACTTTTTTTNNTTTTTTTTTTTTTTTTTTTTGGTGGGCTCAAAAAATAAATTTTAAAAAAAAATAAAAAAAAAAAAAAAAAAAAAAAAAAAGCTGCTGGGGTTCAGAAGTGCTGTGCTAGCCAGCAGGGTTTTGTTAGTTACTTCCATTACTATGGTATTTGTTGGCGTCAGCATTTTGTGCAAAGTAAAGCACCACTCTGGGCTCTCTGTCCAGGGCAGAGCCATATGAGCTGGGGGCAGAAGTTGTGACTCTTCCCATACTTGACAGACAGATGGGAAGTTTCTTTTACCAAATTCAACTGCTGGGTTTTTTTTTTTACTCACTGGAGTGAAATTCAGCCACATGCAAAATGCAAGAATTGCTCATGTCAGATCCAATGAGTCCCAGTGTGGAAGGTTTATTGGAGAGGCTTTGGGAGAACCAGGGTATGAGATAAGAAGATGGGAAGAAGCAGGACAGGATTACAGTCCTGCAGAGGACTGAACTTTCTGTCCTTTTTGTCCCTTCTTGTTTCTGTGCAGGGAAAGGGTGCTGTTTCCCAGGCTGTTTCCAGGAATCTCTTTTGAAGAGCTGATACAGATACAGAGATCTCTTTTTCTGTTCACCTTGTGGGTGGACAACAAAAGGCATCATCTCAGTCTTGACGATTTTATTGTTTTACTTACTCCACTGCATCTTGGAATTTACTCTGCCACTACTTGTTAATATATTTATTAGAGCCCAGGGCATGCCAACACTACTGGAGTTTGATGATGTTTTGTTTCAAGTTTCAGACCCTGACTTGTAAAGCTGCACCATCCAGTCCCCTGGCTCTGGATCCAACCTGGGCGGTGGGGATGGGTGTCTGGCTGTGGCTGCTGTGACGGGACGAGCCCAACACTGAGGAGTCCCTGAAGCCCTGTTGTGCCCATGGAAGGACCAGGAGACATCACTCATCAAATACTGTCATGTGCAAAGCAGACCCAAATTTGAGATATTTATTGAATTTACTACTAACAAAATCAAAGCAAGATAATGAGAAGTAAAATAAATCTTAAAACCACCTTGCCCCTACCCCTACCTCCATCCCAAGTTTTACCTCCTCCCCCTCAGTGGCACAGGGAGATGGGAATGGGGGTTATGGTCCGTTCATCACAGATTGTTTCTGTCACTATTCAGGGAGAGTCGTTCCCCTGCTCCAGTGTGGGGTCCTTTCCATGGGAGACAGTCCTCCACGAACTTCTCCAGTGTGAGTCCATCTCATGAGTAACAGTTCTCCACAAACTGCTGCAAGGTGGGTCGCCCTTCTACAGGGCGCAGTCCTTCAGGGACAGGCTGCTCCAGCACGGGTCCTCCACAGGGTCACAAGTCCTACCAGGAAACCTGCTCCCAAGTGACTCCTCTCTCCATGGGTCCATAGGTTCCTGCCCACAGCTCACGGGTTTCCCATGGGGTCACAGCCCTTTTTCAGGCATTCCCTTGTTCCAGCCTAGGTCACCTCCGTGGGCTGCAGGGGCATCCCTGTGGTCCTCCATGGGCTGCAGGGGCACAGCTGCCTCACCATGGGCTGTACCATGGGCTGTAGAGGAATCTCAGCTCTCGTGCCTGGAGCACCTGCTGCCCCTCCTTCTGCACTGACCTGGGTGTCTGCAGGGCTGTTCCTCTCACATGTTCCCACCTTGCTCATCTCTGGCTGCAATTACATCTGCACAATAACTCCTTTTCCTTCTTAAATATGTTATCACAGAGGTGTTACTATCATTCCTGAATGTCTTGGCCTTGGCTAGCAGCGAGTGCATCTTGGAGCCATCTGGCATTGGCTCTGCTTGATAGTGGAAAAACTTCTGGCAGCTTCTCACAGCAGCCATCCCTGAAGCCTGCCCTCCCACTACCAAAACCTGGTCACAGCCCATCAGGCAAATCCAAGCATATTTTCAGGGAAAACTGGTTTTATTTCCCCTGGGGCAAGCACATGAATAATTTCTTTTGGGTTTAAAATGAAAGCAGGATGGCCAGTGGCAGGGTGTTAAGTAGGAGCGGGTTTTAATCCATTTAAGATCTTTGACTAGTTTTGGTTCAAAACTGCCTTCCCTTCACTGCAGATGAATCTGGATGACTCCTTAGTACTTCAAAACAGCTTCTGAGATTTAGACTTAGGGTCTAAATCTCCTTTTGCTCCCAAAAACATCTTCAAAGCTTACTTCCAGCAATGAGACATCCTCTAGGCTCTTCAGCTGCAGCTTCACTTGCAAATGACTGTAAAAATAAGAGAAATATGGCCATTTTTGAAAGTAAAACCAGCCCATGGAGGTTTAAGAGTCATGAGAACACCCATATTCAGCACCATGAGATGTTCTGGCAGTGGAAATGTTGCATTGTGTTAGGGTGTGTGTTGGCACAAGATGTGCTCAAGAACCCACCAGTGCATTGGCAGGGGGAGGAAGAGTGAGGATGTGGAGGGGAGACCTGGGACTGGAGCAACTGAGGGTGGAAATTTTCCAGGTGAGGCCAGGAGTACCTGGAATGCTGGTTGTGTTTTATAACTGTGTGGGTGATGCCAGGCCATTGGCCACTTTGCTCCTGCTGCCCCTTGTCTTAATGAGTGACTGCAGCTCAGCCTCCTGGATTATTCAGATTGGGGAAGGGAGAAAAAGGGGTGGTGAAGCACATGCTTGGATGACTCTGAGGGTGCACCCAGTCTAATGAAAGCAAAGAAGCACCCTAGGACTCACTCACTGGGCTTTCAAGCATGAGCAGACAATGGGAGGGGTTCAGTAATAGTGAAAAGCTTGGATTTGTGTAGGAACTTTTTACTTTGAGCCTTTTACTCCCCTTCCTACCCCCTGGCCTGTGACTCAACACCATTGCACACGACAGCGTAACCCCAGGCACACAATCATCCTCCAGGTATTACAACTGTCAGGCAAACAGATTGCTCACACTATCCTATGCTGGTCTGAAAGGATTACAATATAGATTAGGATCAGGATTGCCTTCCTAACATTCTCAGCCTCAAAACAGGTGTAAGGGAAAAACACATGAGGGAAATTATTTGCCAGTGGAGAATCTCTCCAGGAGGAATAAATACTAATTGGAGATTGGGATCAGGCAGCTGCTGAGTTGGGCTTTTCCCACTCAGAGGTAGCCTGAGAGCAGCACTACAGGCTGCAGGCCCATGCAAAGAAAAATGCTGTTGTATGCATGCATGAAGGACCTGTGCGCTCACACGCTGAGTCCTGAGAGGCTCTGGTAAAAGGGTAATAAAATAATAGAATCATAGGACCACAGAATGGTTTGAGTTGGAAAGGACCTGAAATGTCACCTGGTCCCAACATGGGCAGGGACACCTTCCACTAGACCAGGTGGCTCAAAGCTCCGTCTGACCAGGCCTTGAACACTACCAGGCATGGGACATTCACAACATTTCTGGGCAACATGTTTCACTGTCTCACCACCCTTACAGCAAAGGATTTCTTCCTTATGTCCAATCTAAACGTACCCTCTTTCAGTTTAAAATCATTCCCCTTTATCCTATCACTATATGCCATTGCAAGAAGTTTCTCTCCAGCTCACTTGTAGCCCCTTTAGGTACTGGTAGGTGCTATAAGGTCTCTCCAGAGCCTTCTCTTCTCCAGGCTGAACAGCCCCAACTCTCTCAACTTGTCAGCCTGGAAAGAGAACTGGGCACACTCCTTTGCCAGTGCAGTGGACAATGTGTGATACCCACTATTGGAGGTGGGTTAAAGAATGGAGTGAAAAGTGTGACTGCAGAGCCAGATCGTAAGGGTTCCCCAATATTTACAGGCGCTTGTTCAGGCAGTCCTGCATATGTCGAGATTGTTTGAGAGCTGCAGATGCTGAGAGCCACAGGCCCAAAGTCAGCCAGGAGCCTGGTATCTTTGTAACAGAGTATTAACTCCAGCCTGCGTGTGTGGTATATCAATTGAGATTATTTCCTGTAAATACATCTGTGCTGGAAAGCTCAGGTTGGATTCTGTATGTATTTCTTGCCTGCTTTTTTCAGCTGTATAGAACTTGAGCAAACAGATCATGTGACTTGCCAAAACCACCCAGTGAGTCACTGGCTCAGCCCAGATTAGATCTCAGGAGCTTTCTAGCTTTGATCTAGCCACAAGACCACATGGCCTCTTTCTATAGTCTTTGATGAAAGGCTACATAAACACACATGAGGGAGCTTACTAAATTTTTTTGGAAGTTCTGAAAAATGTTTTGCCCCTGCAGCAAGCAAAATTGGAATGGGTTATAAAAGGGTGCCATGCATGTATCTGCTGCAGTAAAAAAAAGTAAGTGATGAAGTGTATGTCCAAACACCTGAAATAAAAACTGTGCAAATGACAACAGGATGCTCTGGATAATAGCGCTGTGAATGCTGTACCTGCCATATGGATCTTTCCCCAAGAGCTGGTTACCTTATAAAGAGACATTCTTGCGTCATCCTTCAGAAAGTATAAACACATTAAGCAATGTTATTCTCTAAAACATCAACACATGAGCTACTTACAATGGACTAAAAAGTCATTGTTGCTTTGAGGATGTATTTGTCCCAAGTGATTCATAACAATCCATGGCACTGCGGCTATGAAGAACTTCTAAAAGATGCCTCCACTTCCAGGCAAGTATCCACGGAAACAAGCCCACAAGTTTGCTTTGTTTGCCTTCTTTTACCTAGGATAACCTTTTAAGCTGCTTTGTAGACAGCCAGGCTTCCTAGCTGAAGCAGATGTCTACCCCTTCTTGATGCTGGGCTTTGCTTTCTGTACCTGCTGTTCTGCTGACTACTGTGGTCTCTCCTGGAGGAAGGGCTGCGGTTCCCTTTGACAGAGCCAAATGAAGATGAGAACATCTCAGTGGCAGTAACTCCTATAGTACAGTAGTAATGTGGTTCTAGAGGCAGCTGCCAAGAACTGCTTCCCATGCCTGCCTGGGCCAGGAGATGTGTGGAATGATGAAACCGAAGCTAGCGGAGTGCAGGGCCCGTGTCACCATGACTGGGGATTTGGAGCAGCACACGAGAGCAGCTCAGATACCCTCATGCTCTCAGGATGGGCAGCTCAGCTAGGCAAAGACCATTCTCTGGCAAGGGAAAGCCAGATCATGACCATCAATGCCAGAAGACTGTGTAGGCCTGTAAATCACCTTTTTAATTTTGTTTCTTTCCCCGCCTCAGCTCTAGCCTCCCTGTCCCTTTGAAATCAGCTCTGAGATGTAGGGAGACATCCTGCAGTATTTTGGATCCTGTGTAGGCCCCATGGCCACCTGGAATTTAGCCCTCCGTTTTCTGAGACACCCACGTCATTAGGGTAAACCAGCGTGTGTGTGTCTGTGTCAACACATAACAAAACACATTGTAAGCACCCTGAGCTCAGGAACTAATACGTGCTCTGGCAGGAACACAGCTGTGCCAGCAAGAGCACAGGGTCATAAGCAAAGGCAATATTGTCTCCTGTGGGACTAATAAAGACAAAAGACAAAGCAACTGTTTACTGTGTTATTGGGGGGACTGTTTGGGACACTGAGGGGGGAATGCAGCAGACACTGACACATGCTTGTCAAGTACAGGTAAATGTTCAACCTGAAAAGCACACAGAAACTCAACCCCAAACTGCTCATAGGTATTCCGGGCATTGGGGCAAGTGCCCTGCAGATGCATGTTGGAGCAGCTTGTCTGCTGTCCTCCCCTCATGCTGCTGTTAGTTTGTCCTACCTCCCTGATTTGAATCAGCTGAATAGCATCCATGTGGACTCATGCTTTCTACTCAGGTCAGTTGTAAAGGGCCAGAGTCAAAAGCATTTTGATGCTCTCAGAAACACAGGACCTCTGTGCTCCTGCACCAGGATGGGCTCTGTACAGCTGCCAAGCTCTAAAAGCCTGCACAGCATTTGTGCCCAGTACCAGCAGGAAATGTCTTCCTTCTGGTACAGCAAATAACGAGATGTGATTTATGGAGTGAAGTTCCACTTAATAAAACTGGAAACGAGATACTGATGGGTGGCTGAAAAGACCACCACACTGCACAAGAGAACAGGGCATTCAGTCCTCCATTCACCTCTTCACAGCTCAGAGGAGGAAACCACACCAGAATTTTAATTCATTGTTAGTTGGATCATTTCATACAGCTTCCCCAGAGTTTCAAAAAGTAGGGATTCATTGCTCAAACTTCGAAGAGCTCTGGCTAGCTCAAAAGAGAGCCTCCTTCTGACAGAAAGGGATGGACTAACTACTCAGTCTAAAAATTAGAAGTTGTTTTTGTACCATAGACCATAATCAAATTAGATTTATCTCATTCAAGTAGATTAGAGCACTATTTATCAGCCTATGTATGCAGTGTGCACAGACGTATCTGTGAACATAAACATCCATATGTTTCTATATTCAGGAATACAAACAAAGTTGAACCCGAAACCCAAGGGGACGTCGTTGCTGCCTTGTGTGGGGCAGAGGACCTCCACATCTATGATGCTTGACGATCTTCACTTCATCAATGGCTTTTAATGCTTCAGACATCTGGGATTGTCCATGAAGATGGTATCTTGGAGGTGGAGGATTTGGCAAAGCTTGTGGTGGAACAACAGCTAAGCCATAGACAAGTGTATGGCCTGGTAAGACTGGAAGAGATTGCATCGAAGATTGGGTTTCTGCCAATGAAACATTAGTAGCTGTGGGGCAAGTTAGGCCCTTGTGAATTTGTGGTCAAATTTCTAGCTGTAGCCTCTTCAGGAGAAAATCCAAGTGATGCTGGTGCCCTTGGTGAAGTCAGCAGACCTGAAGAATGTGTGTCATTGTCAGAAGCCCAAGCATACTCTGACAGACTTTGTCACCTCTATGAGACACGGGCTGGTACATCACATTACTTCACTGAGACCTCTGTGGGGCAGTGGAGAGCACCATCCAGGAGACAAAGATCACAAATTTTTTTTAGTAATGACATGACTGAAGGCCTGTTCACCAAATTGACAGTGCACTCTCACTTTGATGTCACTACAACACATTGCCAAAGAACCATTGTTCTTTGGTATTCCCACTTCATACAAATTATTGCTAATGTGACCTTTTTTTTTGCGGTCCTCTTATGTCTGAGTGGTCAAGGTTGTGCTGTGTTTATGTGTTCATGCGTGTGTGTGTTTGCACATCTTTAAAGCTGTTGCTGGCATAGTTGACTAGGAAGATAAATGTAGAATGTGAAGAGTTAATGAAACTGGAAAATATCCAAGACTATTCTACTGGTTGTTCAACAAGCCATGATATCATGGAGATGTAAAATAGATATGTGGGGTAAGAAAAAGCCTGTTTTAAAAGAGATGTAGAAAGAGCAATATAAAATGAAGAAATTATGTATGAAATAGGCAAAACCCACAGGAAATAGAACAACAGTGATGATAAATTACAAGTTAAAACAATGTAAGTGATTGATAAAAGGAAACCAAAGGATCAATAGACTATCAACAGCCAAGAGAGTGAAAGAAATGGGGAAAACATTCACATAATCATGTCAGGAACAACACTGCCTCTTCTTCCAAACTCATCCCCACAGCTGTATAGATTCATTTCCAAATGCAGATGGTAAAATCACAAACTGTGTTCCAAAAAAAAAAAAAAGAAAAAAAAAAAAGGTCTATTCCTATTCTGCATTGGGGAAGGAGATAGATGTTCATCCCTTATGATATTGCGGATGGAGTGAGCACATCATTTACCATCTGGAACAATAGAGGATGTGAGGCAGCATCTGCTAAAATTAAACATTTTTTACATCATCTGGCCTGGCTATCTTTGTGTCTTAAAGGAGAAAACTAAAATGCATGGTAAAGTCTTATATTTACAAATCTGGAGGAATTCTAAACACATGGGAGACTGACAGAGTAGCTCTGGAACCTAATAGGTGTAAAAGGGGCACTACAGGGAGCAGTAGGTTGGTGAGTAGGACAGTATCCCTCAACAAAATCACCAAAAGTTCATTCAGGCCTTCAACAACAAGCCATTAGAGGTTAAAAATAAGACCAATGCTAATCAGTGGGGTTTTGTGGAAGGTAAGTCTTGTCAAAGAAACCTGTTGCCTTTTCATTTGGACAAGATTAGAGATCTGGTTCACACAGTATTCTTGGCTTTCTCCACCACATGACAGGTTGATTAACGAGCTCACATTATACAGGATGGATAGGGTATAAGCTAAGAGCTGGCCAAGTGACAGATGTAAAAAAGTAGTTATTAATGGGGGATTAATGGGGAAGCAGCAGCCCAGGGATGCTTGAGGAGGTGAAGTCAGCCACAGGGAGTTCAGTGTTTCTGTAGCTTCAGTCCGTGTGACTCAAACATTTCCATCCTCCAGCAAAGGGTTAGAGATCCTGACGTTACACATTTGTCTTGGCAAGATCTTGTCTGTTTGCACACCACTAGGATACATCGGAGCAATTGTCTCCATGACCCAGCTAGGAAAGCAAGGAGGTAAGAGAGACGGGCTGCTATTTTAGGAAGCTGTGAGAAGCAGTGGATGCCAAAAAACCAGTTGCTTTCTTAAGGGGCAGTTTGAGTGTGCAATAACAAATTTCTGGCCTGACAAACCCACAAGAGCTAATAAGCAAATCAGTAGCAGAGCTTGGAAAAGAGCTCAGCACTTGCTGGCTTCAGGCATGACCTGGGATGACTCACTTATCTAACACATGTTGCATCTTTTCCATGCAGGGAGCAGGCATTGACATCAGCAGGGCTGAAAAGATCTACTCCTGCTGGCCAGCAGTGACTTTGCTTTCCTCGCAGCACATGCATCAACTTCCACCATCAAATGACTGGAACAGCACTTCATTTAACACCCCCACGCCCTGTTACTAAATGTTTGATAGAAGATTAAAGATACAAGTTCTTGTATGCTAATGTGCTCATCAAGTATTCATTCCTAATTTATCACTTCACTTGCTTTGTTTTCTTTCCTGACAACTTGACTGTTCACAGGAAATGTCACCTTGCAGGATATCATGATGTGACTGTTATACACAGTCAGAGGGAAAAGCTAGATAAGGTAAAATTTATTACATGCATTAGTTTCTTGTTTCTCCATTTGGTAGAGGGAAGCTTGTGTCTCAAAGTTTCCCAGTACCCTGTCAGCAGCAGCTGATACCTGGTTTAATGCTGTGGGCTGTCTGTGAGGCTGCAAGTAGAATCCCGTGTTGTCCTAGGAAGGCTGGAGAGGAAATGAGAAATCTCTCAGGGATACAATGCTTATGGCAGAGCTGCTCTGCACTCTCATTCCAAGTGCTGCTCTCTGCCAGGCTGGTGCATGTCAGGGAGAGAAGCAATAGCTGTTCTGAAGGTGATGGTGAAGTAGTCTTTATAAAAAAAGAAGTGGGAAAAGAGGTAAAATAACTGGCTTGCAAATATTTAATTATCTGTTGGAAAGCAGCAAGATTAATTTTATTTCCTCTGCAGTGCCTGTGCTTGACGTAGGATAGCTGCCAGCTATGACATCTCCCATAAGATCAACGACAGCTGGATCTGCTTGGGCCTTTCACCAAAAAACCCACCAAAACCTGTGATTAATAACCACAACACAGGGCAGAAAGTGTTATGCTGAGGATGCTCTGGAAGGACAGGGTTCAGAGCTGGGCTCTTGTGCCTACCCCACTGACGAATAGGCCATTTTCCACCCCTGAGGAAAGCAAGTCCTGCTGGAGCTGTCACTGGTGCCACTGGGGACAACGGCAGGAGCAGAGGCAATGGAGATGTGGATTGAAATCCCTCCTGAGTGCCAGGGTCTTCAGGCGCAGAGGCGATGAAACTCAGCACTTGCCAACACAGCGGCTGAGATGACGATCTGGAGTGGCATTAGGGAAGCCCTCCTGGCTGCAGCCCTGTAACAATATGTGCTGGCATTTGTTTTCATCAGTAACTCTCCATGCTTTAATTACAGCCAATTGCCCAGGAAAGTCAGCAGAAACTCCAACCCCTCCGGTGGTACGACTGCAGCAAAGCCCAGGTATGCAGCTGGCACAGCCTGCTGTGGCCTCCCGAGGTCCCAACACAGGGCTGAGCTCCTGAACATCTCTTGCAGTGGCAGTGGTCAACTTTTCTGGAGGCCCTGGCACCTGAGCATGGTAATAGCCAAAGGAGATGTGGCTGGGCTGGGAGAGCCTCAGGGATTCTGGGGCTGGAGTGCTGCTGCAGCACTGTGAGTCTCTTCCCCTGGTCATTGGAGACACCTCTATGGAGGCCAGGTGACTGGGCAAGAAGGCTTTGCTGGCATCATGCGGGGGACCAGGGCACTTGCTGAGGTGTCTCAATACCCTCTTTATTCAGTCACCACATCCTTGGGTGAAGAAAGCCTTATTGTTTCCAGTTATCTCAAAATCACCCCAGCTGGAGCCCCAGCCAGCGTGGCAGGAGATGCAGGAAAAAAGCACAGATGTACAGTGGGAAAAAATAGCCAGGACTCATTTCTAAGGGGTAGAGATGGAGACCACCCTTGCTTACATTAGGATGAAGCTGCAGAATTTGTCCTGGACATGACCATTTGCTACCTCTTCTGATGTGGAGGAGGAAGAGGGACTGCCATTCTTCTCAGGCCCCTGAGACATCCCTCCCAGTGGATCCAGACAGTTTCAAAGTCTGCCTGTCTCTGGACATCCACTAAGAGAGCACTGCAGTATTTACCCATTTTCCTAGAAATTACTTGATTGCTTCTTTTTTCAGGGGTTGGGCTGATAGCTCTTGGTTGAATAAAGACCCTCTTTACCTCCTGGGGGCTCATCTCTGCCCCTGTCTGATGAACACTCACATGCTGTCCTTCACACGGATGGCCAATTTTCCTGCCTCATCTCAGGTACCTGTTTGAGTGGGAATTGCCCTTTCCTGGAAGCAGTACACCACAGCCCCTGGCACGGTACTGAATCTGAAACTAAATTTAAAAACGATCAATGTATATCTCAGTACTGGCTCTTGATTGAGATCATTCACTGTGAGAGTGGGTGGGGGTCCTGACTAATATTTTTCCTCTAGGCAGAGTTTAACACAATTTCAAGAGCACCAGACTGATGGGAGAGTCCTGGAGTGGCAGCATTGCTCTGTCTCCATCTGGTGCACAGACGCCCCAGTGTGCAGCATGCTAAGACATCTCCTGCCATATTTGTAAATAATAGTAAATACTCTGAGCTCCTTCAGAAGCACTAAAATTAGAGGGAATAAGGAACCAACTCTAGAGCTATCCTTCTGAGGTATTGCAAGCCTGGGTTCATCACGTGGTGTTACTGAGCACAGAAACTCAGCAGCTGCAGCAGCGCTACAAAACCCTGAACACAAAATGCAGCTGTGCCAGCAGGGCAGTGCTGGAAGCCCTCACCTGGGCTCAGACCTCCCTAAAGCTCCTCAGCAGCAGAGGAGGACATCAAAATGCCTAGTTCTGAACTCAGCTGAGGAGTTAAGATTAAAAGGCTTTTTCTAGTGAAGAAGCAGTGGGCAGCAGAGGCTCTTGGGGAGGCTGCAGAATAAGCATCCCAGGAGCCAACAGCAGCTCCCAATATTGCAGCCATAGGAAGGGGCTCACATGGATATGGGCTCCACAGCTGAGCTACAAGATCAGGAGGTTCTCAGGAGCAGTATCTCAATGAAATCCATGAATTTATATGGAGAATATAACCAGTCCCTTGGTAGGCTGTGATTAGGCCAGCAGCAGCCAAGGCTGTGATGCTGAATGCAGGAAGGTCTATTACTGCTACTACCAAGTTGTGTCATTTTTCCAGATTGTTTGTTGCTGCTTTTTTTGTTTATCATAGAGAGAAAAAAAAAAAATCAAGAATTTTCAAAGGGCATGACAAAAAGCAAATACCTTCCCTTTTTTCTTTTATAAAATATATAATTTGCAATATTGAAACTAATGCCTATGGCGAAATATCATTCTCATTCATGTATGGGTCAGGCACAAATCAACCTCATTTATGCCCAAGCACTAAGATTAATTTGGGTTTGTGCAGCTGCAAAGTTGTCACTCTACCTCAGCCAAATGCATTAGCCATGGGCTCTCCCCACTAATGACACATCTTCATGCCCTGGGCAGTCCTGTGGTGCTGCCCATAGAACAGAAATAGCTGGGGGAGCTCCACGGGTGAGTCTGGCAGCCTGCACACAGCTCTGGCTGAAGGCAGGTGGTTACACACCGACCCAGTTGCTCTGACGTGGACATGTCCAGCCCGCAGTGGCCAGGAGCTGCAGCAGGAGATCGATGTGGGGCAGGAGCACATCTGTGCCATGATGCAGGGCTCAGCGTGGGCTGCCCGAGGTAGCTGAGGCCCAGCTGACACAGCCACATGGCACAGTCAGGGTCTGTCTAGCTCCAAGTTGGAGAAGCCAGGCTGTATTTATACAGCGCTGCCTGCGAGCTCCCAAGCCCTGGCTCTTGGCAGCTACAGCCTGATTTGTCTAGACTACATCTGGACTTGAACTGGCTCCCGGCCAGCTCAAATGAATCTTTCAACACCGTGCTTCCCACGTGTCCAACCCTGGGCTTAGCAGGGACAGTGAGAGCTCCCATCTATCTGCATCAGCATCTGCATCAGCCAATGCAGCCAGTCCCATACATGTTGATAATATGTCCTGAATTTGCAGCTTTTGAAGTAGACACTTCTTGTTTTGCATTTGCAGCTTGTGCAAGGGTCCTTGTCCCTGACTGGTATTCCTTGGCAAATCTGCAACATAAATACTAACAATATGCATTATAAATATATATATATTTTCTAGCAGCCAAGCCAAAATTGAATGAAATCCATAGAGAGGCATAGTCTTCACTGGTTTTACAGTGGGACATTTATTTTTTGTTCTGAATAAAAAAATAATTGTCATCTAACATGAAATTTTCAGGTCATAGTTGACTCTCAGGCTATGTCCATATTAGTATATTAAGCAGCTCGCATTCCTGGGCTCTGATACACAATCATCCATGGTATGGAATAGTTAAAATGTTCCACTGTGCAATGCTGGATGGTGTTAACCAGCAGGCTTCCAAACAATTCCAAAGCATTGGGAGTCCATACAGGCTATTCAGCTCTCAATGAACAGGTTGGATATGGCTGCTCTATCTTGATGGATATGGGAATTTAACTGTACAGACATGCCAGTTGGCCTCAGGGCCAGAAATGGCCCCCGGAACATTTATTTTACCAGTATAGACATGGCCTTTGGTGGTGACCACTTATTTAAGTGGGTGTAAACAGGTAATTAGGATTGCACAACTGTTGCTTGGACTAATTGCATATGCCAGGTCTTTACAAGAGGGTGGGTGCTCAGCACCCAGTGTGTACCTTTTTTTTTTTAAAAAAAACCCCAGCAGTAATTGTGCATAATAAACGCTTGAAAACCTGACTCCAGGGGTCTGTTTAAAGCTGGCAGAATTCAATAGGAGTAGTTGAATTTGCTATTTCCATGGTGGTTTGGATTGGGTTTTTTTTGTTTGTTTGTTTTATATTTATTGCAGTGTCTGAAATTTGCGGCTTATTGTGGCTGGCCAGGTGGACGTGAGAGTAAAGAAAATGGGCTACTCAACTTTTTTTTCAGAGAAAATTGCCAAACTAGAAAGTGGAATCCTTGAGAGTCCAGGAGGGAGAAAGAACAGGAATGATTAAAAATCGAGGACTGGGGCTGGGGCTATTGATCTCTGATCCACAGCACTAGAAACATAGCAGCAGGTGGTTTAAACTGATTATTTGAAGAGTGCTAATTAGCACTATAACAAAAACTTTATTTTTTCCCCATTGAGTATCATAATAGGATTTGTTTTTTATTAGCAAAATATATCTTTTTCTTATTTTTCAGCTTATTACATTCCCTACTGCCCTTTAATTCATGTTGGATTAATAGCAAGGAAGAATTTAAATGCAACTTGATTCATTTTAGCATGTTCTCTCTCGATCAGTGTGGTAACTTGGGAACTACATTCCTCACACTCTTTCCTGCTGTGCTGGTCATTCAGCACAATCCCCAGGACTAGGATATATCCTGGATTGCAATGAGTTTCTGTAAGACTCATGACCTCACTTGTAATTGCAGACACTCCAGCCGGGGTTTTGAGCCCTTTAACTAGGCATCATGGTGTTAGTGTCAATTTTTTGAAAGTGTTCTTCAGTTCCAGTTGGCTCTAGTTTAGGTATGCAGGTAAGTTTGAGGGTTTTCTGATTCAGTTTATCTCTTTGCAAAATGAATATAATGCTTACTAATTAATTATAAAGAAAATCTTATTCTGTGTAAAGATCCTTTTTTAAACCTCCTTAAAGGATTTCAGAACCTCTTGAAAATGTTGCAAATAGTTCCCAGAGGTCACTTTATCTCTTGCTGAAATACAGCCAGCTTTGGAGTGATCTGTGGCAAATATTTAACATTCCAGAGCAACAATTTTGGCTAGGAAGTGGAAAGGAAAGCCTTGTTCAGTTGAAACTAGAGGGAGATTTCAGATAGGCGGGATGTTAGTACCTCAATTGTGCTTTGATTAATTACAGCTACCTCCCCGAGGTAGTCATAAACTTGGTCACCTTTTATAAACAGTCATAAGAGAAAAGGAACTATAGAAAGGGAATTTCAGAATCATCCTTTGCAAACATGAATGAGTTAAACACTATCTGATAAGAAGGCAGTGTTTTGGGTTTTATTTTCAAAACATCCCATGTGTAAATGAGTAATGCAACTGTTCAACCTCTTGAGCAAGTGGCCATGTACATAATGAGCTGTTTACTCAAGATACTTCCATCAAACACAATCAGGTTGCCTAACTAAGCTTGCAAGACCCCCCATTGCAACAGGTACTGACTGTAAAGGCCTGGAAAAAAAAAAGTCTAAGGAAGGATTAAAGCTAATAGATAGTGAACATTGACGTACAGAAATGTTATCTCTGGGAAAACAGGGACAGTGACTGTTGGGCTGCTGG
The DNA here is from genome assembly GCA_013397175.1 of Platysteira castanea. Taxonomy (NCBI): domain Eukaryota; kingdom Metazoa; phylum Chordata; class Aves; order Passeriformes; genus Platysteira; species Platysteira castanea. Next base: position 297,390 of record VYXC01004907.1, read on the forward strand.
AAAACAAAACCTGAAGGGAGCCATCAAGTGTAAAACTGGAGAGAAAACCTGCCAGTCAGGGGGAAGGTGAGAGAGGGGAAAAGTTTAGTGGGAGATTTTGCCCTTTTCTGTAACTGATTAGATCCAGCGCAGAGCCTGGAGCAGCTTGATTTGGTTTGACTGCTTAAGGCAGCCCAGCCTGGAAGTGCACATGTTCCCCAAGATCACGCAGAAATAATTTATTTTTAAGACTATCTCTCATAAATGAGACCTATGATTAAATGTACCACTTCATCTCAAGAAAGCCGTAAAGCAGAGCAGTAATAAGGAAAAATTCAAAATAAAATGCCAGGACATAGATACATTATTTTGAAACCAATTACTCTCTAGTACTAACTCTAAGATACTTGCATTTTAAAATTCTTGATCTTTCCAGGTTTTGGCACAGGAACTATCAGTTTCTGCTAGTCAGACATTATTCTTCAAGCACTGACATTTAGAGGTGGGAATTTTGAAAGTCGTATTTAAGTTCACCCATGCATAAGTAGGTCAGTGTCCTCTATCTTGTGCCAGACAGGAGAGCCAACTCACGGATCAGAGACCTGGAGCGGGAATAAAAGTCTCACAGACCTGACCAGGTTCTAGCTTGAAGCTCTGACACAAATTCCTGAATACTTTTCCTCTAGACTCTTCCATAAAGTAGGTAATCTTGAGCAATATTGACTGGTTATTCATTTAAAATGGGGAACAGAGAAGAAGAGAAGGAAGAGGTGGACTGATGTCCATTTTCCAGACCCTAGAAAACTCTGGAAAAAGTATCAAACAAATTGTCTGCAAGCCCAAGATGGACAGCAGTCAACATGGGTTTATGAAAAACAAGTCATGTAAAGCAGATGTTTCCTTTTACAGCAGGTCAAGTGGTTTAGGGCATGGGGAGAAGGCAAGGGTCTTCCATGTTGATTTTTATCTTGATGTAATCCAACACAACAGACAAACGCTCTCTAGAATAAGTCACTATGTAACGGTGACTGTTGGCTTGTCAGTACACTATTAGTTTAACTACAAATTAATCGCCATCTATATAGAAAACTGTAGTGGGTGGAGTTCTGCAAGGGCCTGTGCTAGTTCACCCTCTTCTATAACCAGTGGCTGATGACAAAGCTGAGTGTATGTTAGAAGCCATGGTCAGAATTCAAAATGTTTGTGACAAGTTGCAGAAATAGGTTGAAAAAGGAAGAGCTCAGTGGTGCAGGTGCAAAATGCTACATCGCAGCAGAAATAGAGCAACTAGACCAATTTGGGACAGGGAACAATTGTTTAGCTGGCAGTTCTCTTTAGAGAAGACTCTAGGGTTATAGTAGATCACATGCTGAACATGAATCAGCTGTGTCACGGGATTGCAAAAAAGGCAGACATTGTATTGGGTTCTGGTAAGAGGAATGCAGCTTGCGAGACAGATGAAGTCATCTTTCTGCTCCACTTATCATTGGTGAGGCCTTGGCTTCAGTATTATTTTGAGTCTGGGGCACTCCAGTAAAGATTTGAGTCAGATGGGGAGAGGCCAGAAGGGGGAAATATAAATGATCAGAGATCTGGAAAGAGTTGTGTTGTCATGCTGAGACTGAAAAAATTGTACTCAACTTAGAGAAGACTGAAAGGGAGAACAACAGCATTCCCCAAATACAGAAAGAGTAGTTAATCTTTCCTAAATGTATAGTGCGCTATAAGAGTGGCTTAAATTTCATTAGAAAAGATTCAGGTTACTCATTGGGAAAAAACCCAAGCAACCTAATAAATAAAGACAATGAAACACTAGAATCAATAGCAGAGCTTGAAGGGCAAGCCAGGAGAACAGGACAGGAATTATACAGATAATTTATTGTTTTGAGAGGGCCTTGTTTTGAAACAAGAAAAATCATTTTTAGAGATCCTTCTGCTTTGGTTTACTTCAGCATATGTTAGGTAATCCAGTATCACAAAATCACATTGTGGCTGAGGCTAGAATGAGAACCTAGAGATGGCTTAGGCCAATCCTCTGTTAAAGTGCAGACAACTAGAAATAGTGGCTCAGCCATGTCCAGTCAGGTTTTGAGTAGATACAGGTATTTAGACACCACAATGCCTCTGCTCAACTTTCTCTGACGTTTGACTGCGCTTTTTTATTTCTAATTACTGGAATTTACTGCATTGCCCCTTGTGCTGTGTTTGGACGCCACTGAGAAGAGTTTGACTCCATTTTCTTAACAACCCCCCATCAGGAATTCATTCACGTGGATAAGATGCTTCTGAGCCTTCTCCAGGCTGAACAGTCCCAGTTCTTTCAGCCTCTTCTCATACAGCGTATGCTCCAATCCCTTAATCAATCTCAAGACCTTTCTCTGGATTCATTTCAGAGTACACCCAGCACTAGACACAACACTCCAAGTGTGTCCCACCAGAGCTGAGCAGAGGGTTAGGATCAACTCCCGATCATGCTTCATCATCTAGGTCATCAATGAATCTCTTGGAGTTTGGCTGCAGTATCAGTCCCTGGGATAAACTACTAGAGACTGGCCTCCAGCTGGGGTTTGTGACAGTGATCCAGGGTTTGTGATCACAAGTTACTAAATCTGGCAGTTTAGCAAACTGTCAGTCTATATCACTATCCAGTTATTTGATCTGTATTTATCAGTCAGTCTATGAGGACTTCATAGGAGATGTACCAAGAGTCTTGCCAAAGTGAAGGTAAACAACATCCATTACTGTCCCTTCATCCACCAAGCCAGGTATCTCATCACACAAGTCTATTTGGTTTAAGCATAATTTCCCCTTCATAAATCCATGCTGAATATGTCTAGTCATCTTCTTGTTCTTCGTATGTTTGGCAATGGTTTCCAGGATTATTTGTTCTATCACCACCCTGTGACAGAAGTGAGACTTGTAGTTGCCTAGCTCTTCCTCCTTGCTCTTGTTGAAGATAGTAGTGACATTTACTTTTTTCCAGCCCACAGGAACACGCCAGTTTGCTCTGACCTTTCAAAGATAACTGAAAGTGGCCTCACAATGACATTTGCCAGCACCCTCAGCACTTGGGGATCAGGTTCCATTGACCTGTGCATGTTTTCTTTAAATTCCGTAACTTGCTCCTCACCCACCGATGGTAAATATTTCATGGTCCAGACTTTCCCTCTAATCTCAGGGCCCTGCAATTTCTGATGGCAGGTCTCACCAATAAAAAGTGAGGTGAAGTGGGCATCAAGTACCTTAGCATTTTCCATGCCCTTCTCATCAGGCCTCCTTCCCCATTCAGCACCTGGTGTATGTTTTCCCCAGTTTTCCTTTTGCTGCTGACATAACTGCAGAAACCCTGAAGTCCAGGTTGTGATCTTGTACTCCACCATTTTATGTTCGCTATGGTCAAGGCTATGCCTTCATATCCCAGATCAGTCTTTCCTTGTTTGCAAGGATGAAGTCTGACACTATGTAAAGGTGTGTCAGTGTGTGGGGAAGGGGGATATTGCAGTGTGGGAAAATTCTGCGATCAGAACAACTTCCTGACTGTGGTCTGAAAAACATAGCAAATTAGGGTATGGAGCTCCTTATTTTCAGTCCATCTGTCCATCCCACACATCTGCCACTGCATCCACACAAGAGTTATCTCTGAATTAATTTTTCTATCTGGCAGGAAAGCCAGCAGGATTGGGCAGGTGTTGCATTGAACTTTTGAGTTCAGTCCATCATAGTCAAGCTGACTGACCTTTCCTCAAATCCTCCATCTCAGCTTGGCAAGGAGAATCATCAGAAACTCTTGCTGGGGTTGTGAGGGGAGGTAATGTCTGGTTAAACTATAAGGATGGGGATTGCAGAGGACATGAATAAGGGGAAACAGGCAAAAAGAAGGTAAAAAGAAAAAAGAAGAAAAGAGCTTGACAAGAAAACCTTTCTGTGAGTAGAACATGGATATCCAGAAGGCTGACTCAAGTCATACGTCCACTACTGACTTACAACATACCTTTAGTTAAGTTCTGTTGTTTCTTTGGGCTGTTTGACCCCCTCCCTTCAGCTGCAGAAGTGTTGAGGGCAGGAGAGGGAAGAGGAAGGGTTTGGCTGAGGAAGATCTATCTCTGCCTCCACTCTGCCAAGCCTGCACACAGTAGGCATGTGTCTCCCATCATGAGGTCAGCAGTTACGTGGCTGTGTAGCTCTCTTCCCTCCCTGCCTCAACCTGATGCAAAAGCTGGTCAGCTGCAGGAGCTTTTCCTCGTTCTTGCAATAAGGTTGTGACCTCAGGCACCAACAACCTCCTGGCTGAGCCCTGGACTGAGAAGGCTGGTTTTGATCCATCTTCTCCATGCCTGGGAATGGCCTGAGTTCAGTGTTTTTGGTGGTCTTTCTTTTCCTGGCTTAGCAGAGAGGGAGGATGTTTGGAAGGCTGGAAATGAGTGAGGTGAGTTGGAGAATATGGAAGTGACTTTGTCAGGGAAATACAAGAAGTTGGTTTATTTTTCTGTTTCTGGGGAAGTATTTTCTTTTCTGCTAGGGCAGATAGGAGAGGTTATTCTTCTGCATTGATAGCTGTACTTTATATAAACTTGTCCAGTGTTTGAGATGGTTGCTCTGAGATGTAGCCACAGGAATAAAAATAAAAAAAGAAGTCAGAATTCCCTTGCTCTGCAAATAAGACATGAAAAATAAAACCTGACCAAGATACAAGGGAGAGGAGGATGGGCAAAATTATCACCTCCATAGTCAAATGGCACAGCCCCAAGAAGGGATACGGCTTACGCTTGCACAAACAGGCGTTACCTTTTGCCCTTGCTAGAAGTGACTCAGCTGCAAATATCCTCCACAATTGATTGTTACCCTGGAAAAACAAATGATTGGAACTTTGTTGAATGGCTTGTGCAAGGCACTACGGTCCGACAACAGGACAAAAGTGAGATCAGCATTCTGCTTGCAAAAAAGTCTTTCTAAAGACCACAACAGCCTTTGAAGCACACTGTAAGGCACAGAGAAGCACTACAGGCAGGCAAATAAAACCTAGTTCTCCCCAAAATTAATGAAAGTATTGCCACTGGCTAACTTCAGGGGAACAAGCTGGGAACTGTACTGAAGCCTCTAGCCTGGGATTGTATGCTCTGCAGCAGTACTAACTGGCCTTGGCATGTGAATAAAGAGCAGGAATGAGCTTCTATGCAATAAGCAATGAAGAAATATTTACCTCCCTGAAAAGTCAATATTTTAGCACAAACATGATTGGGAGAATTTATGAAGGCATTTTGTTTGTAAGCAAACTTCAAAGCTTTTTATGGGTTAGTTTTTTAGCTACTATTATTTACATTTTTTAATGGCAAAACAGTTCCCAGAAGACTGAATGGGATGAGTTTATGGCTCCAGCAAACTAAGGGAGTGACACACAGTACTTCAGAGAAGGCTGTGCAGTGGGAGTGAGCATGTTAGAATGCTGGGTGAAGCTGCTTCCTAAGGAGATATTCAAAGCGATGTCCTCAGCCTGAGTTTCTGGCTCCTGCTAAGCCACATGATGTGCAAATACCCTGCAGATTAAAGTGAGCTTTCCAGAGCTCCTTCCTTCTGAATATTGTTTTCTGAAAGTTTCGTTTACTTTTTTTTTTTAAGCCTGTCCAATTCAGTCCTTCAGTCTATTCCTCTAAGAATATACCTTTTGGTATCTTGAGAACTATTTTATGGTTCCTAATTCTTCTGTCAAACAAATGGACATACTCAAGAGTTGTGACCTTGGACAAAGGAGTGAAGCCAGGCCACCCAACTTTAGTAGTGAGTGTTCCTATAGCTGCCCTACAGAGATGTTACCCTAAGTTATCCATAGCTCTGCCTCTGAGTTTAGGTTGTAATTTGGCATTGTTACCTCTTTGCATTCACAGTACAGGGAGCTGAGATAACCATTTCCCCAGCCTAGCAAAGTACCACAAGCTGAGTGATGAAATGGCTAACCTGATATTACTTGCCAAGCCCAAAACTGTAGCCTTATTCCTCAGCTTCCTTTGTGCTTTATTGTGCAGAATCCCTGCCTAACTCTGTAAAACTGCTTAGAAACAAACATTAAGTGTCTTCCTCTGACTTCCTTACCAAAACATCTCACTTTAATCTTTAAATGTTTAAGAAAAGAAATACAGACGTATGCTTCATATAAAACCCTATGGCTCTAAATAAATAGTTTAAATAAAAGATGAGGTGCAAGACTGAGAGGTCATAGAAAGCTCATTAACCACATGGAACTGTAGAGTTTGCAGTTTTTCTTCTACCTCACAAATTATTAGTTTCCGGCTTTGGCAACTTTAAGCATAGATGTTAAATTAGTGTGGCCTTACTGAGCACCTCTGTCCTATAGATTTCAGAGAAGAAATATGCTGTGATTTGCATTGTTTTGCTGCATATGAGAAGATCTGTTTCTCACATGTAGTGCTTCAGAGCTGCACCACTGAAGCTGTCCTGACAACTGTGGGAAAATGCCAGCTGTATAGCTGTAGCTGTAGCTGTAGCTGTTACTATATCCTGCACTGTAGATGGCTAACATGACAAAGAAGCCAGGGTTTCCTGGAGTATCTCAGTGGTTAGGATGCTGGCAGATGAGTCAGACACAGAGGGGTTTAATTTTGCTTCTATTCAGCAACCTTACATAAATCATTTCTCACTCTCTGAAAGTGCTTTGAAAATGATGGCTGACAAGTGATATATAAGAGCTTGGTGTTTTAGCAGGGCCTGGCAGTCATTTCAACACAGCCATTTTGTAATCAGAGAGACAATGGTTTATACTGGTGCCAATGTATTTCATTAGGGCTCTCCAGTACTGTGTGGTTCCCAGTGGTACTGCTCGCTGCTGTGCCATGAACACCTCAGCTCTTTCCCCCTCCCCTGAGCTCCCCATGCCCGTGTTGCTTGGTGAGAGTGATAACTGCAGCTTTAAAGGAAAGCTGATATGGTTGGTGGGCAAATAGAGTTTTTTGGTTCCTCTGACCAAAGGAAAATATGCAGCATGGGAGGATGGCAAACAGTTAGAGAAAGGGAATATGAAGATGGATTTTAGGAGAGAACTTTCTGACAATGAGTTTTGAAGCAAGAAGCTCATGCAATGAGGACAGGACCCAAACCACATGGAAATTCCATGCTTGCTTCTGAGTGTTGAATCAGTGGGAACCTTTCCTGGGAGCAGTCTGGAAAAGAAGTACTTGGCATTGAGATGAGTCCCTACATGTGGGGCAATGGATGCTTCAATGGAAGTCTACTCCTTACCTAAGCTTACCTGTCTGCAGAGAAAATCCAGTATCTTGTACTTTCTTCTGCTTACTTCTGCTAGGTTTGGATTATTTCTGGATAATTTTGGCTTTTTGATTGCCACGAACTGGGTGTCCGTAATTGTACTCTGGACAAGAGAGAGCTCAATCAGGCTGTTGCACTGAGAATCAGGTGGAGCACAAATGAGATTTATCCTTTTTGTTACTTTATCTCACATGTAGGAAAATTTTCACAGTAAACTGTCCAGATGTTTCCTAATCTTTGTCATTCCATGTCATCCGTCATGTTCTTCTTCATGGTCTTCTCTTTTTCTTCTGCAATCCTGAGACTTTTTTTTTTTAAATGTGGGGCCTTGCTTGCAGAAGTCCAGTTGTGGGACAGAAAAACATGACTTCTGAATGGCTGTGCCAAATCTGAATGATGTGTATGGCGCTACCGCCTTGACTGCTGGCTGACTACATAACATGGATCATTAATTACCAAAGGAAGGCTGCTCGCTGCTCTAGAATAAAGGGCAGTTTTCTAGTACAAAGCTATATGCAAATCACCACCTCTGCTGGTATTAGAGACCAGATGGAATGGGTATAGGGGACATCTCTCTGAAGGACATTTCTCTGTCTCAGTATCAAGAGAGAGATGAATAACAAGAACATTGACCTGCTACAGTTCTTGTCTCTGTGGAGAGCATTTTGAAAATACACATTTTGGAGCTAGATTATACCAGTGTCCTTAACTAGCATCACATTGCTAGCAAGGACAGGAAATGCTAGAGAAGACCTTTTTTCCCCAGGTCCTACCTACCTCTTTCACACCCGAATGCTCTCTGATGTTGCTCCTTGTTTCAGCAGGTTCCTGAGATCCAGGGGCTATGCTTTTTACACTGCTGTCTGATCAAGCACTCTGAAAGGCTTTGATCTAATCTTGTAAATTGTTTTAAAACACTGCTTGTGTAAAAGGTACGCAGCCTGATGTGGCAGCCCTAAGAATCTTTCAGTGTTTGCATTTCAACTCAGAGCTCTGTCCTGACTGTCTATCTCTGTTTAAATGCTCCTTTTCATAACACCTGCAGGTCTAACAGGTTGCAGACCTCAAGTTACAGCTAAAGTTTCTTCCAGTGTCTTGTGTATATGTGCTAGATTGCTGTGTTTTTGTTTTCCTAAAAACCCCACATGTCTCTTTGCATCCTCTAACATGTAGCCCTGAAGAGTAAACTTTTGGCTTGGTGAGGTATAAGTTTTATTTAACCTATTAGGAAGCCAACACTGCTTTTATTTTTGTTGGGCACCTTGAGTTCTGAAATCCCATTTCCATGCCAAGATGAAGAATTAGGAAGAATCCCAGAGTGAGAAAGTGAAGAAATTATCTGGAAGCCTCAGTAGTACTGCAGTGACACTCAAGCAGACATTAGATTATTGTTATCTACTGTGATAAGGGACCCAAATTTGGCTGATGCAACACATTTTATTGTATGAGTTGGCCCAGGTACATCTGCTTCTTTTTCAATTCCATTTTGCACACCTGCCTTGCTATGACTGTGGAGTTGAGCAATACCCTTTCCCATTCAATTGCTGTAAAGCAGTTTGTCATTTGGGTTTCCTTTACTGTCCACGACAAACTTTATGGCAAGAACTTTCTGAAGGCCTTGATCTAGGCCTCCTTCACACACAAATGATATTCTAGGCCAGACTCAGCCAACGGGTATTTTGAGAGAGTGCAGTCCAAAGACCTTGTTTTCCAGAGGGCCAAATGCACAGAGCTCTATTTTCAGCTGGATTTCAGATGTCTTGTAGAAGAAACCAGGAACAAGTCCAGTCCAATCTGCAGAGCTGAGGACGAACTTTCACACCAGTGTAATTCTGTGCATATGCAACAGTGCAGGCTTCAGTTAATACGGGAGTGAACAGGAATTCACAGTGTTCTTGAGCCAAAGGTGCCCCCGTCCTGATGGCCTGGGCCTGTGGGCTACCCTGTGTGCTCCTCAAAGTAGGGAGCTGCTCCTGCACCAAATACCCATCAGTTTAAAGGATCTATCAGCAGTTGTAGTTATTTTGCCAATATAGGAAAGGGGCTCATCATCTGGCCCCACAGGTTCTACTTTGAAAGATTTTTAAGAGTAGCTGTGAACACTAAAAGGAGCCCTTCTGTCTTCTCTGTCTGCTTATGGTTTTGTGGTGGTGATGCCTTTTCCTGGGCTTAGAATCAAAAGCCAGACACAGTTAGAGGGGAAAAAAGGAATTTACCTCAGTGTTTATTAAGAATCCTTAGATCCAGGCAGGAGTATCCCGCAGGAATGCCCTGCCCGGACCGATGCGCGGAATGCACGTTGGAAAATGCACACCCGAGAATGCACGGAAAAGCCCCCCCGCGACAATTTGCTTATACAATTATAGACATTGCATATTAGCATATCTATCCCGGATTCCCCAATGGGAGGCTCTAGAGAAGCCCCCCATTCAGGATTGTCCCCCCTGCATGGGTCTATCTTAGTTTACAGAATGTGTTCTGGAGAGGACCTTGGATTTGGGGCTCTCTGACACCCTCGCTATGACGAGGCCAAGAGGTTTAGTCTCTTGGCTTAACAGAACTTCGGGTTTAAGCTAGTTATCAAACTTAGGGAACTACAAGTATGTGGGCTAAAAGCATTTGGGATACATAAAAGCTGCATAAAAGCGTATATGAAGGGGAATATGAGAGAAATATATAAAAAGCAAAAATCATTATGGCATCAGTGGAACATAAGGTCTGGGCTGGGAAAATCCCCAAGGTGTGAGGAACAAGGCTCAGTGAAGGAGGTCTGGTGGGTTCCTTGTGTGTGACTGGGCTAAACCTAATATGCTTACGTATGCTCTGAGCCATCCTTCAAGTGATCCACATCAGGGTACTGCTGAGGTGACACACTCTAGGTTGTGAATGCAGCAAAAAGTGGAGACCCGGGCCCAGATAGAAGTGGAGAAGGGATTGGACAGCACTAGGTGCTGAGGGGAAAAAAACTGGGTGGAAAAACACAAGTTCCTTTGTACCTTCTAGCCTTGCCCTAGCTGGTCAGTTTAAAAGTAAAGAAAAACATCAACTTGGCAAAAAACAAAAAATAGAAGAAAAGAAGTCTCTACAGATTTGTCTCCCTTTTTTTCGTTGAGTTTGCACATTTCACTTCTACAGGGGAATAACAGCTGCAATCTTTCCTCATCACAATTGCAAAGAAATGATCATCCCCTTGTGCTGCATTTCCTAACTCCCCCAGTTCCTCTTTCAGGTTTATGCCTTTTCTGCATGAAGTTCTCCTGGTGGCATGGAAATTAATTGAAATGAGTGTGACTAAGAGGGGAAGACCCAATAATGTCAGGATTTCAGTAGTAGCTCCTGAGTTGCGTAAGTACTATTTTTACAGCGATTGCAGACAATCTCATGAATCATTGCAAATGTACACAGCTAAACACAGGCTGTTTCTTCCCAAAGGCTGGGCCTGAGTGGTTAAAGCTTGTACATCCACGGTGCATGGATGCTAATAATAACCACTGCCTTCAGACAGCACTGTGAGCTGGTGTCACTCACAGACATGATGGGGCCTGATTCTACAGAGGTGTAATGAAACCACAGCATTCATTGAAGCAAATCTCCTGCAAGCAATTACCAATTCCTGTAGCCTCCTTGGACTTCCTGCAAAAACCTCACCCCTGCAGACCATTAAAAATATCGCTGCCAGGAGTCTACAGGCAAAAAACATGTTCAAATCCCCACGTGCTGTATTGCTCCTTTCCTTCCTCATCTGTGCATTATTTAAGTGTTTTCCACTTGTCTTCAAGGTTATCTATAACCCTTAGAGGTCCCTATTTGAGGCAACTTCTGTGCTTCAGGTACTGTTTGTCCAATTTTCCTGTGGAGGCTTTTGAACTTTCTTCCATCTGCATGCCTTGCCAACTGTAATGGGAACTTCTTCCTGAACTGAGAGTGGTTCACTGTTCAGTGCCCATCTGCAGAATCATCAGCCTAGGCTGTTACTTTAGAAAGAATTAAAAGAGGAAAAGGAGAGAAAAATCTACCCTCTTTAGTGTATGACAGGCAGTAACCCCTATTAAGTTTCTCTATAATCTTTATTGCTATTACTGCTTCCTTTTCTCTGCTCTGCACTCCTTTATTCCTTCCTTCAATATGAGCAAGCTGGGAGTCTTCATTCACGCTGACCTCGAGATGGCATATTTCATTTTGGGAGAGGCAGCATTAATCAGTGTGGCTGCATGAGTATCTTTAGTGCCTCATGGAGAAGGCTTCCTGTGCGTCCAGTCTCGGCTCCTCTTGCGCCTCTTGGCCCCGTGGCCGCATTACATTACCCTTACTTACCGCACTGTAGTCTCCGTGCTGTCTGCGCTGACAGGATGCATCACAGCAATTTGATGACTGCAGTGCATTACGGAGACGGACTCCAGCCAGAGAGTCTCGCTCATGCGGCAAGAAGCAGGCATGAGGCTAGTAAATGATGGGGACAGGGAAGGAGAAATGACAATAGCTGGGACACACAGGTACAGGGACAGATGAGAGACTCACTGTCATGCAAAGGCTAGGCTTGGTCCCTTCTCTGTTACTGTAAGGGTTGTGCAGGCATTAATGGGGTCAGGGAACCATAAAACACAGGGTCAGAAGAGACCGTGTCTCCATTCCCCAACTGAGATTTGAGAATCAGTGACTCAGTGGTGAGGGATGAAGGAATGTCATTCTTGAGCCATTTATATGACTGCCAGACCATAGCTTGGAAGATGAGATTCCTTGGAGTTGGTTTTATAGCTTTGCTGTCCTCCTCCAGGCATTTGTGAAGCATAAGGGTGTATGTTCAGAACACTGCAGATTGAGAACCTATTTCCAGTGAGATGTATATTTACAGTTTGCTACTGCTCTTAGACCGGATTGGTTTCCTGTTTTCATCTGGCACTTCTGGCTTTGGATGTCCAAGTGTGCTGCTCCTCTTTCACTATCCATTTACCCTTGTGCTGAAGAGCAGCAGGACACACTGAAGGTCCTTAAATTTAAAAGTTAAAATAGGTTGCAAATTGCTTCTCCTAACCCTATTATTAGGATTAACAGAGAGAGTTACTCATGAATCATGACGAATTGTTTTTATCTTTTCACAGAACATGCATAGCTGTAGTTAGAGCTCAAGAGGTCGTGAGGTCACTGCAAGTGTGCTTTTCCAGCCAGAAGAAAAAGATGCTTGAATGTAAATTGGAGTAGGATATTCTATTACTAATAATGCTTCTATTTGTAAAAACATTGTACAGCATTGTTGTAAATATTGTGCTTTTAAGAAGAACAAACTTAGCCACAGGGAACACAAAATATTTTAAATTTATGTGTGAGATAGAAATATGATAACAACAATGTATTAGTGATGCACGTCTGTTTACTATAGTATGTAACTGTACTAGTCTCAAAGCAGTGGACATGCAGTGAAGAAAACATAGGCTTATGGGTTAGAGGGCTGGAAATTTGGGACTCTCTGAGCATTGATATGTATTGATGTAGTGTCTGATATGATCTGATTCAATAAAATTTCTCCAGCTGTGAGTCTTCTGCTCCCCTCCAATCATCTTCACTTCTTTGCTTGAATCACTTTAATTTCTGTAATTTTGAAGAAACCCCAGGACTTTTAATTTCCTCGAAAACAAAGGTAGTAAACCTTCTCTGCAATCCTTTCCTCTATGCCTTGCTGCCCCTGAAAGCTGGGCAATTGGTACATAAATGCTGCTGAGAAATAGGATGGAAAATTATGAGTGTTGTTTCAGTGCTTTTAGAGATAAGCATCTCAAATGCCCAGTGAACAAGTTTGATGCAACTGTTGCTCGAAATACTAAAGACTGTGAAGATGTGAGAAACAATAGACTTTAACTGTCACATGCCTCAACATTCAGGGTGTATTCCTTCTTGAATCCCTGATAAATTATCTAGCTAGCTATCTTTTATCTTATCTTACCTAATACTAACTATAGCAGCCTGGACCCTGCAGGGACTGGGGATTTGCAGTAGGAACTACACAAGGACAAAACGGTGGAAAACAAAACTTAGCAGTGTAATTAAAAGCAATCTGCTCCCAGTTCGTTCACCAAAAATTCCCGTCAGAAGCACAGTCTGGGGAGTAAAGTAGGGCCAAGGGGGGCTGCGTGAAGCCTGGCGCTTCTGGGATAGGTGGGGGTCTGTGGCACTGAGAAGGTCCTGTAAAAGCTGAGAGGATTTTATGCTGGAGCTGGGACAGTTTACTGGCATTCAAACCTTAAAAATGTAGTCAGGGGATCCCTGTGGAGCAGAGCCCAGTGGTGCCCATGGCTGGGGTGAGAGGGTGCTGGCACAGCATGGGGCGGGCGCTGGTGGGGAGGGAGAGGTGTCTGGCACAGCCTGAGTCACCCACACTTGCCCTTTGTTGTCCTGCCTGGGCGCTGGCCAAGGCACTCAGCCATTTTCTCTGAGGTGATCCGACGAGATTGCAGCGCAAGGAGGGCAGGCCTCCTGCCAGCAGCCACAGATTTTGTTTTCTGCAGATGCCGGTCCCAGTCCTGCTCCTGAGGGCAGATGGCTACTTGGCCTCAGTGGCTGTGTCAGCATACCACACGTGCCACCAGCACGGGGCTCTGTCAAGTCTGTGTGCCAAGGGCCAGCCACCATCCCAGCCTCACCTCTCATCTGTGGTCATGGTGGCAGCAGCATCTGATGAGGGCCTTGGCTGGCCCATATTGCAGCCTCAAGTGTTGAGAAGAGTAAGGCTGTAGAGTCCCTCCACCACTGTCAGGCTTTTGGCCCAGCAACACTGTCAGCCCTGCTCTCTCCAAGCCTCAGCCCACAGCACCCCTCTCCTTCATTACTTGCCCATGAGTGCAGTGTCCTGAGGGTCCTGAAAGGTGCCTGCTCATACAGCTAGGTCTGTGGTCATGTCCTTTGTCCCTGGAAACATTAACACTGTCCTTTCTCCCTCCAAATATGTGAACAGTAGCCCGTGCTGCAATCCAATATGCTTCTCTCACTGAGATAGCTGCACATCCCAGCACTTATTAATCTCTGTGGCCACAGCCGCTCGCTTCAGCGACTGCTGCATACACAGAGGGTGAGCTGCTCTCCTGCCCATGCCACTTGCACTGATGTCACACTGGGCTGCTCCTGCACGCAGTGAAATGCCTGCTTTGATGCACCAAAAGACTCTCAGCACCTGTTGAAAGCACGCAGGGATTTGTTGGCTTTGCATGGTCCCTGAGTGCTGCTGGGGGCAGAGACTCAGGCAGGTCACCAACAGCTCTGTCACAGTCATGCTGTATGGTCTCCTGAGGAAATTTAGCAAGGAAGCGGAGGAACAAGGCCACAAACACTGGAGAACATGAGTAGCCCTGAGAGTTGGAGCTCAGTGCATTGCCATGTAGGTTGGGTGGGGGCATGTGACCTGTTTCTTGTTCGCTCCATTTATTCACCCTAAACTATAAGCATTTAAAGATGTGACTATTCTGTTCTTCTGCAATGAGTGTGTTATGGATGCCTCACCTGTGCACTATGATGCCTTTGGTGCAATAAGTGGGTACCAAAGGGGTCTGTACATCACGTTGCATAGACTGATATTTTCTTCCCAATACCTCTTGTTGACAAAAAACCCCCCTGTTTTGGGGGGTGTTGAGAAGAGTAATAATTCGACTCTTTGCCTACATGGCTCAGAGTTAAATTCTGTTCACTGGAGAAGCAAAATTTTCTCGCTGGTTGAAATCCACCCCTATGCTGAGGGGCAAGGAAATGTCTCATCATTTGGCTGAGCTGGCACCTAGAGGTGAAAGACCTGCTTGGTGAATATAAAAAGAAGCTTATTGAGCTGTGGAACAGAATTTTTTTCTCTGAATTTAAAGGTGAGTCTGTGGTATTGAAGATGTCAGGGACAATGATACATAGAAGTTCACAAAGCGAGAAAGAACATGAGAGACAGTAATTTAATTTAACGCATTTAATGTGAGGTATGACAATGTATTTCATTATCCACAAGCACAGTCCACATACGTTGGAAATCCCCTGGGGACAAGATAAATCAGGAGAGTGCTTGTTTAAATGTCATCTGTGGGGACATCCACAAAGTGAGGCAACTGGTAATTCCTGGGGAATGTAGCAAAAAGGAAAGGGTAAAGTTCTCAGGTTCTAAGTAGTTACTTGGTTTCGCTTCCCAGTTGATAGCATTGCTGTGAAGAAGGCAAGGTGCAAAGAGGATCAATGGAGCAAAGTTCTGTGGAAGACAACATTTAAATGCCTTGAGTCAGCGCTAAAAAGTTCATTTGTCCTCCCTGATGAGGACTGCCAGGATTGCTGTGGTGTGCACTATTATACCACCTCCTTCTTGAATATGAAATAGTAGGTTTCAACAGGCAGCCTCTTTCTTCACGGGACGTTACTCCATTTCAACGGCATTATATTGCTATGTACTGTGGAATTTCTGAAATGTTCTGGGGGACAAGTGATGACTGCTTGGAGCTGATTGTGGATGAGCAGGAGGACAGCAGCTCTTTATGTTTGACTTCCTTTCTGGTACATTTCAGAACGTGGGGAAGTAGCAGGATTGTCTTTTTCCTGAAGTGCCCTCACAAGCTCCAAGCAGCAGGCTGCCTTCCCATGACACATGCTAAGGCAGGTTACAACAGGGTTTGTTGGTTATGTCACAGTGTGATGTGGTGTGGTAACAGCGTGACAGCAAGACGAAATGCAAGACCCTGTGTCAAAGAGTCTGCTTTCAAAACTTAGCCTGCTCCTTACCATCCCACAATGCAAGAAACTTTTCACCCAGATGTCATATGCTCTCTTATTAATCTGCTCTTCTCTTAAGATTTCATCTCTAGGAGCCAAGGAAAAATCAAAAAGGAATTATGACAATGTTGTTTTTCTACTTGTCCCTCCTCTTCTCCACCAATTATAAAGAATAGAAGTGCATTAAGAGCTCTGAGTATATTGTTGAGCATTTCTGAACACTTTGCTTGTCCCAGTGTTGTTGCTACAAATTCACTGGATTTTGAGAGGAAGCATAGGTCAAAATCTAGTGCTTATGACAAAATGCCTTTAAAGCCCCCAGGGAGAATAGCACAAAGTATTCTCCCTGTATTTACCTGTGTGCAAGATGTGATGTGATGTTAATTATAGTGCCCTAGGAAACAGGGTAATTGTGTAATATGCTAGGGAATAGTACCCCTCAACCCAATAACCACTTTCCATTTCATCTTGTTACCTCTTCCAGGCAGGATCCAGCATTATATTTGTGTCTGAAGTGTAGGATATAGTGATGCCTTGAACCTTATTGTCCTGCCTGACTACGTTCATTTATATCCACACATTTAATGGGTATAATAGCTTATTTACCAGTTTTTAATAACCTCATTTCTACTCAGCTCCATGCCTTGCAAGGCTGATGTATGGAGACAACAGCATCAGTATTTCTTCTGCTAAACAAACATAGTTAGTGTAGAAAGGTGCTGAGCTACTGTAGGTAGAAGTACACCAAAGATCCTCATGATCTAGAAGCATGGAGATAAGCTTAAAAGGTGCATTTAAGGCTAATTGTGAAGTTAAGCTCTAAAAACATCTCTCTAGTTTTTTGTATCTGAGGACTACCATTTCTTCCAGGAATGTCTCTGTTGCTTCATTACTTCTGCATTTGCATATCTGCATTACTCTGTGGAGAAAGCAGGTCATGGTGTGCTAATCATTAATGAGATTCACAAGGTAGGTGCACTTCTATCTGTCTGCCTGTGATGGTCCAGTCTGATTCAGAAAACAACATAAGAAAAAAATCACCTCATGTCTGAGAGGATGAGAATGCTGGGAAGCACTTATGGCATGTGGGAAGCCAGGGCTCATATCTGCTTTTGGCTGGTGGTGGAGCACTGGGATATGCATGTAACTCCATGCCAGCTGGGACTTTGGGAATCATTATGAATGCCTCTGGATGGTGGGCTTCTGTTTCACATTAAAAAAACCCCAAACAACTGTTTGGAGCAGGGGCTGGAACGTGACTCTCCCAGGTGTTGATATGGTGCTCTTAGTACACCAGCCGTTTAATTATAGTCAAGATGAATTCACAGAACAACTTCAGCATTGAAATCTCAGCCCTTGAGAAGAGCAAGCCAAGACATTAAACAAATGAATCTACTACAAATTAGGAGGTATATAAAGCTAGCAGGCACCAGGCTTTTACCAACAAAGTTCTGGCAGTCCCTGACATCTCTGCTTCTAGGCATGTCTGCACTGTTTCTGTTTCTGCTTCTGCTTTGCTTTGAGTAGAGGAGTGCCTACACCCCTCCATAATCCACAATTCCTCCTGTTCCTATTTGTCACTAAGGACCTGAGTCAGAAGACATCCCAGAACACACATAAGAAATCAGAACTTCCCTCTAAAAGTTTCACCCAGATATTCCTGTGGTTAAGGCAGAATTAGCCAGAATTAGCCAGAATGTGGGATATACAATCTCCATCTCTCCACCAGAGGAGGTCTGAGCCACATCTCACACGTGACTGCCACAGTCAGTGAGTTAGGAGCTGTCTCAAGGTGGGGCATTCTTCGCCCTGCTGCTGTGTGCGGTCCCTGAAGGATGCGGAGGGTGCCCATCATGCTAGGGAGAATCCTTCGCAAGCAGGGGTCAGGAAGGAGGCTGAGGTTTCAAGAACCGTCCTAGTTTGGGGGTGGGCACTGCCGGGATGGGTGTGAGCACGGAGCGGGGTCTCACACATGATGGCAGCGCAGAGCTGACCCCACAGCTTTGGCGGTGGAGGTGGTGGGTCCGGGGGATGGTCCTCGGAGAAGCCCCTGGCACGTTGCTATCACAGGGCTGGAGGAGCTCGTCTGGGCAGGATGGACTCAGCGAAGCCAACGTAAGAGTGCAGGTGCCCTGGTGATGGCCAGGCTTCCTCAAGCCAACTCTTTAGTGGAAAGGACTGGAATAAGAGGGTGGACGAAATTCCTGATGCACAGATTAAACTTCTTATTTTCTTTGTAAGCATGCAGAGGGACTATTAGATGTCTCGTTATTCTTTTCCCATCACATAGAAAAGTACATGCAACTCCACATTCCTAAAAGCCTCTTGAGAGATGGCAAAGGTGCCTAGGGAGGTTAGCTTTACTCTCCTAGAGCCACTTGTGGGTGGGAGCTACACTATAGTTTTGTTTTATTATCCACAAGGACCTTCGAGTTGGCTGAGCAAAGGCATCAGAAGTCCTAAAGAGGGAATTTCTCTGGGGAATGCACTGTGAAAGTACTTCTGTTATGTGGGCAATAAATAACCCTTTGGAGATCAAGTGACACTGCGCTTTCAAGTGTGGGATTTGCCTTTTTCATGCTCAGGAGACTTGGGAGTCTCAGTTGCCAGAGGGAAGCTTGGCCATTTCACTGCTGCTAGACTTTCTGGGAAGATGTTGTTAGGACTGTCTAAATGGGCAGTCATGCTCTCTTTTGTCTGACAAAAGAGGTAAGATGATACATTTGCTGAAGAAGCAATTTCAGAATGTCTTGATATAATGTTGGGTAGAGTGGTAGGGTAGCCCAATTCTTGGGTCAGGTTTTGGTTAGGGATGTTAGGAGGTAGCCACTTACAAATGCTTGTATGGAAGAAGGCTTCTTTAGGAATAGCTCAGTCTTGGTGGGATGGAGGAATAGTAACTGCAGTTTTGTTTTTACACTAGAGAGGACTGAAAATATTAAAAATGACATATATTTAAAACATTATTCTTTGCTGATTGAGTGGAAAGAATTCGTACTTCAGTAAAATCACCAGGTTCTTTAATGACTAGGGAACCCGAGAATATAACTGATTAGCAAAATAACAGAAGATATGTTGCTTTTTTAAAAATGGCTCAGTTTCTGCCTGTCATGTAGTATAATCCAAACAAAAATAGAAAGCTTCTGTGCCAGTGCTCCCGAGATTAGATGTTATGGTATAAATTCTGTAAAATGTGGAAATATGAAGAGAAATATAGATTTAAACCAGAATGCATTAATCTCAATGGTGCCTGTCATGGGAGAATCCATCATACTCTGACCTTTTAAAATCCTGTAAGACAATGATCTTCTAAGACATTTCCGCCAAATGTTCCCACCAACTTGTTTCACAGCAGCTTCTGACCAGTTATTAGGTATCTCCTTGCAGAAGCAGGGGTTTATGCTGGATCAAATCTGGCAGACTAAAGCTCCATTCCTCCAAATCATCTTCATTTACAATCTGAACAGGAAAAAGAGAGATCTATGAAAACCAAGAGAAAGGCATCAACCATATATTTTAGAAACATTGGCAAGGTTTCCTACTGACTGCAACACTATCTTGTTATTATTTTTACAGGGGCTTGAATTTGACCTCCATGCAGAAAAGAAGCTTCAAGCAGGCATCACTTGAATGAGCAAATCTTAGTCAGTATAATTTTATTATTCCTCTGACTATCACAATCAAGGACATTAGTATAGAGGGCACACTTTGAAGAGGTTATTACTGAGCACTCATCGTTTGCTTAAATCCTCAGATCTTTTTCATGTAGTTATAGAGAGAGCATTTTCATGAGCTTGAGGACTTTTTCTTCTGGCTCCATTTACATTTCCAAGGAAACAAATAAGAAGAACTTTGAAGAGATGATTAGCCTATGAGCTAATTTATGGATTTTTCATAGTCTAGTTCCTTTAAGCTTCTTTCACAGAACTGATTTTCGTTTGGAGTGAGACTGTAGGTTTTAGTCAATACAGACAGGATATTTTAAAATAGCTTAGCACTGGTTGCAGTGTTCTCCTCAAGCTTAATGGGAGCATTTGCTTCTAATTTTAATGAAAAACAACAGTGAGGGCTCCTGAAAATCCGATTTTTCCTGCTTGTTGTACCCTGAGTATTCACATAGGAGATTTATTTAAAGCTCTTTTTATGAAAGAACAGACCCTTTTTCATCAAAAGTAAGTTGGTACTAAGATATTTGATGGCAAAATCTAGGCCAGGATATTCAGGGAAAGTGCTTTGCACTGAGTGTGGGGAGAGGGAAGGGCTGTGCTGGGGTGATCATGAGAATTCCCAATGCCTCAGTTTCCACAGGTGAACACAAGCAGAAATGCCCAAGGGCTGACATATGGGATGTGTCACAGCCTCTCCTCATGCTGGCACTTCACAGGATTCTCAGATTTGCCTTTCTGGGGTATATTTGGCTACGCAGGATCTTAGGAAGAGAGCAAGGACTGTGCCCCTTATAATATGCATTTGGAGAAAGCTTGTCAGTGTTGTCTAGAAATGGGCTAGTGAATATTGCACACACACTGGTGTAGCATTTCTTTGTCACAAAGGAGCTTTAAATTCAAGGCCATTCCATCCCCTTTGACACAGAAATTTCAGAAATCTGAACCCAAGAACTGTATGATTAAGTCATTTTCTTTAAATTATTGTTTTAATGCCAAAAGGCTGGTTTGGGAGCTTCACTCCAAAAAACCCTCAAGACTGACAATGCTAGGAGCACAGAGGTATGTTCTTCTGATATGGAATGAGACAGATGTGTCTCATTTAAAACATCTACTTTCAGTTAATTTCTGCTGAACATAGAGCATCATCCAATAAAACCTTGCCTGGGTCCTTGGCAGAGTGCCCTGCCTCTGAGAACTTACTGCGTTCTGTGTTCAGTGAACATGGGGCAGTCCAACAAAATTTTTTCCCACCCAAATATTTGCAAGAATCTGAAACTTTTGGGGGATTTTAGATTGCCCCTTTCCTCTCTTGTTCCTTTCTTGGGAATAGCAAATAAGACAATCAAGAACCCATTAGAGCAGCAAATCCAAACTGTTCCTTATTCTTAGAGTCTTGAGCCTTATCATTTAACTTTGAATGTTGTATATAGAATTTGGTATTCTAGAAAACTATGAGTAAAGATCAGAGGCTGTGAGAAAATTAGTCCTGGCCCACTGGATGGCCTTAAAGAATTTGTTCCCCATGTTCTCATCTGCAAAATAGGGAAACTATAGAGACCTTCTCCATTGTGCTCTACTCAGATAAAGCTCTCTGGGCGGCCTGGCAGCTCACTGCCTCATTGTAGCCCTGGGGTACTTTTACTCTCTTTTTCTCCTCTTGCAAATGGACAGCTCTAAGGCTCTGACACAGCAACAGCTGCTGCCCCTTATTCTGGTAGCAGCGCTTTGTCCTGCTGGCAGTGATATTGGCTTTCCGCTTTGGTTTGTCTTAGCAGACCCAGGAGGGGGAATTTGTGCTTGTTTGCCTGGTTAAAGGTAACACAATGGATCTGAAGCCTGTAAATGCTGAGGACCTCAAAAAATAAGAGAAAAAAAGGAAAATAAAACTCATTATTTTTAAGATTACCAAAATGTGGTGCAAAGAAAACATCCTTCATGGTTTTTGGTTTCCTTAAGTATCCTGGTACATTGGAACCACAAACTATAATATGGTAAGTGAAATGAAGTCAGCCAAACAGATAAATTGATGTTATGAATCTGGGACAGGATATGTCTGATTATCCTTTGCAACTTAACTGATGGAGTTTGCTGTATTTATGGCTGAGCCATTCTGTGATCTTACAGGAAATTGCTTTCTCTACACACCATTCTTAATAGATTTTTAAATTCATGCCTGGTCTAGGAAAGTGGATTATACTACAAGAGATTATGCATTTTTCCCCAGCTTTCAAGGAGCAACCGTAATGATGGTTATTGTTGATGAGGGCATTACAGAGCATTCGTGTAGCAAACACCTTGAATAGCTTAGTGTTGAAAGCTTTAATTTTCCATTTAATAATAGTGAAACTAGTTAATACTAATTTTATACAATCACTTCCTAAGCTTCTTAGAAAGCATACAGTCATGGATTTAGTCTGTGCCATGGGGGAATGCCATACATCATGAGGCTCAAAAACCCCCAGAGTTATTAAAGCTATGTGTAATATTTTACATCCCGTCTTGGATCCAGCTTATAAGTCCTTTGATTCACGGGCAATGATGACTTACCCTGGGATGGCTGCAGTGATTCCTGCCGCCGGCTGTCTGCCCCACCTCTCTCTCGGAAGTGTTCATTCGTGCTGGGAAGGTGGCTCAGCTCTTTGGGAAGCAGCTGTTGAACCAGCACAATTTTCAGACCAGTAATACTAACAGAAAAACTGGTACGTCTTTGGTTCTCCTTAATACACCAGGCTGTAATTTACAGTGGTTCAATTACTGCCACACCAGCAGCTGAGCTGTCTCAAAGCAGGGGCAGGGCTCAAAGGTGAAGATGGGAACCCCTGCAGCTATCTGCTGCCATCCCTATTCATCAGTCAGATACCCAGACCTAGACTGGGGTTTGTAAACATGCATGGCACTTCCTCGGTGTTTTCAACCAGCTCTTTTCTCAGATTCAGCTTGAGACCCCTCAGGGGGTTTATGGTCTCACTGCATCTGTGGGTATTTCCATGGGGACAAGGCAGTTCTGAGTTTGGGACAAGGACCCCTGTGGAGTTCTGGGGCCTTGGGAAGCATGAAATACACTTTCTCGCACAGGGCTGGTGCAGGACCAAAGCCCTGTGTGTTTCTCACTGAAACCTGCTTTTGAGGTTTCTGTGGTAACTTCTTCAAAAGCAAATGTGGGAGGGTAGTATTGGGCTGGGATTTCACAATTCACTCTTACCTAAGATGCCCAGCCAAGGCGCAGAGTCAATAGTGTGTTATTTAACCAGCTTAGAGGGACATACCAGCCTGCTACTGGTTCACGGGAAAGCCTCCCCTCCCGTGGCCGTCTTGCTGCGGGTGCCAACAATCAACACCCGCGACTGCTGAAAATCACTCACATTTTTTCCCTGTAAGTCACTCCTGGGTTGATGAACTTTTGTGAGCAGTCTTCTGCCTGCATTTGGTCTCAACAGCGTGACAGAGCATTGCATTTGCCATCCAGTTGGACAATAACTCACAACTGCTTTTAGAAAAAAGGGGGAATGAAGCCAGTTTTGAGGGCTTCAACAGCTCTTAATTTTCACTGGACATGTTCTTTTCATCCCTTTTCAGGTGGTATTGAGGGAGAATTTTTGAAAAGTGTGGCCCATGTTCTAGTTGTGTCCTTCAGAACAAAGACTGAAAATTGTTTATGTGGGAAGAGCAGGTCAGGGACATGGTCAGTTGTGGTAATTGGCCCTGTCAGCCCAATTACTGACCTCCCCAGGGCAGAGTCTGTCAGAGGCACATCCTCCTCCTTCTATGACCATGCTGCCTGTTGGAATTCTCCACTGGCTTTGAGCAAGGGCAGACTTGAGGAGGGATGAGAGTGGGGGTCAGGGATGGGATACTTATGCCACTGGGATGGGCTGAGAGGGAATGTGCAAGTAGAAAGATGTGTCTGGCAGAATGAGAGAGCAGGTTTTTTCTGGGGCTGGTTGCTGAGAGTGGTAGGAGCTGCACTGGTGTCCAGGCTGGCAGGCAGGGGTTGCAGGGATGGAGAAGGGACTGTGAGGTAACAACCACGACACTGAAACAGGACAAGCAGGGGACTTAAAGAGTGAGGCATCCTGTCTCAGACTGTATTTAAATTTCCTGTGGAGCACTCCTGCTTCTTCCTACAGCCTCAGCTCTTCTTGACTTTGAAGCAGGATGCACACGAAAGCCTACCAAGGAGTTCCCATCGTTTTTGTTTTTGCTGTAGGAAGCAGGGCAGTCCTAGTTGCATATTCAGTAGTAATTTACATGGTTTTGGTTTGTTACGCAAGATTTGTGGAGTTTCTCTTCCCCTAACTTGAATGTCTTGCACAACTAGTCAGCATAGTGTGAATTGTCAGTGTGAATTGTCAGCCCTACAATCAGGACTACCAACTGCAGTTTGCCCTGACAAAGGAGACAGCAGAAACACAGGGGGGTTGAGAACAGGCAACAAAAATAATTAAGCACGGACAGACTTCCCTCAGGAAGAAACTGAAAAGAATAGGACTACTTTGTTAAAGAGTAGATGACTAAGAGTTATACAAATTAATGAATGGGAGAGAGAAAGTCGAAGGGGGGGATGGTGATGTTCTTATTTACCCTCTCGAACAAGGCAACATTCAATTAAAGGGGAAGAAAAAAGTATCAGGTGCCAAAACCTACTTTGCTTAGGATGGGGTTGAGTTGTGTTTGAGAAGTCTTGTCTCACTGCAGAGCACAGATGGAGCCTCAAGGACTGCCCAGGTTGTAGTCTAGTCACTTAAGCAAATGAATCCGACAGTGTTGGTTTCTCTAAGAAAATACTTGTCTACATGGAAAATGAGGGTCAAAATAGGAGATGATATGTGTTTGAAAGTGTTAACATTTCTTTTTCTAAGTGCTGGTTTCATGAACACAAGGTAAAAAATTTCCATTCTGGACAAAGGTATGATTTTTGATCATCTTTCTGTACTGCAGCAGAG
Source organism: Platysteira castanea (assembly GCA_013397175.1). Lineage (NCBI taxonomy): Eukaryota > Metazoa > Chordata > Aves > Passeriformes > Platysteira > Platysteira castanea. The sequence goes on from VYXC01004907.1 coordinate 321,982, forward strand.
TGCATTTAATTGGTTCCAGCAGTACTCTTCCACCACTATCTGACAGTTACATGGTCATTTAAGATGACATCTTCCTTTGTGCTAATTTTCTGCTATTAACCTCTTAGCATGCGACATCTGATTATTGGCTCCTTTGGTTAGTTAATTTGTTATATTGTGCTTAGTGTCACAGCTTGAAATTGGAGCTATGCTATATACTTCAGATATATGGGAATGCTCTGTTCCAGTGGTATAAAATGGTACCTAAAACTCATCTGAAGTGTTGGGTCACAGCAAGCAATTCATCTGAAACTCAGCAGATGATATCAATGCTCTCTACTACCCGAATCAACTAGAACTGGAATTCTTTGAGCTATTCTACTGTGTCTTGCACAAACATGATCTGATGCCTAAAGGCTCCAGTTAGGAAAAGGAGTACAAAATGAGCTGCTCACCTTATTGCGATGATGTTCAGCTACCACAGTAAATATGGGTGAGGTGGAAACAAACTGATTACTAATTATATGGGAAGATAAAGGACTTGGCAGAATTGGACTAGTGCCCAAACCAGCCTCAGTAATGAGAGAGGGGAGGTTTCCCTTGCTTGTGTAGTGGTCACACACTGACATATAATCACCACAGAAACTCGCTGTGTGCTTGCAGGGCTTTAGGACAGCTCTTCTGAGACTAGAGGTCATGCCCCAAGTGGGGTACAAGTGTTGCTCTGACTCAACAGATACTAAACTGTTTGAATGAATATTTAGAGTCATGTGAATGTCAGAAACTGAATTATAACAGGGAAGCATTTGAGAACTGCTGTGTGAAGAGCTTTGTCCTGTAAGATGTTGCATACCTGGCATACCTGCCCTAGCAAAGTCAATGAAGACATACCTGTGCGATGAGTTGAGCAGGTGCTTAAGTGCTTTGCAGGGTCATTGTGAGCACACACAGCTGAGAACTGGGTCTTGGGCAGTTTCTGGTGCTTCCTCCCTGTCGTGGTTTAACCCCAGCCTGCAGCTGAGCACCACACAGCCACTTACTCACTGCCCCTGTAGAGAGATAGGGGACAGAACTGAAAGGGTGAAAGTGAGAAAACTTGTGGATTGGAGATATAGACAGTTTAACAGGCAAAGCAGAAGCTGCACATGCAAGCAAAGTAAAAGCAAAACAAGGAATAAATTCACTGCTTCCCATGAGCAGGCAGGTGTTCAGCCATCCCCAGGACAGCAGGGCTCCATCACGTGTCATGGCGACTTAGGAGGGCAAGCACCTTCACTTCCAATGTCCTTCCTCCTTCCTTGTATTCCCTCAGCTTTATATGCTGAGCATGATGCCATATTGTATCCCTTGGGATATCCCTTCGGTCAGCTGGGGACAGCTGCCCTGGATATGTCCCCTCCCAACTCCTTGTGCACCCCAAGCCTCCTCACTGGTGGGGAGCAAACTGAGTAATGGTTATAAGAAACAGCTGAAATGGGACTAGAAAGTTCGGTTGGAGTAAAAGAGTACAAGGAACATTTTTTCAGTCAATATTTGATGAGAAGGCTACTTTTGGGGGGAAGGACAGAGGTTTGGTGACATATGCTTATTTTCTCATGTTTGTAGGTACTTACAAATGCCACTTAATCCTTCAAAACATGAGACCTTTTCTGTTTGTTAGCATGTCCATGTTCAACTGAGCAGCAATCTTGTTTGTTGATCTGACTACTATTGCTTCCAAGTGTTGCTCCTGTGTGTCTTACTGATTATTGGTAAAATTATTTTCATGTTACTAAAATTTCATGCCCCAACAATTTTCTAATGGATCTTTTACTTGGATCAGACCCTTGTCATAAACTGGAAGGAGAGTTTACTGTGTCAATCAAAGGCAAAAAAAATCCTACAGGATTATGAGATTTATTGCTCTGGGTTGCAAAATTAGTGTCTCTTTGATGATATTTGTTATCTAGTGTACTGGGCACATGGCTCAGAAGTCTGACATATGAAAGACTTTAAGATGTACCTGGATTTAGATGCCAGCCCAAATTTTGTCAGTACAAACAGTGATGGCAAGCAGATGTATATCATAGGATTTTCTGGGATATATTTTTTGAGTGTTTGAAATTCACATCATATTTCTATCTTCTGCCTACTGCATAAAAAACAAGACTTACTAGTAAAAAAAAGAAGTTAATTTATTAGCAAAATATGTTGCAGATCTTGTAATAAAAAGACTTCCATTATTACTGAAAAGCATGTTCAATGTTGAATCTTCAAATTCACCATGTCTTTTTACCTAATCACTTTGTCATCTTGTTACCTTGTCTGCCCTCTGGCTTGGCACTGCCCTACTTAAAGGTAATTGAAAATCAAGGATCTGCCTAAAAATTTCTTATTTTTCTCCAGCTGTGGTCACTGAATTGCAGTATAGCTGCTCAAGAAGGAGTCAAATGAAGGTAACTGGAATTTTGTTTGCTCGTTTGTTTCTTTTGTTTTGTTTTTATTTTTGTTTTTATTTTTCATTTTGGTTTTGGTTTTGTTTTTTTTTTTTGTAAGTGGACACTTTAGGATTATTGCTGTAATTTAAACCTTTATCCATTATTATTATGAGTCTCCCAGTCAAAGTTAACTCTTGAAAGCATCAGTCACACACTATGAAGGTAGGTGTGATGATCTCAGTTTATATACCTGCATCTCAGGTTGATAAACCATGTGTGAAAGCATTTTAATTGAGCAGTGTGAACACAAGCACCAGAATGGGAAAAGAGTCATGACGGCCTTGATTCCAGCTTCAAGGTTTAGTTCTGGGGATGTGTGAGTAATCAATCACTGGGTCTAGGACACAGGGTACATGAATGTGTGTTTGACCTAGACAACTTTTATCTTTTATATTAACTTAAAGGGAAGGAGAAATTGGGGTGAAATTGCTTGCGAATGTTTTCACTATTTGTGAAACAGAGAGCCCATGGTGTTTAGATTAGATCTTGGAGCTTGACTCTTGGAGAGTGAAGAAATCCCACCCACAGGGACCAGTTGCCTGCCATGCAAACCTGACTCACAGATGTAGCAGGGTCAGCACTGTAACACTTCCTGAAAGCAAACATACTGTATTACATTCTGAAGACTTTGCTTATCTGGAATATTTCTCAGTGCTGTAGCAACTTATTGCAGGCCCACAGTAACAAACTGCTGTTTTCTGAGGAAATCTGAGCTTGTGCAACTCACTTCTAACAGACAGTGCATTCAAGGTTGAGACAGTGCAGACTTCCCATGCACCCAGGAAGCCTCTCCTGCAGCCCGCTGAGTGTTAAAAGATGCTTATTAACTTCTTTTCTTTTCTGAGCATCTCTTGTAAATGGAATGATAAGGGTTGCACAAAATCATCTCTCTTGGCAGTATACAGGCCTCCTCCTTGAAATCCAGCTACTGCTGGCTGTATTTGTATCAGAACTGGAAAATCAAGACATACAAACGAAACGTTAGGAATTATTTCCAGGCTCTTGATATTGCTCCAAAGCTTAAAGAAGTTCCAGCCTGAGGATCATCTTCGAGTGTATCATTAGTAGTTGGCTTCATTAAATTCCCCTAGGTGGGCAGTTACATCATTTAAGCATTAAAACTCTTGGGTTTATGTCAGGCTTCTACTAAGTTAAGTAAAAGAGTTCTTGTTAATGAGAAGCAGTCTTTCTCTAGAAGAATTTAGCCTAACAAGAGTGAGGAATGACAGAGCTGACAGAGGGAAATGGATTCCCAGGAAGATGAAGGTCAGGCAGTAACATGGTGTCAGACCCAGGACAAGAACTAAGTTCCTAGTGTACTGGATCAGGCTGCTCTTAGCTTCTTCTGTCAGCTGGATGGCTGGAAAGAGGAGTTTGAAAGAGGCTGGTAAATGGAGAAAAGGGCAGTTATATGCTTCACTGATTTTACCAATAGAGATCCTTGAGAGAGGGTTTTCTCTAACAGGCAATGTGGTTTTATTAAAAATAGTGGAAAAGAGAAAAACGAAAAATTTACAACATTTTCAGCCTGGTGTTTAAGATGTTACAGTTTCAAAGCACGTGTTAAGTACAAAGCACGTGTTGCCAACACTTGTGTTCACCGGCAAGTTCCTCGCAAAATCAGCTGACTTTGCAGTTCTGGTGTCAAGTGTTGCAATGGTCAGAGTCTGTTTCATTTCTCTATGAAGTACTACTGAGGCCCTTTGGGCCACCTCCTTATGGGCTCATAGACATTACACTGCCCAGTTCCACGCTTCCCGCTGTCTCATGGCACCCTGACCCTGGTGTGTTCACCACTCAGACTTCCTTATCATGCAAAGATGGGGGAGGAGAGCTCAACACTTGGGCCCCTTGAATGGGGTACCTTCCTCCAGGACAGTCCTGGTACAGACTGTGTGGGATTCTTCTGTTAGAACCCTTGCCCACTGAGGAGAGGGACATGTCTTCTCACTGGTACCAAGGTATTCACAGCGAGGTCTACCATTTAAGGAGACAAGACTCTTGTTTTCTTGTTCTTCCACCTCTTGAGTTGGAAAAGGGAATCAATGTAGATCTCCCCCATTCTAAAAGCAATCACCTAGAACTGGCTTAAAATGGGATTGTGATAAATATAAAATCACCTTCTCACCAGTGGTTTTCTGTACAAGGCCAGGCCATGAGTTTGGGTCCATGTACAGAATATACCTAGAATATACTTACTGGTTTGGAACCTTGGAGACAAGTGGGGGAATATCTAGGTTCAATCTTGCCCAGACAGGATTTAAGCATTAGTTAAGATGCCATCAAAAAGCTTGATAGTGTCAGAAGGAAGAGGTTGCTTCTGGCATGAACTTGGTTGCCTGTAGCTCTACATGTCAGCTGAGCAGCATTTTTGAAGATCTTAGTGATAGTAAGATGTCTTCTGAAGCCCTTTGGAAAGCAGACCTTTTTTAAGTCACACCCTCCTTGTCCAGTCTTGCCACAAATTTAGTTCACCTAGCAAATAATAAATACAAGTCTTGTTTGCTATTAAAAAATTCCAAAGCACAAAATGTTAGTCTTTATCTGAACAGAAATAATTCCCTTCACTACAGTTTAAAAGGCTGTAGAACTTTTTTTTTTCTGTGAAATTATCTAAAAGCTAAAACTGTATTTCAAATCCTGACTGGCTAATTATAGCATACTGCTCTTTTGATGGAGTAAAGTAGTTCTGCAGAAGGCAGGACAACCATCTCCTCTCTACTGAGATCTATTTCTTTTCACAAAGTGAGAATATGCTGGATGAGGGAGAATAATCCTTTATTTTCTGTTTATTTCAGAAGCTTAATGTAGGTTTATGGGCAAAACTTTCTGACTATAAAGATTTTGAGCGATCAGGAAAATGCATGAGCCCTGTTTTCTTTCTTTTTGGGCAAGAAAGCTGATTTGTGTGTTCAGAATTCCGTGTGTTCTGTTGTCCTTCGAGGGAACAGGCGACTGTTTCCATTGCCCTCTACCTTGCACAATCCTTTACAGCAGTACACAGAGGAGGAACCATCATTTACTTGTGACAGTACCATATCCTACCTCCGCGGTGCACAGCTGTAAATGGCAGCACCTTGTCCAGGACAATGGCAGGCTGGACAGTCCCTGTGGAGTGAGCTGGAGCTGAAGAAATGAACCTTTACTCCAGAAGGAGATATTAATAAAAAGTAGGGCTCTGTTGGAAAGGAGCTGGTAGAGGAATGCAGCCTTTGAAGAAGTTAATGACCCACCTACCCCACAGGTGAACAGATCTGAAGAGTGTAGTGATGAGCCAGCCAAACTGTTGCCTCATATCCCTGCTATTGTAGGATAACATCAGTCTATGATCCTGTAGAAGCTGAAAGTTGAGTGTGAATTCAACAGCTTGGAAAATGGACAAGGCCTCTAGTGTGTCAATAAACATAGAAGAAATGTCAAATTACTGAGATACATGGGAGGCTGGCAGATCTACTGTAGCCTGTCCTTGTGGGTGAGGTACCCACAAGTTGATGTGATGTTAGTCAAAATAGGGGAAGAAAAGCACAACTTCTGTGACAAAATATTCAGGAAAACTGCTGATTTAGGTTATCATTAAGGACTATTCACTAATTAGGATTTCTAATATCCAGTAGTGATACTCCTGAGTGCTGCAACATCTGCTCCAACCAGGCCCACTGAGACTTGGGTCATAAAAGTGGAGGAAACATTTTCCCTACAAAGAGTTAGTCCAGGTCATTTTTCAACAGAAAAAGTAAGACCTATCCAACTTCTGTTTCATAATGCAAGCCTTTCAGCTGATGGAAGCACTAGGATATACTAGGGAGGTTGTTGGTCACCATTTCATACATAGTTTCTTGCCCAATTAATACACCTTGTCCTTAACCACACAAAATGCTGTACTTGTGGGAATAAATATGCAAATACAACCTGTCCACAAAAAACCCCGCTCATTCTATTTCCTCTTTTTTTCAGAGAAAGGGAAACAAGAAAATTATTTCTTACAATTCCAGCTATGTAGTGTTCAGATGATTTGATGCAGATACTATGATTTTCATCCATATAAATGAGTGAAGAATCAGGCCCTGGCTGAGAGATACATGTTCCTACAGCATTAATTCCCTGACCCTAACCCTGGAATGCAAGGAAGAGTCAAAGTTTGTCAAAGGTTGTAGCCAGATGCAGTGTGCTTCTATGTTCACACCCTCCCTAATTGCTGCTCTTTAAAAAATTATAATAAAATGCAAATAACTTACACCTGGTATAGCTGGAAAGTCAAAGAAAAGAAGTAAAGAACGTGGAGGTTGTGGGAGTGCTGTTATTATTGTTATTATTACTATTATTATTAATCAGATGAATGCACACCTGTCTGAAAGTTCCGCAAATATTGTCTGCTGTTGCTTTGGTAGGCCCTGTGAACACATTGAGGTAATGTCCTTTGGTTGGCTTACTTAATCGAACATGTGATGGGGGGTGGAGGAAGCTAGGCAGGGAAACATACTACAGATAGAAGAGAAGAATTCCCACCCACGCAGTAGGCATGTACTGTAATAATGGAATAATTATGTGCAGTTTGTTTATAGCTGTCTTCCCCTAGCATCGACGCCTTGGGCTAGAAGTGAAGCAGGATGGGTCCTGCAATCAGTTTTCACAATCATGTTTTCGCTGCGATTTGTCTTTTATTCCCCATTAGAAAGCAGAGCACGTAGAGAGCAAATGCAGTGGCTTCAGCCCTTCAGGATACTGCAAATTTGCTCAGATTTGGGGAGAGATGGGAGTGACGGGTTTGGATTTGTACCAAGATCTGTGGCTCCCAACATTTGTAATGATGGTTCTCACTCCACAATCCCGATCTGTTCGGAGTTGCTCAGAGCTGGATAACTTTTGGCCTGAGACATTTGCCAGTCTTTCAAATAATGAATGTTGGGTTGTGGACAAAAACCAAAGCCAGATGGCTTTGTGTGGTGAGACAGCTAAGTAACTGTTACTGCAGTGGTCTGTACAGTGGGGATTTGTTCCTGGTGTTATTGAAGCAGGTTAGAAATTGTTCTTGTGGATTCTTCCTGCTGCTTGTTAATAAAACTGGTCATGGCCTGGTTTTACATTTCAGCATGAACTCACACTATGCTGATGGTAAAATGCTGATGATTTGCTTTCTGCTACCCCTCTAAACGTATTAGAGGATGTTGTAGTCTTCATGCAGCTGCCATTTTGTGTTCAGTTCAATTGCAATCTCCCATGAATGCATACACAGCATTTCCATTCCAGTGGCACTTAGGAAAACATTTCCAAGCAAGTGTAGTATCCACATGATGAACTTTATCTTTCTCTTGCAGCAGGCTGCATGCCATGTCTGTGTAGTTAAGAAGAGAAATGGGAAGTATTCACAGATTAACTGCAGGGTGGTCAATAAACAGACGTTGGACCAGGAAACAACTGGAGAACACGATAGTCACACCTGCTGCACTGGATCTGTCACACAGGTTGTGAACTTTGACAACAAATGGCTTATTTAATATGCATTTGTGCAGCACATCACATCATGAGGGGCTTGATCTGAGGTTTAGTGTATATAACTGTGTCTTGGAAACTCGGAGCAGCCTGCAGATATCAACTAATGAAATGCCTCCACATTTATATGCAAAGTCGATAAGAAGGTATTCACCACACACTGGCTTTGGAAATGCCTTGGAAATCGAATAGAGCTTTATTTAAGGGGTAAGAGAAGTAATAATAATCATGAAATTACAATGAACAACATATAAGACAGCTGTTACTGCCACCTTACATGTGCAGCAGACATCCCTTTCCTCAGGATATTACAAACTGGAGTGCTATTTTAATCAGCTAAAACTGTTGAGTGGAATGTAGAAAAGCATGATTTTGTTATCAAAACTGTTCTGAACAAGCTGGAGTGAAAAACTAGCTTAAAAAAAATTGTCATAGCTCATATTTATAAAAGAGTTTTGACTTACATGATTTTTAGTTGTTTAAACAGTCCTGATCAGTGCCTTAGCTTTGTAGGGAGACATGGGGCAATGGAAAGCCTCCTGGGCTGCAGGCAGATGCCAGCCACTGCTGTGGACATTCCTGTTCCCTGAAGTGCTGCTCAAGTCAAGTAGGAGGAATGAACCAAGCAATGGCTATGTCAGCCACCTTGACTCCAACTGGGAATTTCAATGGAATGGGTGCACTTCTGTCCAATACTGATCTCACTTAACCAGCCCTTTCTGATGGGCATCCTTTCTGCTGAAATGTGCTTGCTATGTCCCATAGTTCTCTCCCTTGGATCCTACCAAGGCTAAGGCTATATGGTCATTTGCAGTGCCCATCTTCTCTTATTCCAACAGCATATGTAGGAAGTTACCTAAAGCAAATGGACGAATCAAGAAAAAATAGCAAAGTGTGGTGGGCTAACAGAGATTTAGGAACTAACATTTCTTTGTTTGACTTACTATCAGTGATTTAACATGGCGCCTTGAGTAAGTCACTTCATATTTCTATGACTCAGTTTCTGCTTCTGAAACTGTCTGCTGATCTTACTGGGGCAGTTTTCAAGTTTAATTTACTTATATTTTATAGCACTTTGAAGATTTGTACTGCACCATATTATGGGAGTCGTTGGGAGTCATAAAAGAAAGAGTCGGTGTTGCAAGAGGAGGTATGATAATGAAGCCTAAAGTCAGAGACTTAATGCCTCAGTTCTTTGCTGAATCAAAGCCTAAGACTGTGAGTTCTTTGAAACAGACTCTCCTCAATTAGAGGCCTGCTCAGAACATAATAGGGTTATGACATAGCCGGGGCCTCTGAGTCCCTCTGTAACAAATAGTTAGGTACATAAGCTTGAAGATGGCACCAGCTGCAGGAATGCTACAGGTCCCTGTAGGGTCTATCTCTTTCTCTCACGGTTCTTAGGTTTTTTATTATCTTCAAATCTCTCTACCTTACTGCTTGTTCCATTCTCCAGGTCCTTAAAGCATTGTTCAAGCTATAAATAAAGAAGATAAAATTACAGGGTACTTATATACACACCAGCTAGGAAGCTGAATGGGCATGAAAGGGCTTCCTGGTTTCCTTCCAATTCAAAATGTTATTGAGTTACTATGTAATCAGATAAATGAGTTGTTAATCAAAGTGATGTCAGCTTGGGACATACTATAGAAAAATGATTCCGTTGTAATCAGAACTGTATAATTAAGCAATGAGGCATGACAGGGCTTGAATTATAGCACGATAATTTTCACCTCAGTGCTGCTGATGAGGGCCATGGCTGTCTGCCATCCAAGTACCCGATTATGTCTTGCTGTACAACAACCCCAGTGCTGAAACATCTGAGACAAACTAGAGTAAAAATTGTTCTTTCATCTCACCACCCGCTGGCCTGCTCCAGGGTGTAGCATTTCTGTGATCAGCTGGGTCAGGCTGAGCCCTGTGTATCTGGGAGCAAGTTTGACTACGTCTCTGCTATTAGAATATTTATGATGTGAATGCATTGTGCTCGACATGAGTCTAATGTGACAGCAAGGTATAGGATCCTTTACAGGGCCAATGATTCTATCCGCAGGTATGGTTAAATTTCAGCAAAATGCTTATTGTTACAGAAGAAGCCCACAGAAATGTTCCCTACCTAGCAATACTTAGTGTTTCCTAGACTTAAACTCCATTCTCCTCTGAGAGGTTTCAATGAGGAATTAGCTTTCATATTCACAGTTCCCTATTTTTTCTTGCCCACCACCCTTGGGATAGAGAAAAAGTTGGATTGACTTAAAGATGAGCTTTGAGGAGACATTGGAATAACATGGGCTTTGGCAACCTCTTACATGAACAGTGGCATAGATGTTAAAGGCACTTCATATAGAGCAGTGACCAGCTTCTGTAGTCATAGCTTGGGTGAAACTCCCACGGAAAGCACAGGGCACTTGTCTGAGTCAGCAGCTGAAAATTTGTTCCACAGGCTCAGTTTGGAGGTGAAAATGCCAGGCCTGAAAAGTTCCCTTTACTAATGGGGGAAAAAAATGTCACCTAAGAAATATAAAACTGTGCCACCTCATTTTTCCTCATGAAGTGCTGACTTTGCTGAGGAGGTGGGAAATGTTATGCAATTTACCCTTTCCCTCTACAAACTCTCTTCTGTCACGTCACCATCAGCCTTGCCCTGCATGGGCATTGCTCATACTTCTGCTTTAGGAGTGTGATTTTCTGATGAGCTGAAGCACTTTACTAGTTTGCTTGTAGTTTGGGATTCCTGGGACTGAGAAAAACCCGAGTATATCCAAATAAAGCATTTTTGCACCTTCTCTAGAGCCTCTTTCAAAGTGTTGCATGTGATAGCAGTGAATGCAGTCTTGCAGGCATCTTTATCTCCTTGGAGGTGGAGCTGGGCAGCTTGCCCCAGTGCTGGCAGGCACAAGCAGACCAATGCAGCTGCCTCTGCCTCAGGACAGAGAAGGGCAGTGCTGGAATCATGTGGCCACTAAGAAACACCTGTGCTGGACACTTTGGCTCAGGCCCTTTGTGATGGCTGCAAAAGCATTTATGGACTCCAGTCAAGACCAGCGAAGCACATAATTTTCCCAGTGTTGCCTCTTGCAAAAATGATATGCTCTTGGCAATACTGTCAGGAAACTCTATTCCAGAGGCTAAATGCATGCAGAGTAAAGCTTCCCTTCTGACAAACAAAATAAAAATATCCTGATATCGGCTGCAGTAGCAAAAATGTTCCTGGCCTATTAAAATTATGTCATTGAAAGAAGTGTCTCTGTGTCTGCTGGCGTACCTGTAAATCAGTTCAAGTGAACGGTCCTCTGAAATATATCAGCTCATTTCAGCTGATATATATGCTCTTGAGGATGAATGAACTTTTGAGCTGCCAATGCTGCCATCTCTCGTAAGTCAAATCTCTTCTCCAGATACTTGAATCCCATGATGATAGTAAAAACTAGGGGTTTGCAACATACATCAACATCAATTTTTTGGAGAGCTTTCACCTTGGAAGGCAAGAAGCGTCCTTGGGTTGAGTGCCTGTCAAATGAGAACTGTTGCAACAGTGGAAGACAGGGATACTTTTTGCTCTCATCTTTCAGTGCTGGCATAAGAAGCTGGCTTGAGAGATCCTCCATTAACAAAAGAAGAGGTACAAAGAGGGCAGTCATGATACAAGCTTGCCCCTGCTTATGATTATACCCATATTTCCTTGAATATGGCCACCAGAGAAGCTCTAATTTTGGCAAGCTCAGATTCCTGCTTGATGCCCTTTCCCATAGTAAGGAAAGCAACCAGTTCGGGGAGAAACTGGAAGTGTCTCTGGACTGATAGCCTGGACAGGAACAAGACTTTCAGTGTAGGATGTTGCAAAGGCTTGTGTCCCTGCTAGTTACTGTTCCTTACATCTGATGACTAAAGGGATCAAGGAAACTGGTGTGGCAGATCCATAACTGCAAGAGAAAGATGTTTTTGTAACATAATTTCTGACACTTGGAATTTCCTGCCACATGATGCTCTTCAAACAAACTTTTGCAGGACTCTGAAAGCTTGTGAATTTTCCTACACTATCCAAAGTATTGACCTTCAGAGAACAAGTTACATATCAGATATTAAGTAGATAGTTTTAGCAGAAGAAATGACACATATTGCTGACATTTTCATACACGTTTGGATTTGTCTGGGACTGCCCTTCTAGTGTCAGCCCATTGCTAAGCAGCCAGCTGACAACTTGAGTTTGGTTCTGCATGGGGAGGTGGTTTGATGAGTGGTTCCTGTATCCTCATTAACTGTATGCTGTGTGCAGATGCACTGAACTTCTGTGGCATAGGGATTTGAGATTTGATGCCCAGGACTGATAAGGGGTGAACCGTCCTTGGAGTGGATTATCCTCTGCCCTCCAGACGGCCTTTTTTTTCCCACTGCCACTTCGATTTTCCTGTCCTTGATTGACTGTTTTAGTTTGCTGCAAATATCCAGATTTGTCGGTAGGGTTAGAAAAGAAGATATGATTCTTCTGCCAGGTAAGAAGCAACATGGCACTTGTGGTAGTCTCACAGCACTGTTTGTGAGGCACTGGAATTGCTAGCAGAAGCCAATAGAAGGCAGCATGGCTAATTTAACCCAGGCTGCGAACTGGAAGAGAAGCACAAGTTTTATACTGGAGGCAAGGAATGCCTCCAAGACACCGGCATATTACTATGTAACCTAGAAGGTAAGGAGATCCTGAAATTGTCATCTTGAGAGGAAATTAGATCCAGAATTCTCCATCTGCTCTGAATTCCTAGCAGGAAAGTATTCAGTTGATGACATGAGTGTAAATCTTGACCTTACATTTCTTTTTCCCCTGGACTTTCGCTGGATAGAAGATCAGACACAGGCTTCTTTGTACCTCTGCGAGGCATGCTGCTGGGACTGGGAAATGGGTCCTGTGGTTTGGGTTTTCCACTCAGATAAGATTACTAAATGATTGAGAACTTCAAGTTCACAAAATTCACTTTTGTTAAAAAATTTAGCAGTGCCACCTTCAGGAAAGTGCCGGGAAACCCAATGCCTGTCCGGGGAGCTCAGGACCAACTGTCCTCTGCCTCCTCTGCAAGAGATGTGGCTGTCAGTGTGGGGCTCCCCTGATGAGCTGGTTTCTCATCGACATCAAAGGGAGATCTGCATCTGCAGATAATGCAGAATACCTGAGAACAGAACTTTGTCCAGAAACCACTGTCTTTGATAGCTATTACCTTTTGATTTTAAAAGCCTCCTTTTTCCCCCCCTAAGAGCTTTCCCAAACATGACGTGTTGCATATATAAGCTCTGGTCCTACTCCCAGTGGAAATGATGGCAGCTTTCCATTGAATACAATCCAGACTTTAATGCCTTTCATGTATGCCAATGAAAACTCTTTACATTGCATACTAGTGCTCTTTAAAGGCTCTAAAGTAGATAGACAGATTAGATTATTTAGCACTATACAATGCAGCATAAGTGGTGCTGGTGAGTCATGAAATGGCATTCTTCCCTCTGACTCAGTGCAGAGTCAATGCCCGAGCATGTTGCTATGGGGCTCTGTGTTGTTGGAGGTGCTCTTTTTCAGGCAAAAAGTAAAAGAAAAAGTTCCGACCCACTATTCTTGCTACGGACCCCATTTGCCTGTGAGCGCCTTGGTTGAACTTTGCAGAATTTTCACCCTAACACAAGTTATCCTCAGCTTGCAATAGAAAACTATTGTTCTCTTTGCCAGGAGGGAGCAGGGTTTTGAGCTGTCTGGAACAAAATGTTTTGAAAACAAGAATGGGTTATTGCAAATACACTGTGGGGTTTAAATCCTTAATATTGAAGGAAAACCTACACCATCACTTATTGCACATTCATATTTAGCGTTCTGGTTTTGTTCACCACTTCAATGACTGTTTTCAATTACTGTTCTCTGCATGAAACCACTTTACTCAGGCCTGCAGCATATGCAGAACTGACTTAGAAGATGACTACTCTGTTTTGCAGTGATTTTCAAGGTGTCAGACTGCTTTTCTGTTCCTTATCTATAAGGCACTCGATGCCTGGAGTGTGAGAGCCTCTTGTTTAAGCTGCATCCGTCTTCCTGGTCAAAAGATTTCATTGCAGCTCTTCCTCCACTGTGCAGGGAAAGGAGTTTCATCTGCCTGGTCTCCTAACCACCAGGATGTAAATGACATGATTGTTGCAAAAAAACTTTCTCAAAACCTGATGTCTTGACAAGAATACTTCAATTTTGAAATTTTACTTTGTAGACAATGTACTGAACAGCTCTTTTACGCAGAGAGGTTTGCTTTACAAATTACATAAGTAGCCCTGAGATATCCCCATGACTCCTTCTGCGGAGAAGATCTACCCAGGCACAATTCAAGTGCACCTCAGGGCAGTTGTACTCTCTTGGTAATAAGCCAGTAATTGAGATTACAAGGAGTTATTCTGGACTGGATATTGCAAGATACGTGATCCATTCCTCTTTGGAAAGGACTACTGAGATGAAGAGGGCTTCTTAGAGGCACAGTGGTACAGGTGAGATGGACACTAGGAGGTGAGGTCAGAGGGAGCAGCAGGAGCAGCTCTTTGCTTGAATATACTTGTTTCACAGTATGGGATTCCAGTGACTGCCTTTGCCCCTTCTAACATTTGTGCCAGTGTGATAAACCATTTGTTTTATTTTATCAGTGTTTGGTTCTTCATGTTGCAAACTTTTATGTGTTACGTCCCTCCAAATGTGAAAATAATGCTTTACCTGGGACAGGCATCTTAAGCATCTCCCTGTGCCACGGTTAATTTTTGTAACTCCAGTTAGCGTCTGTTAATGATTTGGTGATAATCCGGAGCATTCAGAACGCCAAACTTTTTTATTAAAAATCATTTTGCCAAAACAGATTAAAGAAATCATGGCAAAATGCTCAGTACCAGAGATTAACTTGGAGAAACTACTTTCAGTGGGAGAAGCTGTATTTGGGACTGTGCTCACTAACCATTTTACGTAAAATTCACTGCAGCTGGAGGAGAGATTTCCCCATTCCTTTGGACTGTAAGCTCAGCTGTGTAGATGCTTTCTCAGAACCTAATTGTTTTCATATGAACTCAGGGGGGGACACAGAGCTATTGAAATTATTTCAATTGCCCAGGGAAGGATTCAGAACTTCCAAAGGAGAGTTTTGTTACAAGGCCACAGAGTCATTAATACTTACCTCCTAGAAGTCCTCTTGCTTAAAAAGCCTGTAGAGAAGGCTGATTAATGCAGAGCAAGGAGATGGACAGTGTTCAATGCCAGAGTTATGCCATGCAGGGATTAACTTGCATTTATTGTATAACAGAGCACTTAACACAGGACGTTTCTCCACCTAGTCAGAGCTTTTTATCTTCTACTAAGAGCCTGTCCTTGTAATGAAGAATCGAAAAATGAGAGAAGCTGTGGGAAAGTGATAAACCTATGCTTGCAAGAGGCAGGACTGATTTGGGACTGAGGAAATTAGAGAACAGAGCCCGTGACAGAGCCAGGTGCCCGATGAAGATGCCAAGGCTCAAGGTTTTCTGCAGAGCTGCTTGGTATGCTCAGTGCCTTTTCAGCACTGACATTTGCGTTGCAGCTGCTAAATCACAAATACAGCTGGATGAATTTAGTACTGGGGAGACTCGGGTGTGCTGAGCTGAGCTCCCCTGGATTTATACCATGTTAGATGGGAACAGAGTTTTGCCTTGAAGCCTGCGGTTTATGTGATATACGGCATATACCGCCAGTAATGACAAAAAAATTCTCTAGTGTCTTCCTTTGAGTTATTTCTGATTTACACCCAAAGGCATTAAACTTCCTCTATATTTATATCCTGGTAAATTAAAATGCTCTGGGATACGTGATCAGGAAGGAAAGTCCATAATTTCTGTTTCATAAGATCAGGCCTAAAATTGTTCAATATTTTGGTGTAAATTTTCTCCCTCTCTAAGTTGTCCATGAAGTATTCGGAGAAGAAAACATAAAGATGGTACAGAGCAGATATGTGGTTACTAGACTGAAGTTTGCTCACTGTTCAGAATGGGAGAAAAGTGCGTGAGTGTGAGATGACTCACATACGTATCTCCAACAGATCAGGCTTAACTGCTCTGAAAAGCAAACTGCAAATGATTCTTCCCCATGTACAGATTCTACCCTCAGTCTGCAAACACCTGCTGGTGACTTCACTGAGAGCCACATATTGGGAGGCAAGATTTATATCTCCAGACTTTACCAGGAAGAGAGTTTGTTGCAGAAGCAGAAAAAGGTTTGCCTACTGCAAGTAAGCCCACACATAAATTCCTGTAATATCTAGGCTTCATTTTGGCTCAGTCTTTTAAATTTGTACCCTCCCAGATAGATGAAGACATGAATTAGGGACAAAAATACTATCAGATGAATGAGACAGTTACTAATCTAGGAAAAATGAAAATACAGGAGGGAGGGCATGTGCAGGAAGTGCATGGTCGATTCGGTCCGTTGCTGGAGAGGGGACGTCACAGGTGCACAGGTGAGCATATCCTGAGGATGTGCTGATGATAGAAACATTGTTGTTGTGCTGTGCCACAGTTCATGCTCTTTCCTTAGGGACTATCTGTAGCCACAGGAGCAACGCAATCCAAGACCATGATGGCTGCTCTGCCCTGAAACCCGGGATGTCCTAGGGCTGAAAGCCTACAGTCCTTTCACCTGCAGCTGAAGAGCCAATCTGTCACCCTGGAGCTGCTGCTGGCTTGCCTCCGTGCACCGGGGATATATCTGTACACCTGCTATGCTGGGCAGCTTCTTGCTGAATTAGGGAGCTGGGCACTCTCTGCTGGCTGGTCACTCAGGCAATTTCTCAGATTCAGCATTAGAAAACAGGTGCAAATCTGTGAATGAAGCCTGATCTTCCAGGCCAGGGGACAAAACGGTTTTATATGAAGGCAAGTTTGTTGCTTTTAAAAGAGGCAATTGCATTGCCCTAGCAGAAATGAAAAAGAGTTCTCACAGTTTTTTTCCGCAATTGCTATGAGTAATGTTTTCAGTCGCTTGGTTTGTGTTGTGCATAATGAAATATAAATACTGCATGGAATGCTTTGTCATAGAAAATATTTATTAATAGCAGATTTGCAATCATCTTGTCTTTGATTTGAGCAGGTTTTTTCTTTTCATAAGGTTCTTTCAGGCTGCTGAGCTGTGACTGATGTGTGTTTATTTCAGTTGAGTCATCAGTATCATTAATCCTATCTTATTTACAAATGTTTGTCATTTTATGGCGTTTAACTGGTGGGGTGACTCACCTCAGAGAGAAATGAGAACATGAATACAACAAGCTTTTTTCCTTCTTCCCCTTTGGCTTGGGATAGGAACAGAAAGTGACCTTTAAGGCACATCCTGAGTCATGAAGTTATCATATTTACCTCTGCTGCTGCGAGATTAATAATTATAATCATCGCTACATACAAGGAAAAGAAGCTTGAGCTTCTGTCCACACTTTCGCTTGTCTCTTCATAGCTTCTGTGATGGAAGACATTTTCAGCAGGCCACCAGGAAAAGGAAGCTCTTGGTGCCTCCCTCTCTTGCACAGGAGCAGCAGAGCAGAAACTGAGGAGGAGCTGGGGAGGAAGGCTCTTCAGAGGAGTCATCCTGCTGGCCTGGCTTGAACTTTGTGAAATCTGCTCAGGGCACTATGAAAAATTTGCATTTGCTTTACAGCTCGAGTGTGGGAACTGTCTTAGCAGAACCTCAGCCAAACCTGTTTCTTCACAACTAGAAACAACTCTTTCCTCTTCATATCTGCCTGATGTTAATTACTGCAGCTCACCGCTTGCATCGCAGCAACCTGCAGAGAAAGTGTGGCCCTTTGGTAACAGTGCTGCAGAAACACCTGAGTGCCACGAGTCAGTCGCACCTCTCTGTAACTGCTCTTGAGAAGGGAGTTACAGGAAGAGACCCAGAAAAGGGCTTAAACATCTAAAAGTCAAGTGGCAAGAGAGATTAGAGCAGAATCCACAGCTGTCACTGTCTTTAATGTAACAGAAGGGTTGAAAAAGGGGACTTAGCATCTCCACAGAATCTCCTTCCTGGGGACACTGTCCATGTACACAAGTACCCTCATGGCTATGCTGTACTCCTAGAGGAGGACTGAGGCACAGAAAAGCTGATGACCCCAGAGAGCTGGTATATTAAGCAGGGAATTGCCCAGAGCCAATTTATGCAGCATGCAGCTGCATATGGCTCATTAGTCAGGGCAGCTGAGAACAGGGTGGGTGGTAAATCCCAAGCTCCACAAGCCTTAATTTAAGCACCTCCCTGTAACCCTGTGCCTACTTAGAAACACTTGCTCCAAAATGAGGGGGGGTAGCAAGGACAAAAGAATAAAGTTGGGAAATGCACAGCCCTTCTAATTTTTGGCTGTGATTCTGATTTTTCTGATCAGAAAAGGACTTTGAGGATATCACCTATCCAGTCCAGCAGCTATGGAGAAGCTGTTCTCTCCTGAACCTCCAGTCTTTCAAACCTGCAAACAGTAATTCCTTGGAAAATGTCCTGAATATCGCAATCCAGGCTGCTATATGGGCATAGCACCCTTGTTTTCCTTTAAAGTCTTGTCACTGTGCAGAAAATAATCTTATCTTTGCTGGCTCAGAAAGAGCATAAAGCAGCAATGGTTTTGTTTAGAACTGTCCCAAGATGGAAAACCTGTTCTTTGCAAGCAAACTTCCAAACAAGGTAGAAGTGCACCTGTACGTCTGTTTCAGAGTAAGTGTTTGTGTTTCAATGTATAACCTTGCAGGGGAGAAACAGGACTTTTCATTTCTGATAGTAGAAGAAATAATTCAGCTTTCAGTTTCCCACTTACTGGCTGAGCGTGTAAATCATTAGACTGTTGCTCTGGAAGAAGAGCATCAGGTGCTACAGTTTTCCCTGAGGAACCTGACCCTGTCTATGAAAGAGCTGTGAACACCTGGATTCTGGGTTTAGGTTTGAACAAGGTTTGAACAAGGTTTGAAGTAGCTAAACCTCACAAAACTTGGCATTTTGTCAAAAAATGTGGGGTCATGACCTGAGATGCTTATGTGGCAGCTGAACAGGGATGTTCATGTTCACAACTTTGAACTGAGCTTACAATTATTTCTAATGTGGGTGCTGGAGCCAGAATAAAAGTAGTATTTCATGATGTGCCCAAAACCATGCAGGTTGGAGACAGAACAGTTTTCCAGTGCCTTAGCTGAGTGCTCTGATCCCACCAACCTTTACTTAAGAGCTGTTTTCTAAGAGTAGGCTATTGCAATTATATTTCACTGCAAACCTTTGTCCTGTAGATTACTGCAACGTGTAAGTTCAGTGACTTAGTCCTGGGTCCTGAGTTCATCTTATCGAACAGCCACACCTGGTTGCTATACTTTTCAGAGAAAGCTCCTCGATAAGAGGTTCCTTTTCATCAGTGCCTACCTGCTTCCTGTTAAATCTGTGTATTTATAGGGCTGGCGTCTTAAAAGGATTTGTCTCTAATGTGCTTGTCAAGGGACTGATAACTTGGCATATTTAAGTAATCACAATCTTAATGTTGCCAAATGGAACTTTCTAATTCTGGAATAAAACTTTTCTTTTCTTTTTTTNGCAGACATGGTTGTAATTTCCTTCTTTCTTAATTTTGCCATACAGGTTTACCCAAGGGTTTGATAAGCCAGAGCTTCAGTGAACCATAATTGTATTCTGTCCAGATATGACTAACATTTACAGGTTTCTAAATACCTTCAGATGTGTGGAGGATACATAAGAGGAAGAAAAGATGGGTGAAATTATTTGGTTTAACCTAATTACGTAGGGTGTTTTTTAAAATGTGGCTGTCTGTTGAAAACATTCCCTGTTACTCAGAGCTGCCTCACACAGGGACAACGATTTTCTTTGAACATTTTATCAAAGTTCACCTAAAGCAACATGATAAACTGACTCATCCATAACTGCTTGGAGAAGTCTTTATTTTAAACTGATTTAAAACTGGATGTATTTCAGAGCTGGATTAGGTTATTAAATAAAACCTTTGCTATGCTGATGTGATGAGCCGAGTGTTACTACCCTTTTATTATCATGCGGGAAATAAAATCGCATGCCTGGATTCAGAGGGCATGAGTCACGGCTCGCCTGTGCTCGAGCACGGAGCCGGCTCTGTTCTGGGGTGTTTGCTAAAGACCTTCTGCCTGGGTGGCTGCAAGCACTCGGTGCGATGGGCCACAGGGGCAGGTACTTCTGGCTGACTCAAAGCCTGACTAGAAGCTCTCAAGGCAGGCAAAGCTGAGGAGGGCTCAATGTTTTTCTCATTCCTGTGCTGTCTGCATGACAGGTTGATGCAAAGGAGAGAGCACTGCCATCACTGCTCCCCTCAGGCTGCTACCTCAGCAAGTGGGAGAGATGAGCATGTTTGGTGAGATGCTGAGGGCCCACACCTTGTATGTCTAAGCTTTTTGTTCTTCCTTTGCAACAAGAGAAGGATGCATCTATGCCAAGTTGTTTTTTTTATGATTAATTGACTGAGTTTAGCTCAAGACTAATATTTGTCAGGGTTAGTCTGGGTGTCTGTTTTCCTAGCCCTGTTCATCCTCTGCAAATACCCACTCTGTCCTTCATTGCCTTTCACCTGGTATTCCACAATGGTCCCAGTAATCAATCACAGGGCCAAATTATCCTAATCTGTCTTCTTTTCTGACTTATTAAAGCCTAATTAGTTTATAACAACATAGAGGCTAGAGGTAATTTGGAAACTTGGAGGAGAAAAGCCAGCAATAATTGAACTGCAGTAATGAGGCTTCTGCAGAACCCAAGTCCACAGCTGTGTTTACACTGCCAGTTTTCAGGAAACCTGGATGCAACTGCCCAAAGGGTGTAAGTAAAGGACAGTGGTGTTGCTCTGGAGCGGGTTAAACAACTTTGTGTTAAAGGATGCTACGGGCTTTTCCTGGTGCTTCTGTGTGCTGCCAATATGCCATGTGGTGTAGCCACCTTTATTGGCCTCTTAAAGGTGTGTGATAGTGTTGCAATGTGGCCAAAGCTCTCAGGTCTTGGTTAAGCACCTGTAGTACCTGCTGAGGTTGGTAGGTAGAAAAAATGGTAAAGGGAGCCTATTAGGTATGAATTAAGATGTGGTGAGAGAAAACTACTGGGTGCTATTTGCCATTGCGCCAGAGGAAGGAAAGATGTTCTTTGGCTGATGGTAAATCAAGGGATTTTGATAGCTGTTAATACAGTACTAAACTGATTTGAGAAATCCTTGTTGCAGCTGAAGAGATGCTAGTGGCATATAAGGCAGGAGTTACAATGCAGATAGAAACAGGGCGGTAGGAATAAACATCTTCTTCCTATTCTACCAGCAGTTTGTCACCTGGATAACGGTGGGACAAAGAAATACAACTCAGAAACTTGTCCTGAAGAGACAGTTCTCTAGGACCTCAGAGTGACTGCTAGTTGTCAGTGACAGTAGTACAGACTTGTCAAACATGGCTCTTGAGCGGTATAGCTTCCATTTAGGTTTTCAGTATTAACAGGCTGTCCCACATGCTGCATATTTAGTACCTGGCTGATTATAGACATGTGGAAACCTTTACATCTCTAAATGATTTAGATTTCTGTTGGTGCACGTAGTCGTTGGATGAAGATGGAGCAAGCCTTCCACTTGAAGTTTGTGATCTGGCAGTTGTTTTGGGTTCTCACAATTCATTTCAATATGAGGATTGCAGAATCAGCTGTGCAGATAGTTTTGCTAAACTTTGCTTTCAGCAGGGCATTGACCTTGTTTTTGTCATAGCTCTCAGTTTTTGCAATCCCAATGCTGTAAAATAAATAAAAATGAATAATGGAGAGACTCAAAGTAGTATGGGAAACATAAACAAAGCAAGCAGTAGCAATATGTGGCTGACTCATCCCCTCTGTTATCATCCAGATGTTGTTACAGATTTCAGTTTCTCTTGCAGAATATCTCTGTTGCAGTAGACAAAGTTTGGGAGATGGAATTTTTTTCCTTAGTGTCATTAACTTTCTTTTCTTCAGAAACTGGTTCTGATATCCCAGGAATGCAGTGGCTGGGGTAGCTGGGGTGAGATCTCGAAAGTACTGATGATGCCGAGCTCTTGCTTTGGCAGCCCTCATTGCTTTGGATATCTCTGCTTTTCATACCTGGCTTCTTTTGTGCCATGTATACTTGGAAGCTGGGAAATTCTTCCCCCAAAAAGTGGTATGTGACCTTTCTGTTTACAGCACAAAGATGTATCTAATCTACTGAAACTTTCTAGGAATGACAAGGCTCTGTCTCGATTGCTGTGCTGGTGTAAATACTTCCTCATCAAGAGCACAGCAGGATTTATGTGAGGTAGCTTCTGATTGCTGCTCTTTGAAACAGAACTCAAATGTAGACAAAATCATACCAAATCCCCCTTAAAAGTGCCATTCATTCCTGTACCATGGTAGAGAGACAAATCTAAGTGCAGAACACTACTTAAAATTTTTTCTTCTTACTGTTATAGAGAAAGTACTTAATTGTAAACTATAACAGGAGCTGTTTCTCCTTTTGTATTCCCACCCAACCTTTCTGATTGTTAAACTTACTTGAAAAAGAGCCAGACTTAGCTTGCCCTTTCACGTGTGTTAGGCAAAATCAGAAACAACAACTATGCCAAAACTTGCCTGGAACAAGTTCATTAACACAGCCTAATGAGACTTGACATACAACCAGAAAAACAGGAAAATATTTTAGCAGTTGAGAATCCTTATTAGAAGAACTTGCTTTTTTCTTTTCTTTTTTTTCTTTTTTTTTTTTCCAAACTTTTAAATTTTTAAGTTTTTTTGTTTTTCCTTCCCCTCTTGGGGTTAACATCAGTAAAAAGTATTATTTTTCAAAAGCACTAAATGAGATGGGGAGATCAAGGGCTGGTGCTGAAGGCACTCGTGCATCTCAGCTGGCTCAGGATCTGCCATGTTCTCCCCATCTGGGCTGCACAAGGGGCTCTTCCAGAGGGTGATTCAGAGCATCTAATTTAGCCTTCCCCGGAGAGCAGTTCAGAGGTGTCTGTCTCTTTGATGAGAGAATTGAAAGTCTGAGGGCAATGAGTGGTTAATCTAAGGGGAATTCATACCACACGCTGAGGTGCCAGAGGCATTTTAATAATGAGACTTGAAACCCTTGGCTCATGATAACCGGACTCTTCGTTCTGTCAGGGTGAGCATCCCCAAACCTTTGATTCCCTAGTGTAGACCTGCTCCTTATTGACTTAGGGCTGTTCTGGCAGGGGCACCGGGCATTTTTCCAAGGGCCTCCGATTAAAACATTTTCACACATATAAAGCACATCTTTCCATGGGCAGACTAGCCCTTTGCACAAAGGACATAGTAATTTCAGCGTCACACAGCCTCAGCTCTGGCCCTGGTATGTTTCTGGGAATATTGCCTACTATAAAAGGGTTGGATCCACTTTTGGCCACAGATTAGAGGATGGTTTAAGGTCAACACCTTTTTGGGCTAGTATAAATGTTCTCCTCTTCTGACTCATACATCAAATGGTTGTTTTTACGCACAGCTATCTTCTCTCCTTCTGAATGTAATATTTTCCATGTTCAGTGATGTAACTGTAAGAACGGGCCTTTAGTGATATTTAGCTGCTTATTTCTTTCCATGAGGCAGCCAGAGCCAAAGACCAAATAGCGGGATCCCTAAAGCCTGCCCTTGGCCAGAGAATTCGGTATTAGGAATTCATCTAGCTCAGCCGTACATCGCTTCTATTTTTGCAAACAGCAGGGGGAGCTCAGATCCTGCCTGAATTCCAATGAAGCTGAAAAAGTACAGTTTGTTGAAATTCTTTTTATTTTAACAAGGGGTAAAACCCCAACCACTTGTGAGGATCTTCTAACAAAATTGCATTTTTTCCCCCGGTATGCCACAGAGAGACAATTAGAGCATGTAGAACAGACAATACAGTAATTGACACGAACAGTTCTGTTACAGGAGCATTACTGGAATAGTTCTTGTGACCTTCTAAATTCTTGTATCTAATCTTTCTACTTTTATGGAAGAAGACCAAAAGCAATTTTACCACTTGTTTCATGGAATCAGGCCCCATCAGGTTCTGAACTTGGGAAAGGCTAGAATAATTCTTATTTGGAGGAAAAGTAATACCTGAGAATGATAGACCAAATCCATCCTTGAACCTGGCTGTTCAGAGGTGACTTTGGCTTGAAGGTATTTAGCAGCATAAGGCTACTTTGTTCTCTGAGTTCTGCATTAGTACTAATTAATCCACTCTGCATCCCCACACTTCTGTAGGTAAATGAGCACAGCCAGGCTTTGTTTGGTGCCTGAGAAATCTGAACACACAGATGGCAGTGACTGATCCAAGATCACATTGTCAGGACAGGATTGGGGGATTAGGACCTGGCTTCTCTGTGTTTCCCTCAGAAAGGCTGGAGCAGTTGTTGTCAAGCTCTTTCATCCAGGATCCAAAATTCATTTGTAATTGCTTCCACACAACACCCTGAGATTCCTCAGCCTGTCAGATCTCTGCACAGGCAGGTGGGGAGGCTTGCTGGAGGTTGGCAAAGGATGACAGGGACATTGAGGAGGTTTTGAATGGGTGCCCTTTTGGGGAAGATAGGAAGCGTGTTAATCCTACTCCCTGGATCTGCTCCAGTGGGGAACCCTGTGGGAAAGTGATTTTGCTGTCCTTACATCCTGGCACTGGATGCAACATTGGGGATACTCTCCTGTACCCCTTGTGCATGCCCTCTGATTTGGAAATTTTCAAGTGAACTGAGCAGTCCCCAGGTCTGTAGGATTACGGTTTTTTAGGGCTGTGTGGACAAGGTGAATTTGTTGCCAAGCTTGTAGGAGGGAAACATATAATCCACAGAGCCAAGAAAAGGAGAGAATAGTCCTAGATGTCAAGCTCTAGTCATAGTCTTCTCGTTATTTGAAAAATTTCCCTGTAAGATATCTTTGTGATACTCTTTTGCGTATCATCATGAGTGTCTTTGGTAACAGACTGTACAGGCTCACTGCAGCATCCAATGCAAACAATGTCACTGCAGTCTCCAAGGGGAGAAAATAAACTCCTGACTAACCAGGAAATGCAATAATAAAGCGAAACCTTTTTATTTTTTTATTACTCTTCATCATCTGTTCAACTAATATTCTTTATTATTTAGTAGGAACTGTAATTTCTTAGACAATTTAAGTCTAAATTTTTTTTTCTTTAGACCTGTCCCAGCTTTTAACTTTTGAAAACCAGCCTAGTATTTTGGGAATTCTGCCTGCATTACAGAATTTGTATTAAATCTATGAGTGGACAAAGGAACAGTAGTAGGAGCAGAGAAAAGTTAAGAGATGTTGATGATGAATCCAGTATTCCTTGTAAAACTCAGAGCTACTCATTATGCTGGGGATACATAAAATATAGCTAGATCAAGGACTTCAGCCTTTCGAGTGGATAGATGAAAGCTGGAAGAAGCAAATTTTGATAGAAGAAGCTGAACTGAGAAGGCCAAAGCTGGATGACAATCCACCTGCCTGGATGCTGAACTTTAACCTAGTTTTGGGATGCCTCAGAAAGAAGAAAGGCTAAGGGGGAAGTTGTCTCCCCAGAGCAGGGACAGTAGGGGCCAGTTGGCCTGCTTGTGTGAAAAGTAGCTTATATGGCATGTGAGTGTGAAATGTGCACTTTTACTGCTGTCTGAAAGAAATGTGTCCTTACACACCTTTGCTGCATGCAGCCTCCCTATTAAACGTAGTGAACACCAGACTGCTGTCTGTGAAAAGGTAGTGGTGCTTCCCCACCACTTCAAAGTCTGTATTTCACTATTCTTTTTTTTCACCATGATGTTAAAAGAGATGATTTTTCTCCTTTAAAAACCACAGTCACTGAGAAATTAATGAAGGGTGCTGTTTTTGAAACTCCCGGGGGGCTGATCCTGCCTCTCCAAGCTTTGCTGTGACTTTTGCCTGGGAACCAAGCACTGGACTGGATCCTCACTGCTGATTAAGACTCGTAACTGCAAGCACAAGTGTCTGAGACAGCATGATGGAAGAGTCAGCACCTGATGTTTTGTTGGGACAAAGAGACAGCAGTCTCATCATAGGTTTGTGTGCTTCATTGCCCAGTGGTGGATGGCACCAAAACCAAGGCAACTTCATTCTTGGATTGCATCTTGCTCATGGCCACCCCAACTGGCAAACCCTATATTTGGGTCACATCTGACTCGCATAACACTGCTGACAATATCTGGGTCTTTCCTGTGCCAAAGCAGTAAGACAGCAAAGACTCACTGTCTTAGAGGAGGCACATGGAGACAGCTGAGGAGGATGGGGGAGAGTGGGAACCGGCTGAGGAAAGAGCCATGCTAGGCTGTATTTTTGGTTCTCATTTAATGGCAAGGGAGCTTTAGGCCTGCTTAATCTTAGCTATATAAATAAGTAATTTATAGGTATATTAAAGAGAAACTGAATAAAAGAATGAGGCAAGGAAGAGTGGTCATTGACAAGGGGTCAGGAAAGGAAGCTGGGCAGAAGAAAGGCATCTTGTGCATGGTGGGAAAAAACTGCAAAGGGTTCTTGGCCTCAGGGAGGTGACATACCCCACCAGCCCTTGAGAGGGTGGCACAGTGCCATCACCTGTGCCTGACTCGGGAGGTTGCTGACACCTCTGGTACCTTGTGCTGGTTTCTCCAGGGTGCTAGCTGCCAAACCGGTGTTGCTGGGAGGAGGAGGAGCCCTGGGGCCACAGGGAACTCGTTGCCTCCCTTGTCTGTGTGTGGTCTCTTCTACATAAGCCTGACCCTGAAGGCTTTTGTGGAAAAGGGCAGTTCCTGCTAGGACATGTTTCTGCTTCTTTATCAGTTGCTGCGGCTGTTGCTGGTTGCTTTATTGTGAGCAGACGCCGTTTGCTCATCTTATTGACTGGAAATTGCACACAGCTGCAGCAGGGAAAAGCAAACCTAAATTATCTTACCTGCAAAGGCTATTTAAATGAAAACTTCAAACCCTCCTTCATCCTCCCATAACACTGTTAATTTATAACTGAGTCTCAGATTCAGAAAGCTTTTGAAATATGCTAATAGATAGTGGTGAATTAAGATTTGGACAAAACTGATCCTTCCTTAGTGTTGCTTTGCAGTTACATGCCACACAAGTGCCAGGCAATATGGGATTATGGAGCAACTGATGCTGTGGAGCCTGCTGCTGTAAAAGAAGTACTCCTTTTCACAAACTTCATCAAACACGTCAGGTCTATTAACCTTCCCACCTTCCCCTTAAATCATATCACTATCATTGAAATAGCACTTTGAAAATGTGTGACTGCAGAGAATGGTTCACCATTAATTTAGGGAAAAGCTACAGTCACAGTCTGAACCTGGCTGACAACTTTTTAAATAAACCTCAATAAATTTTGGAGTCGAGGTATTCAAGCAGAAGAGAATTGAACCTATCCAGAACATAGTTTCTCAAACTATGTTAGAAGACCTGTTTTGTTGTTTGGTTAAGGTAACTTTTCTCATTAAATCTTTAACTCAGGCTGTCGTTACCACATCACATCTGTGGTTTCTCTTCTTCATTTTTTTTTTTTTTTTCCCCAAAGAGAAAAGTGGAGCTTGATTTTGTGGAGGCAGTGGAGAAGACAGTGCCTAACTTTCTATATTTAAGTCAAGGGTCTCTAAGACAAGAGGCTTAGGCAATCAGTGGAGAGCAATACCTTCCTCCAGAGGGGAGTTTATGCGTATGTGTATTAGGTCTCCTCTCTGGAAGCACAAGGGCTCATCCAGGGGATGCACAGGGAGGAAGCAGCCTCCTGCAACAGGGATCTGGAGTTAGTCTGACAATCCTCTGTCTGCCATTTCTGTAAACAGGCCTAAAAGAAATTTTGGAACCTACAATTTTGCATCCCGGTTTTTAGTGTATAGTGTTCATTCAAAGTGAAGCAATGTGCTGGCAGTCTTCGGTTTTAATGGGTCTTCTTAGTGAGCCTGTTGCAGTTTAAGCTCAGCACCTCCTGCTAAGTGGAAGCAGAAGTAACAGTGACCTTAAGGTGAGGCAACTAATAGAAGATATTTTACTTAAACTGGACTTTCCTGGGCATTGCAGTAGTAATTTCTGTCAGGTAACATTCATGTTGAAGTACTCATTCACAGCTGTGTAATCATGGCAAATTCTGCCTGTCCAGTGGAAAAGCTGGAAACAGAACTTAAAAAGGTTGAACCACTTTTCCAAGAAAATTACAATCTACTCTGTTATGAAATCAGGTCTCAGCTCACATTTGTATTCCAGACAACAGGTTAATGCAACACTGAAATGTCAAAGGACATGACGTTTTTAGTACTGACAAGAAGAGAATTACCAGTACTACTACTAAGTGGGAAACCTTTGTGTTTAAGCTGTGATGTGCTTAGATGCATATAGAAATGGCCTTAAGGGACCTGACAAATAAAAAAGAGCAGGAGAATATTAAAACAAAGGCTTATGCAAAGAAGTTAGGGAAAGTATTAACTTTTACTTCTTCCCTAGAGTAGACACAGACATTTCAAAGGAATTCTGACCTGAAGTTGGTAAACAGACAAATCCTTTTCATCTTACTGTTTATGAAAAAGAGCAGGCAGCTTGTTGGAGTAGCCTGGCAAAATTACAAAGATTCAGATTCTTGGCCAGTGTCCACTATGGGACTCCCTTTCTCCTCACTGAGTACATCAGACTGATGTACTGCATGCACTGAAACAGCCCCAGAAGGAGCTGTAGTAATGCTCTGCTCAAAATAGCTCATGGAAAATACTGAGACGGTTCATTGCTGAAAATTTCACTAATGTGCTTGTGCAGACTACTATGCAAATATATTTAGTATATTAATCTGTTTCCTTAGAAATTGAATCTGCCTTACGGGGTATGCTGGATTGTGGCCTATTGCAAGTGTTTCAAAGAGTAGCACAGACCTTGACAAAAATAAGCGTAATTATAGCATATGTAGAGTTCTTGCTTTTCAAATGCCATGCATTTGGAGATATATCTAGACCAGCACAGAGGAGAGGATTTAGAAAAGGTCACAATATGAAGCTACAGGAGTTTCCTAGGATGAGAAAATCTCAGCCTTTACTTACACCACAGCAACTCTACCAGCATCACCTAGAGTTTTGTGCCTGCAACAGTAACAAAAAAACCTGTGAATAACTACACGGGTAGGCTGCAATGAAGAGAAAAATGACTTAGCGATTAAAAATTTCCTTTCTAAGTAACTGTGCAATGAATGCAAGGGAAGAATCGTGTTGTTTGAAGCTTTTTGTCCAGTGGACAATAAAATGCAGCGCCATAAAACTAGAGAAATTCAAACTGCTTTTTTTGAAGAGGGTGAAGAAAATCAGCTCTAAATTGTAGAATTGTAGTGGAGGAAATTAGTACAGGGGCTCCTCTTGGGAAATCAGTTGCTGCAATTTCTCAGGGAGATGTTAAGGTGAGGTTTGTGATAGGAGAACAGACACCATAAAATGCCTTCCTTAGGGAAGTGGTAATGCCTTTTGGATCAAAGGCCTGATGATCCTTCATCAGCACCACATTGCCTCCTTTTGTCTGTTCCCTCCCCCAGCCGCCTCCAGGTCAGCACTGGACCAGGAGTGGAGCTGTGAAGGCAAAGCTGCTGCAGTCTGCTTTTTTGAAGAAAAATCAGGCCTTTTGGATATGGCATACTCTGAACCTTGGGACTCTGTAAAGGTAGGTCTAGTTCAGTGGTCCTTTCAAGGATGAAGATGAGCATCTGTTACATTTCCTGCTCTCTTATTAGTACAAGTATTTCAAGCACTGACCTTCTGGTTTGTAACATCTACTATGACATATTGAAATTCCAGACATTTAGAAAAGTGATCAGAAATACCGATTATTTCAGCCAGACACAGAACCAGAAATTACTGGGAACATTTTTAGAATATCTGTGATCACTGGACTTCCAGCCAGTTTTCTGTTTCAGTGCAATTCATGCATTGCAACAGGAGACTGGAACAAGGAGAATTCTGGTTTGTTGAACTGGGGGAAAGACAATTTTATGTGTTTTTATCCTACATCACCCCACATAAAAGCTGTTGGGCCCTTGAGCTGTGCATGAATTGTGCACAGAACTCAATGCACCTCTTCTTAAGTGGAAGGGGCATCATTCATAGTGCAAAATGAGTGAGCCCCTCATCCCTTCAGGCCATGTCATGTTTTCTCACGTTTCAGTAGGTAATGAGCCATGAAGCTTGAGACCAAGGGTCCCCAGCACTGGTTAAGGATAGTTATCCCCCCAAACCCATGGCCCTGGGGCTGTGATTTCACTTTCAGTGGCCAAAACATTCTAGGGGGAAAAAAAAGGCAATGAAAATATTTTTTGTGTTTTTTTTTTAAACAACGACCAAGAAATTAGAGAGGTTTTAGGAAACCATTGTGAGGGAAGGCTGAACAACAGTGACATTTAAGAAATGGGAACTCGGCAGGCTGCTTTTTAAACTTAAATGAAACAAATTCAGCTTTAAGCAGTGTAATGAACATAGAAGCTCAACATCAGTAGCAGAAGAATACACAGGTATTATGTGAAAAATGGGGCACATTTTCTGCATCTTTAGTAGAAAAGGTAAGACAAGTATGTGTTTGTTTTTCAGCTTTGTGATCAGTACATTCATCTCTTGAGAAGGTACTGTGCAGCTCAAGTCCTTGTGTTCTCACCTTCCTTACATCTGATGACTGCAGTCATTGCACCACATACCATTTTAAATCCCTCACCTTTAGATTTTTATTTTTAGGCTGACTGCATGAAGAGATGATCATGCTCCAGGCTGGATTCCATTTAAGGAACTTATCTGCAAGGAATGGATGGGTGTTATTGGAAGATTACATGGCAGATGAAGGAAGACACGCATTTCTATTTCCATGCAATTCTAGGTATGGGAAACATATCACTAAAGCAGTTCAGTGAGGAATGCGGTGGGAGCACAACAAGGAGAAGAATGGTCTGGTGGATCCTCATTCAGTATCAAGAGAGAAGCAGCATCACTTGGACAGGAGAGTGTCTGCAGGTTGGGAGGGCCATCTGTCTGCTCCTTTGGTGAGAGGAAGGTACAGCACATCTGCATATGTACATACACATATTTGTGCACCCAACAAGAATAGCAGAACTGAGCAACTGCCTTTTTTCCATGCAAGGCCCAGGTGGTTTGCAGTTGTCCTTGACAACAATCCTTGACTTTAGCTTTCCTATTCTGAGCTGCAAAGTTCTGTCTTGGGCCGGGAAACACAGCCTTGAAACAGCTCAGAATTTCTTCAGCAGCAGCCACAGTCTGTGCTATCAGCCCTGGGCAGGGAGCTGGCAAGAGGCCAGGGCTGCAGTGCTTTGAGCTCGGCTCCCAGTTGCAATGTCTGGAGTGAGTTCAAAGTTGGGCAAAATGCCTTTGCATCTGTGAATATGAGCTCTTTGCTTTTTTTTTCTATAGCCAGGCTGTGGTTCTACATAAAAGATATTGCAAGTTTGGTCCACAGTCCTATCTGTTGCTATAATCAATTATTGCCACTGCACAAAGACTGAGGCGGGTTTAAAAGGAACCATCTCAAAACCCTCGCCTGATCTGTTCTGGACATCTGCGTAGGAGGTACGTATGGGGCAGCAGAAGTCAAGTGTTATTTTCTTGAAAGGGCCCAGCTGAACATTTGGTCCCATGGCTGTCACCAAAGCTGGAGACTCTTAGCATCTACAAGGATGTGTCCCAGAGTACACTCCAGTTGTTGGTGTGAAATATTTTTGTATTTCTCGATAAGGATGATGGTATTACTTGGATCTGATCTTGTGAAACAGAGGAAGACACCAACCTGTCCAGCTGATGATCTGATTGCCATTCAGATACTAGCACTGACAGTGTAGTTAGGGAAATTAAAGGCTAAATCTCCTTTCTGCTCTATATTGCAGGCAACAAGATCTTTGTCTTTTTTCCTAAAAGTCCAAATAACTTGCCTTTCAGGACACTCTCTGGAAACCTAATGGAATGATCTTACAGTCCCATCCGACCTAGGTTTGTCATTATCCCTGCTTATTCAAAAGGTTTTGTAGCAGCTACATAATAAGCGCTGAGATTTCGCAAAGTGAGGTTTGTGGAAAGCACCTAATGCAATGCTTGTGTGTTGTCTAGCAGTCTTGTATGTTGAAGAGCTGTGAATTTTGCCTCTTCCATGAATTCTGCTTCTGTGTCTTGCACAAGTGATAGCAGGCTTCAAGGTCTGCCAGTTAAGCAGGTTACTTCATATCAAGTGCTGTCAGAGACACCATTGGAACAAGAAGAAATTATTGACGCTCTTTGATAAACTACTCTACTGATAAACTACAAAGGAACTCTCCATTGAATTTTGAGCTGGGGTGATGATTTGGATCTTTTCTTTTGTCCCATGACAGTTAAAAATCCAGATATCTCTGTTCAAGAATGAATTTTCCTTTTTTAGTGCTGTTTTCTAAGAGAAACTGTTAGGTTTTAACTTTGTTCTCACATAGTTGCATGCAAACTTGAAAACAGATTATAAATAAACAGAAATGTCAAAAATAACATAAATTGGGATCTCCTAAAATCTATTGACAGAGGAATTGTTTTGAACAATTGTTTTGTTTGTAAGTCTTCCTAGCATTTGGATTTCTTTCTCTGCAAGGTCCTTAAATTCTTGAATGAAATATGAAAAAAACCCCAAGATTTTCTTTTATATTAATACATAGTCAAAACCTTCCTTAATGTAAATCTCCAAATGAATTCTGTGCTATGCTTTGACTCAATGACTCTTTGTTAATCTGGAGAATGTGATAGTGATCTACAGGTTGTAAATAGCTCTCAGAAGACCTCTGCTTACAGCCTGATACATATTGCATTTTCTTTGCTTTATCTCTTTAGCTGATTTCTTCTTCCTTATAACTTTAATCTGTTGCTCTTGTGGCTTTTCTTTTATACTGAATTAAATTTGTGAGGCTGTTGAGCACAGGGTGGATGGTGATGTGATACTGAATTCCAGCAAGTGCTGCAGAGACCATGAACTCCACAGACGGTGAGATCTGAATGTGGCACTACCTAAAGAACCAAGCCTGTTTCCTTTGTGCTGGGATTCCCACCGATGTCCAGAGGATGGTGCTACTTGTCTTGTTAAGAATTTATTCTCCGAGTAAGAACTGCAGAAGATCTCTCCAGTATTGCGGCATTATCTCCTCAGCATCATCTGTTTGTCAAAACCAGCCAGGACCCTCTTTTTTAGAAATAAGAAGTGAATTACAGCAAATATTTTCATCTGTCTGTTCTGACTGGTTAAAGATGAGTTTCACTGATTTTGGTGGGAAATCTGCATTAGGAATAAAATTCAGACAGGAACATGCCATTCCAGTGGAAATTTTAATTCAATATAATTTTGTCTTTGTTTCTCACAGGCCAGAATTCTTATGAGAATGTGTTTACTATGATATGCTGTGGCAAGGGACAGCACCATCTCAGAGTAGCCTGGTCCAGATGCATCTTCTCTTGACCTCAGTGTGGTCTTGAAGGTTGCTACTTATAGTGTAGGATGTGGTGATGTGAAATTAGCTAATAAAAAGTTGTAGAAGACTTAGGGAAAATATTTTCTTTTGATGGGAATATGTTTCTTTTACAAAAACTGGTTTTGATAAACACTGAAATTATCAAAGCTTTGGTAAATTGTTAAGATTCCACTTCATTCTGGATGCAATCTGTGGAGTGAGGAACAAGCAAGCCAGCTTTGTCACCCCTCTGGAGTCTACTGGCAAGTGATGTCAAGGAGAAAACTGGAAAATAAGTTTCTGCCTTTCCCTG
Source organism: Platysteira castanea (assembly GCA_013397175.1). NCBI lineage: Eukaryota > Metazoa > Chordata > Aves > Passeriformes > Platysteira > Platysteira castanea. The sequence goes on from VYXC01004907.1 coordinate 355,722, forward strand.
ACTTCAGACATCAGCTGTTGCTAAACATAACCGAAATCCATGGCTAAAAGCAGATTGGACACATGAGGCCCTTAAATGTCTGATGTTTGCAGGGGAGAGCAGCTGTGGCCTAAATCAGTCTGTCTGCTCCACCAGTCTTGGGAACCTGCTGCATTTGGAAATATGGAAAATGGAATGGAAGGGTATTTCAATGTATACATTGCCAGTGGGAAGCACCTTCCTGCCTGGAACACCTTTATCTGAGGGACTGTTCGGCCCATGGACATATCTGAGCAGGCTTCCCAGGGAGGTGAGCTGTGGTGGGGAGCAGAAGCATGGGATGCCAGTGGCTCCCAGCTCCCTCCTGCCAGACTTGGAAGTCTGGTACTTCAGCAGGGTAACTTTGGACTTCATAACAGTCCTTAAGTTCCTTCAGCATTAGCTCTTCTTCGCTGGAAACCCAATGACTGCATTTTGGACTCCCTTCTTTCACTCATATTATTTTCCTGAAAATCCTTAGGAGCCATGAAGCTGTCCTGGAGCTGCAGTGAGATCAGAGGTGAACACAGTCAGTGTGTCCCTTAGCTTCTCCTCCATCCTTGCTCATTCTCTGCACACAGTTTTCTCTTCTTCCAGTTTCAGGAACATATGTAAATAATTAACTTACAAATTATACAAGCTTATCACACTATATCCCAACAGATGGAGAAACGCATTAAGCTGATTTGTTCAGGCAGCCGCATGCTAGACGCAGACCCAGAAAAAACAAGGAAATGAGGAGTTACCACTCTTAACAGCACATAACTGATCTCATGGCTGCTACTGCTGCCTGCAACATTACAGCCCATTTACTGTAATCTTAACTCTGTCCCACCCAGCCCTTTCACCACACTCCTTCCCCTATCAAACAGCAGTTGCGAAAGTTTATTTCTAGTGCAACAGGGTGATGTGCTTGCAGTATGTATCCAAATCATGCGTATCCCAGCTGGCTCACGTCACCCTGGCAGTTGTGCTGAGATGTGGGCATCGGTCCAGTCTTGCACCCAGGAGCTGTTTTAGAAGCACTGAATCAAGGGCAGTGCATCATGCATGGCTAGAGATTATGGCTGGTCTGCTTGACATCTTGGCTTGGTGAACTCATATAAAAACCTTGCCCCCTAATGATAGTGGTAGACGTGAGGCAAAGGTGTTTTAATGCTGAGAAATGTTCTTGCACTGTGGTGTGCAGAGAAAGGGTTCTGTAAAATGTGGGTGTCAGTTGGGTTAGGAAGAGCTGCCAACTAGAATAGAAAAAACATGGGTTTAGTTTTTTTCAAACCAGCTTGCACAGAGTAGCTCTTTCTAGAGCAACAGATTTATTGAAGCTGGGACTTTAATGACAGTAAACCCATTTGCTGCTTTATGTGATACAGGCAATGGCCAGGGGAGAAGGGTATGCTGTACTGGGTACAGTTCTTGTGCAGCATTAACATTTCTGTTCATTTCATTTGCCAAGGGAAATCAGTGGATCGCTCAGGTAATCTAATCAGTCACGTGTAAATTTGAAACCTATCTCTCTTGCTTGATGGGGAATAGAAGCATAATGCAACCCTTGGAAACTGAGAAATTATTGCTTTATAACAAAAGGATGCTATGTTGCTGGGCATCCACTACTCTTTGTGGAAATTTTGCCAGGATGCCACAGCAGTATCAGCAGCTTTTCACTTGCTGACTCTTGGATCAGCTGCAGAGTAGTCACAGCAGATCACAGCTCAGGTGAATTTTCCATGCCTCTTACTGCGGGCTGCATAAGCTGCTGTAACTCTGCTACTGTGCTAAGCTGATCCAGACCATGCTTGGGTACTCAGAACATAGGTAAGTGCTGAGGGGAATGTGGTCCTTGAACCAAAGCTGAGGATCTTATACCTGACCAGCACCACTGCTCTGCACTTACACTGAGTTCTGGGATGTTTGCTTTGTCTAAAGAGCTCTGTGTCTTTGTTTTAGGGGCAAAGCTGAATTTGTGAATACCTGTCTTACAGAGGAAACTTCCTTTATCTTTTTTTTTTTAATGCCTTTCCATCGAATTAGCTTTTCTGCTCTCTCTTCCCTTCTGGAATGGTCCATGTCCCTCGCAAGACAGCAATGGTCTGGCAGGAAAGATGATGGGACTCTGGAGGCACTTTCTGTGGGAACATGTGTGCTGTGTGTGCAAGCTGTCTTCTGACATAGGAAAGCTGCTTATCAAAGTCTTCTCTTGGCTCTACATGAATGCTTTAACTTCTGGGTCTCTCTGGGTCCCTCCAGAGTTTTTTTCCCAAGGGCTTTCGCTCTGACCACCTGTGAGAAATACTTGTGCAGTGTCTACTTGTCTTTCTGACTTTACTTTGAGTGCTATATAAATCTTAGACAAGTATTGCCAGATGACTATCTGATCCCTTGATGCTAATTCACCCAGAGATTTGCTGTTTCCAGTTCCACAGCTTTTGTACTCATTTGACATACTTACCTCTCCTCCAGACTGCTTTTCTGATAGGAAAGCTTTCCTACAGTGGTTTCATTGCTGAAACCCTACTTTGACATCCAAGGGCCATCTGGAAGGACACTGAACTGGTCTTTACCCCATCCTCTGCTGCTGCTATCTCCTAGCTGTCCTGTTTTCACACCTCCATCCCAGCATGCAGCACTTCAGGTGCATCCCTGAAACCTCTCAAAATTATCTTTTTCCCCCCCAGCTCCAACTTTGGAAATGGAAGTCTGGGTCTTCTGGCTTGAAATATCTCTGAGTCCTGTGCAACAGGAGCCCACCGAGCACAGCCTTGCAGCCAGGAGGTGTCACAGCGGCCCCACAGAGCCAGCCCTGCCTGCATCCAGCCTACATCTTGCCTGCATCCTGCCTGTGGCCCTGCTTGTGGCCCTACCTGTGGGGGTAAAAGCCCTGCTGATGCCCACGCACACGTGATCTGTGGAGTGCAAGGGCCTCGACTGAGCTTTACAGGGAAGGGCTGTGCTATTTCATAGAATCATGGAACCATGTAACCACAGAATGGTTTGGGTCGGAAGGCACCTTTAAAGGTCATCTGTCCACTAAGTCTACCACTCCTGCCATAGGCAGGGACATCTTCCACTAGACCAGGCTGCTCAAACTCCATCCAAACCGGCCTTGAATGTTTCCAGGAATGGGTCACCTACCACATTTCTGGGCAACCTGTTCCACTGTTTCACCACCTTCATTATAAAAAACCTCTTTCTTATATCTAATCTGGCTCAACCCTTGTCCTATTGCAAGACAATATTGGCATTTGCTGTAATTAGTACACGTAGTGCTGGGCTGAAATGTCACTGAAATACCAGCTGTTGCTGGGCATTTCTGCTCTGCTGTCGTCTGGCAGGGTTCTAATGAGGTGGTTCACTGTGTCATCCCACACTGGACTATGCTCAGCCTTCCTTCTCAGTGAGACCCACCCTCGTGGCTCACCTGTGCAATGCCTGGGGTTTGTTGTTACTATTTATGTTACTCTGTCATTAATCTCTGCAACTGGGACAATGGCTTTATTGGGATATATTCCAGGCAATATTTTGAACATAAATATTTATGGGTAGAATTTTCAAATATTATCAAGGAGCACAAAGCCTGCTGAATGTCAGTATGATTCATATTCCTACAAGAACATTGGGAAATTCAGCTCCACACATTAATAATGACAAAAACTTACCTGTAGCTGTGGTTTGAGAATATGGCAGACTAATGGGAGTTCCCTGTAGAAACACCTTAACCTCAGCTAGGGTTGAATGCAGGGCTATATTTAGCTGGGAATAAAGTAGATTTTTGAATTCTAAATTCTGAAGTTGCAAAGTGGCATTTAGAAAAGAAAGGAAAAAAGTATTATTATTCTTAGCTTTTATTCAGTATAAAACTCTACTGCTTTTGAGATTTTTTCCCAAAGCTTTCTTTTGAGTGCAAGATACTACTACTTTTTTAAGCCTTTAAGCTGTCTTTTCAAATGGTCTCATGATTGCTATTCCCATAGGAAGAGAAACATTTGCAAATTAAAAAAAAGTATGAGTGACAGTTGCTCACAATGTCTGCATCCACAGCAAAATTCAGAAAGAAAGAAAGAAAGAAAAGTATTTTTCCTGACTCACTGGTTAAATGATAAAATGTCCGTTAATAGGCTCATATTACAGAATTATAATTCTAACCTTTTCAAAGGGTTTCCATCATTGCAGATCTTGCAGCTGGTCCAATTATAGTATGGCATAAACATTTACTGTAGAGTTTGATTTAATTATAGGAATACTTTCTGTAAGGTCAGTGCTGTGGTACAGAACTTATGTTCTTCAGGTATTCACTTTAATTACAGTTTTGGTTTTGAGGCTGGGCCTGACTGATCTTCATCTGTTTTGTGGATGCTCTCCTGTGCTATACTAGTGTTAGACAGATTACTCACTGCTTAGAAATACTAAGTCTGGCATCTAGTGTTACCTCTAGGAGAGCTCCATGCTCACATTTTTGGTGTGTTTTTGTTTCCCCAGTGGATGAGAGTTCCTGTATCTGGTCATAAAATGGGCTGGAGGTGGGAGTAGAATGTTGTAGAAGTTTCACATGTGTAGTGAGACTCAACTAGATGTCAAATTCCAGGTGCTCTTCTGTTGAGGTCTGGCTAAAGCCTGCACCCTCCCTGAAGACAGCTTTGTCCGTAGAAAGAATCAGGAACAATATTTTTGGTAGATATTCATGGATATTTTATTTCTCTGACTGCATGGCAGCCAGGCGAGACGCAGACCGGCCACATGGCAGCCAGGTCAGGCACAAACTCTGCCCCGAAGACCCAGGAATCATGGGACAACCACAGTTTTCGGGGCGGGGAAAACACCTATAACCAATAAGGAACAGGATAACATCAGGGAGCCTGGAAACCCCGTGTAACCATGCCTCAGCTTCCATGCCCATCCTCCGGGTGGGGGGGGCACCTCCACACTCTTCCCTTCTGCACTGTGTCCCCACTGCAGAACCTTGGTGGATTTGAGTCACTGGCAGAGTCTCATGTCATGGGGCCATGATGGAGAGAAGCCATAGCACTGTCCTGTTCATGCATGGGGTAAGAATATGTCAGGAGTGAGCTCTGGGGATCTTGATGCCTGGTGGGTGAGATTTTGGCAGATCTATGCTTTGATTCTTCCCCTCTGTCCTGTAACTACTTTGCAAAACCACTCACTCCTCTGCTAATGTTGGTTTTGATAAGCCCCTTCTAGATCCTAATAAAGACTTTGCATCAGATTGACTCCACCGCATTTCCTACAATTTTTTACCTCTTTTCAGTTGTCTTTCTCTTTGTAGGGGCTTCCCATGACAGAACTTGTTATTTGGCCCAATCCAGAATAATTCTTTCCAAAAAGCGTTAGAAGTGCACCAGAAATGCAGGGAGTGGAATGGGTTTGTAAGGAACATGTTGTGGTAGACAAGCCAGATTTTCTTTTTTTTCTCCTTTTTTCCTCTTTTCTTTCCTCTGTAATGACAAAATTTGATGGTGTCAGGAGCAGAAAAGTCAGGATTACTCATATGTCAATATAGCACATGTGTTCTAGAGACAAATGAAGGAGAGCAGGGGGGGAAAAGGGATCCAGGGGACATGAATGCTGCTAAGGGGAGGGAAGGGACATGCATCTGCTTTGTGTCATGTCTCCTCAACCCTGTGCACTGGCAGTGCTAATGGGGGAATACAAACATCTCCCTTTGCATCTCAGCTATTCTCCCCGTCCCTGGCAGAAAATCCCTGTGGAAGCCATATCATCCCACTATCATCAAGCACTTTCTGTACATTTAGGTGTAATAGTTACTTCTTGCCAGTTAAGGACTGTTCTTTACAGTGTATTCCCCACTTGTTCCTGAAAAACATTGTTTTAACTGTTTCAAACAATTGGCCTTCTAGCAGTTTCCTCAGGAGACTATTCCAGTCTTTCTGTAAAGAAAACAGAATTTCTTCTTCAACAGTCAGCAAAATATTTCCTTCACTAAGCTAGGGAGCAGTGCTGTAGGAGAGGGCCTGTATTGGCATGGGAAGTGAAGGGGAATAAAGACATGAGATATTAAAATAGCATGAAGAAAGAGGTACTGATAACTGGCTGGACATCTAAGACTCTGCTGGAACTAAACATTAAACTTTTGTTTCTTGCATCCTTTACCTTTCATAGCAGCAGAAAGGAGGAATACATTTTTCGATTATAAAAAGGGAATTTGAAGTCTACTGATGTTCTTTTCTAATGCTGAGGAACTCTGAAGTATGAGGGTCAAATGGGAAATGGGTTAATATTCAGGGCTGGCAGTTTTGAAGGTACCTGAAGAACTTTGTTGCTGAGCTCTCCCTAAAGCCGCGGAAGAGTGGAGTGAAAAGCTACATAAGCTCTTTTTCAAAATCCTCTGTTTAAAGAGCATGCTTAAAGCAGAGGTCAAAAGCAGAAGGCAGAAAGAGCGGTACAGATATCCATGTAGTGATTAGTCCTAAGGTTTGCAGAAGTAATAACCAATTATTTGTTCTGCAGCTTTGGCTCTGACCTGCATGTTTATGCCAGCCCCCCACTGGGCAAACACACAGGGAAAATAAAGTCTCAAGGATCTTGCTTAAATGTTTTATTCATTGAATTAATTTTTGCCTGAAGAGCTATTATCCTTTGGGGATGAAGGCCTTAAGATATGGTTCAAAGGAGTGTGTGCAACTTAAGCCAAGAAGCTGTCCCTGAAATTAATGAGAGTTGGACTAAACCCTTTGTACCATTTGGGCATCAGTCACTGACACTCAGGTTTGCCCCATGGTAAAACCCTTTTCCTTACTAGTAATTGAATTGTCCTTTTGGGTTTACCCTACAGGGTAAACATACCCCACAGTGTTATTCAGTACTGCATGTGTACAGCAGGCAGGAGAGAGAACCCAGCAGCTTCAAGAAATATAAAAACTATGGCCTTCTGAATAAAATGAAGCTGTGAGCAGAGTTTGGGTCACAGATGCTGGTCCAGTCCTTTGAATGCACCAGTGCACAGGCTTAGATTTCAGAGCAGTGCTGTGAGTGAATTGCTGCTCAGGACTGGGAGTTGCTGCTGTTTCTATTCAGGCAGTGTGGGGGTTCCTCCCCCTGCGAGTCCCCCCACTTCCCCTGGGAAGAGGGGGACCCTGGGGGTGGGAGCAGACCCTGGACACACGGGGTTTCCCTCTGCTGATGCTAATATACCCAAGTTCTACCCCGCTAATGGATGTTCCCCCCGCCCCAAGAACTCTTTAGGTTGGTTTTCCCATGAGTCTTAGAGTCTTTGTGCCCAGGCTTGGAGCCATGAGGGAGTGGAAATAAACATCTCTGAAACATTTACGCAAAGACCATTCCCTATTTCTTTCCACGGTAACCACTGTCTTCGGGAAGGTTGCAGAACCTGACTGCAACAAAGCAATGTAGAGGTCTTCAGAAATGTTTAAAAGATCAACTAGGAAAATGGCTGTTTGAAAACAATATCAGGTGGATTTAAACTCCCAGTAATGCTTTGGCTTCACTCTGTTTTTGCTGCATGACCATAACAGCTGTGTTTTATAGCTCCCCACAGGCAGAATGGCTTTGAAAGTCAAGTAGTTGGTTTTGTAATGTCGGCTTTCCTGGCATGTCTTGAGGCTGTGGTTGCTTCGGATGGGGTTGTGAGGGTGCTTGGGAATTATAGGGATAGACAGGAGAGGGGAAGGAGGATACAGAAGTGCTCTTGGATGTGTGGCATTGATTTGGTGGATATTTCTCATAAGAAAACTGCTGGGTAATGAAAAGTGGGTGGGGGCAGTATGGATTTGGACATTGCTTGGGAATGCCTTGTGTCAAGATGACAGAGAGGGCAGGCAGGTGGGGACATGGTTCTATGGCCTTGAAGGAATGGGTCCTTCAGTGTGTGCATTTCCCAGGGGCTGAGACTGTGAGTCAGGGCAGTCAGAAGAGCCCATGCTTGGCCATGACCCAAAGCATGAGACTTTTGTCACTGCACTTGTGCTGGGAAATAGGAATGGAACTAGAGCTGGACCTGAGCAGTTGTGGGTGGCAGGAACCTCACTGTAGTCTAACATGGAGACCTCACTCCTTTTTCTTGATCTCACACTCCAGACAGTGTTAGCCAGTACAAAACATGAGGAATGAGTGAGCTACATGCTTTAGTTTGGGCCAAGGAGTAAAAGCAAGACTCACTCTAGGCCCTACAAACACCTGAGAAAAAGCACACAGACTGGAAAGAGGGATGAGCCTGGAGGTTATTTTGAACCCAAGCTGTTAATAAATACACCATGTACAGCCCAGCCAAGCTCTGGGCTCTGTTGCAGATGCCCTCCTGTCTCCTGAGGTGTGACTGCCTACATGGTCCAAAATCTACCTATCTTCTCAGGACTTGCAGGGGGCCAGTACAGCCATATTCTCCCATTTTAGTCACTCAAGCAAAGAGATTCCTCATCCTTGTCCTTCCATTCTCCATATACTTGTTCCCTGCCCCAAAAGACAATAGAAGGGAACCAGCACCACCCCTTTGATTCTTTCCTCTTTATGTTCTTGAGAACCAGACCTTTGCCTTAAATGTTCAGGGCTAAGACTCTGCATGCTCTGGAGGAAAATCCTAAAGGATTTCTAGCTCGGCTGCTCTTGCATGAGCTGAGAGGATTCTTGCTGTCTCTGTCTATGCTAGCATTGCTAGTGTGGACTCAAAACCAGCCTGGGCAGAAATCTAGGAGGGGGAAATAGGACTTTTTTATTTGGATTGCATTTTGTGAGGAAGTCTGGAAAGCCTGAAAGCTGTTTTCAAACAGAAAGAGGCTATCGGCTTCTGCTTCATTCAAAGGAAAAATTAAAAACTGCATGAAGCAAGAAAGCAGGACAGTCTCTCAGGCTCCTTTCTGTAGGTGTCAAGTTACAGGGGTGTAGATGGGAAGAGGGGGAATGACAAAGGACGACTCTGGAAGTATTTGAACCCATTTGTTGGCCTCTCTTTGGGACAAAGTGAAACATGGAGCTTTCAGAGACTATCTCCAGCATCCTCCCTCCTTCTCTTATGAACAGGGATCCAGGGGCCTGGTCAGAGTTGTATTGAGGCAGGGTTCACCTCCATGTAGTACTTGAGGCAGAGAAGGGAGAAGGTGGATAAACCCTCCCCTTTTCTCTGTCATGTACTGGAATGTGGGTGACACCTTCCTGCCCCTTTGTCCCAAAGAAAGGCTGCTCTCCTGTGGGCATAGCTGATGGCAGCAGGATTGTCTCATACCTACTGTGTCTCTAGCCCGGCATGAGCAGGGGAGAGATGTAGCCTTAGACTGATCTTCTCTGGATTCCTTATGTGGGGCATTCTACAGTGGGCCACTGTGGATACAGAAAATGCTGCTTGCATAGATTTTTCTTGCTTCTTTCTAGTCCCATGAGAGAGAAATCCTTCTCACAGAAACTATCTAAGAGTTTTATAAACAAAAGACACCTGTAACCTTGCTAAGGAATTGTTTATAGTACAGTGGAGAAATGTTTCTACAACGGTCCTTGCAGGACCTCATCCAATGATCCCTAAGGGGTGGCTGATCCACTGTTCAATCACACTGTGAAGAAAAAGTCTGTAAGAAAATTGTAAAATAATTAAATAAAACACACTTGCTCCTGAAACCTCTGTGGTCTGCATCTCTTTCTCTCCACTCTGCTCTGCCTGGGAACAGCAATAGCAATGACAGGCCACTTCTCCTTCCCCACTGCACCCAAACTGACTGTTGGCTAAAGAAGCTCTTAATTGAAGGACAAAACCATTCTTCCCTAAATGGTGAGGTCACCTGGTCCCATCTCACACCTTTTTACAAAGACAGTGCCACAAAACCTCCAATCTGTTCATTAGAAAACAAAGCCTGGAGGGCCACACCCTGGAGATGTCAATATTCTTCTCTTTATATGGCATTTCCAAGTATTCTGATGCCACTTTGCTCTTGCACTAGGCAGAATATGTTGCCATCTACTACAGAAATCATAGACTCCTGTTTTTTCTCCAAAGAACTGTCTCTGCAATCTCTTTGTCTGGATAAAAATGAGGGCACAGGATGAGCTTTCCCTTTCTTATTGTTAGACCCCTGCTCTGCACCTCTCTCCTGTTAAAATGCCACAGGTGTTGGGATCTCTTAAGAGCCACCTCACGGTACACAGAGATGAGACAAGTGGACATGACCAGCTCAGATCTGCTTGGCTCTGAGAACCTGAATCAGGCTGTTGTGCAACGATCTGGAAGGCTGCCAGACAAATCCACTAGCAGGTCTTGAGTCATGGGGCTAGTCTTAGAATTTCCTTTGCCACCAATATTTGCCTTTTTGCTTGTCTTGTTTGTGCCCTAATTCTTGATGGTCTCACCCTCTGCACGGGCAGTTGGGAACATCCATTGAGTCTTATTGGTTCAAGTATTTTCTAACCCAGTGCAAGTTTCCCTTGGTATCCTGGTGAGCTGGACTTCTTTCTGGATAGAGCTGTGCTTGCAAAATTTCCCTAATTGTTCCATCCAGTGGGCCAGAACCTCCCTATGGATATCGTGCTTCAGTGTTTTACAGTGCTGTATCACTCTGCAGCGAACACACAGAGGCTGAGTCACAGTATTAAAAATGTCAGTGTTTTTGTGATCAGGCAGACCAAGTACCACCTTCAGAACCAGACCAGTGGCAAAGCATAGGGCCCAGTGTTTATTTTCTGTAGTGATTGGCTCCATTCTCTTTGCGTTCCAGACAAACAGCATCCCTGCTGTTTTCTGACTCAAAGCAATATATCCCTTAGCATGTGGCACGCCAAAATTAACCACTGGGCAACAAAGCAGCAGGAAACAAAGGGTTTGTTAAACAAAAATCTATTTATGCAGGATCAGACATCCAGACATGGCAAAATAAGTTCCTGTATTTATCAGTGACTATGTAATCCTACTTTGAAGCTGCAACAAAGAACATATAAAGATGAATGCATTTTTGGGTACCAAAAAGTTGATCTGCATTTGAAACGGGTGATTTTGCAACCAGGACAACAGAGGTAGATGTTCATCAGAGGAAAGTCAGTGTAATTCCCTACAAAAGTTCTGGTTATGTTTGTATCCTCTGTGAATCTAACTCACAACTCTCAACTTTAAGCACTTTCTCAATTTGAAAAAAGTGATTCTTTAAGACAAAGCCTGACTTTCTTAATTATATTTATGTTGGAAATTATGTGGGAAGCTTTAATATATTTTGAAGTTGCCTCATATATGGACTTTGAAGCTCCAAGCTGAAGGGAGATCAGTTTCATGGTTTTTCCCTGTTTGAGTATTGGCACAGCATCAGTGAGCAGTAGGACCTGCAGAATCAGCCCTCCCTGCCTTCCCTGTTGCCTCAAGCTGAAAAGTCCTGTTGTGTTACATTTTATACACTGCTCAGTAAGACCTTGAAGCATAGTTGCTAAACACAATCTTAAGACAGTTTCTCTCCCCTTGTTTTTTATTTTCCTGTGCCTTGTGCTGCTCATGAGGTCTGCTTTTAAAAATCCAACTACTGTTCTAGCTTGAAGAAATTTCCATTTTTCCAGGGAAAGAACACATCTTTCTGAATCAGCCAGTTGGCAGGTAATTTCTCTTGCCCATTGGACTAGTCTGGGTGTCCTTGGAATGTTCAGAGCTCCTTGAGGATTAGATAGATTTGATCATAAGTATGAAAAAGGGACCTCTTCATTAAAGCTGCTCTCTTGCCTACTTTTTATTGAGCACAGAATCTGGGGAGTGTGGTGGTTTCAGCTGGGGTAGAGTTAATTTGCTTCACAGTGGCACAGGTGACCCAAAACATTTGTAGAGATGGTGTTTGTTATATGACATCGTGCTCAGTACATAAAATGGAAGGAAGAAGGAGGAAAGGGAGAACATTTGTAGAGATGGTGTTTGTTTTCCCAAGCCACTGGCATGTGTGATGGGGCCCTGCTGTCCTGGAGATGTCTGAACACGTGCCTGCCCATGGGAAGTGCTGAATTAATTCCTTGTTCTGCTTTGCTTTTGTGCACAGCTTTTTCTCTCCCTAGTAAACTGTCTTTATCACAACCTAAGTGTTTTCAGGTTTCTACCCTTTCGATTCTCTCCCTGATCTCACTGGTGGAGGAGTAAGCAAGTGGCTGCCTGGGGCTTGGTTGCCAGCTGGGGTTAAACCAAAACAGGGTAAAAAGGGAAAAAGCCTGTTCAAGCCTGTCCTGCATGTCAGTACTGTCCCCTCTCCACTCTCACTAATTGAACTTGAAATGTGTGGTGAGAAAAGGCTGAAGATATTAGATTAGGGAATCTCACACTTCAATGAGCTACCTTGATCTGAGAGGGAGTGAAAAGGCGGAGGGTCTTGTGTTCAGAGATGATGAACTGATATGGAAGTATCGTTTTGGTGTTTTGCAGGTCACATCACAGAAAAGTCAAAAAAATGAGTTGAGCAAACAGATGGGTTTTCCTCATTGTGAAAGAACCTCTAAGCAGGAGTTTCTGAGAGGTGTGTTGAGGGCCCCAGGGAAATGCTCAGTAAGTTAAATATTGACAACTCTATTCATTATTTGGCTTACACTGTGTAGTGCTTAGTGATGCACAAAGTTAGGACCTGCTGTGTTTGGTGCTGTATAGAGCAAGGAAAATTTAAAATTGCCCTTGTAAAAACCTTGAAATCATAACATTTAAGGAGCAAATGTGCCCGTAGTTTTTTGAGCAAGGAGCTTTGCTGTGAGGTAATAAAGCAGAAACAAGAACAGCTTTAACTCATTAAAAAGAGTTGATGAGGTAGGACAGTGGGGTGAATGGTGAGATTTCATTTCAAAAGCCAGAAGATACAGTGGGACACAGCTTTTGAAAGTTGTAAAAACTCAGCAGGATTCAGTCTCTACTGCTAATTTGACACTTGTGGCAAGCAGCTTCTGGTTCTAGAAGTTAAGCATCTTCTCCTGTTCCAGAGGTGGGGGGATTATTTCGGAGGTGGAGACTGGAGGAAGATGTGCAGATAACACCGCACATAGTGGCATATCTGGCATTTATGAGCTTTTCTCACTGGAGGAAGCAGTTGTTCAGTGATGTTTGCTGGGATTTTCAACACTTGGGGTTGCTGCAGAGCTTAAAGCAGCTTGTGAAAGATAATTGCACAGTGTGAAGGGAAGAAAGAAGTTCTGAGCAGGTGGAGAGACCTAAGTACATATCTCCTGCGCAATGGGAAGGAAAGATATTTTACCAAAAAGGAAGGGTGATGTGGGAAATCTTTGTAGTTAGCTTTTGAAAACTGGAAGAGGGAGAATATGACCAGGGAGAGAAATCAGGCTGTGACAAGGCCTCTGAATGTGCCATAGCAGGAAAAGGCTATAAAGATGACAATAGTCACTAACAATATTAGAGAGACCAGGGTGCTGAGAACTCACAGCATAGATCTCTTCACAGACATTTTGGCCTGAAGACAAGCAATGGAGATCTTTGGAAGAAAACAGCTTGATGGAAGAAAGATGTTGCCATACACAGTCTATGAATGTGGAAGAACCATTACTCAGGAGGATATGAACTGGAAAGGCAAATAATTTGATTTTCACAGCTGGTGGTTCTATGTCCATGGTGTTAATCTCTGGAGATTCTGGAACACAGGTTGTCTGCGGCTTGAGTGAATGATAAAAGGGTGACATTTGAAGTAGTGACTGGTATATGACCTCTCAGTCTCCTTACTGTGATTAAAGAGAATTTAATGTATTCACAGATCTGTTTTTTGCGAAGTTGCTATCATTTTTTCAAGTGTAAATAATTTTGTTCCTTTTTTACCTCTGTGAGTTTTGCCTGGCCACTTACCTTTGTTTTGTTCCCTTAGGCTTCAGGACTGTTGAATGCATCATGTTCTGTCAGCAGCTGATTTTGCTCCTAAGCATATCCCACAATTGAAAGCTATAACCCTTTTTTGGAAGGGTCAGGAGTGGTGAGTCAGGTACAGTATGTGCATTTTAAGGCTATGGTAGTATGTGACAAAATTTCCTAAGTTACATCAGAAGAAGCAAAGGTGGGAGGATAGAAACTGGCATTTCTCCCATGCCAAGAGAGCTAACAAGTTGCAGGTGGTCACAGCAGGAACATGAGAAGAGCATGATTATGACGGGTAGTGCTGACAGCTTGTGTGCACTTGCATGTTTCACCTGCTCACTTTTCCCAGCAGTTCCTAAAGTATTTTACATAGCTTGCTATTTTTTTGGATGGAGTACAAATTGAGAATTACCAGAGTGCAAACCCCATTTTGATTGCTTGACTGGGCTTTATCTTCTTACTGTTCATACTATTTTTTTTGCTTTTGGCTTGGTTTTATACCCCTAAGGGGATGCTGGCCTTGCTAGAGGCACATACAGATATACAGAAGCATGAAATGGAGGAAAGAAATTTTGTCTTGAATGCAAACGGATACTCAAGGGCTGAATAGAGCAGAAGCCTCAAAATACTTGTTCTGCCAAGGAAAGTAGAACTACATGCTCAGAATCCTTGTGCAAAGTCTCCTCTTTATTTACATGGAATGAGAAAGCAACCTGTATCGTACAGTCTTGCTCCTAACACTGACCCAATTTTGTTTTAAAAGATCATGTTTGGTGTTATTGGGTGGGGGAAGGAGGACATTGCTACTGTCACTCCTATCAGCTTTATGCTTCTGGAGCAATTGCATCTCCAGACTGCTGTGAGGGTGGAAGTGTGTTAAATTGCAGAGAAGCCTGAGGGGGAGAGACAGTTGGACCATGGATCCCAGTTTGGAGGGCAGGTTCCTCATCCAGGTGTGGTGAACAGATGGGAGGAGGGAGAAGGCTTTACGTGCACCACCAGCACCCTGCATTGGCTGGCAGTTGCCCATGCCCTGCACCCAAGCAGTGGATTGTCAGTGCCACAAAGGAAGAGTTTGCCTGGATCTGGCAGGGCTACTCAGCTGAGATGCATTGCTTCAGCATCCAGAAGTGCTGCTTGTTTATCTAACTCAGCTTCCAACGCACCACCAAGACTAATAAACAAATCCCTTTGGATCCAGTTCAGATCTCTCAGCATCATATTTCTAGAACACAAGCACAGCCAGGGACACTGCATTTAATGCTGATTTTAGCTGGGTTTTATAATCACTAGCTGTGCATGATCTGAGGTGATTTCCTGCAGAAGCTGTGTCTCTGCAGCTACTCCCCAGCACATGGCTTGGAGAGCCTCTTGGTTGCTGTGTGCTGCTGCTCCAGGCAAGGAGTGATTTTCTGGGCTGGCCTGCACCATGGCCCACTCAGCTGAGCATGGGGTTGGCTGTGGAGAGGCTCTAACCTCTCAAACACAACCACAGGACCAAGTGATGAAGCCTGGCAAAACTGAACCAATGTGGGGTCTTACTAAATTCCCTAAATTATTTAAAAATAACAAACACATTTCCCACTATGTAGGATTCTCCAGCCCACCCCTTGACCATAAATTACAAAAGGATGTTCTACAGGTTTAATTGCACCACCAGCTTAGCCAGGGTACCAACACAGATCCAACTTGAGCTATGTAAAATTAACTAAGATTTGAAGAATTCACAGTTTTCACTGCTTGGGTTTGTGGCTGACCTTTGTTTCTGAAAGTGATGCCAGCGTGACCTAAAAAACCTTCAGCAACTTTTAAAGAATCTTCATGTTAATCTCTTTGCACTCAATTTCCTCAAAAGCTTATGAGATTAGTATCCTGAAGAAGTGTTGTGATAATTCACAGGGGCAGTGTTCTGAGATCCTTACGTGGGCAATACTAGAGAAACAGCCACTTTGTAATTTTTCTGGAAGAGGGAAAGAGAGAGGAAAATTGCAGTGTAACTGTGCCTGGACAAGGGTGTGAAATAGTCATTCAGTGTGTAGTGACTGAGCTGTCTGCAAGAGACCGTACAAATGCTTATTAGCAACACATTTCAAAAGACCTCTCATCTGAATTGCTTTTCAATATAAAGAACTTGATAAGTTGTTAAAGAAATAAAGAATATTCTGTGCAGGCTTTTCTAATTAAGCCTAACTCTAGGTTTTAACTGAGAAAGGAGCTCCATCTGCTTCAACAACGCAATTTATGATACAGTAACTTGGCATCCTCTGAGTGCCTCAGAACAGTGAAAAGCAGTAACATATGTAAATACTCCCTAATTATGCACAGCAATGGGAATTCACAGATGTGTAATACCACCATCTACTGAAGATATACTGCTACCTGTAAATTCTCCTTGAAACAGTCTTGTATTACAATGGATTCTGGAAGTTTTTTGGATGGATTGTTAAGATTCCACTATCTAAATTGAGTTTCAGGCATGAGTAGGCTCGAGTTTGCTTTTATAGGAGGATGTATTGCAGACAATGTCATGAAGCACTGAGCTACACTGCAGAATAGGGCTGCTACCCTCTTGCTGCAAAAGCCATGTTTACTTTGTGGGGAAAGGAATTTCATGCAGATGCTTAGTGCTGTGCTTAGATGAAGAAGCCAGTTCAATGGGGACATTTCTTTCTCCTGTAATAGGATGCAATACCAGCGAGTTTTGCACTCAGATGGCTGTCAGATATTCTGGAGATAATTAGGGGTGAGTTCAGAAGTTGGGCTAATATCAGTGAGTCTTGGCAGCCAGTCCGAGCTACACTGAATTGGAAATAATTGAACTGGAACTCAGAAGGTAAACCCTTCAGTTTCAGACATCATTATCATTTAGTCTCACTAAATCTCTCATTGGAGTAATTTTTCTTTAAAAGTACACCTGAATGTAAAGTATTTTATTTGTTAAAAATCTAAAAATCGGAAAAGATTTGGAAAATCCTGGGCCTTAGAAGAGTTCATGAAAGGTCAGTGTTATTTTCCAGGAACAATAGAGCAGTGACTTTGTAGTCAGCTTGTAATAACAAAGAGGTTTATAAGCAGCTTGTAGTAACAAAGAGGTTGATTTTTAAAGAGATAGCCCTCTTGATTAAGTAAAGAGGTGGCAAACTCCAGTATTCCGCACTGTCTCCCCCTTTCCTGCCCCCTCTCCCTCAGCTCTTTATCTTTTGAAAAAATAATAAGGGGGTGAGTTTAGGACTTCAATAATTTAGTAATATGGAAGAAAATGTTTAATAAACACAGCAAAAAATAACCACCAATGGAGATTTTTTAATTCTTAAGTACAATAAGCAAGCTTTGCATGGTGAAATGACATAACAGCATTTGCAGTGGGTTTGTCAGAGGATGTGTGGTCATCTGGGAGTATTTTAGGAATAGGTTTGCATAATCAGGCCCTTGATCCACTGGCTGAGGGAAATGTGTCTCCAAAACTGCCTTGCAATTCCCTTGGTGTCAGTACTAAGTACCATTAGTCCTCATTCTTAAGCCCTGAGGATGTGACCAAGACAAGCTAAGAGAACCATAGGCACAACTACTCAGGTACAAGTCCTGCCTCCTGTCTTGGTAACAAATGCTTACAGCAAGTATAGAAGTAAAACAACTGTGTTCAAGGAGATCCTACATCTAGGATTTGTGTTTGGTGGATTCTCTCTGAATTTACCTCATCCCTATTTGAACTTGATTATAAACCACTGTATCCTGTGGTGATGAGTTGTGTAATTTAATTATTGCTTTGTGTGTGTTTCTTGGGGGTAGGCAATTTCTTTTCACTTATTCTCATCTTCTTGCCTGGTAACTTCATTAGTTGATTCTAAATTTTGCATAGTAAGAAAGAGTTGGTAGTCATTCCTTGTTTCTCCCCCTCACACCTACAGTGACAGTATGGATGTGTATTCTACTTTCTTTCCAGTTGATTTTTTCTTAAGCTGGGGAATCTGAGTCAAATTGGTTTTTGCATGGAGATACATACTAAGAGTAAATCAGGTTCTGTGGCTACGGAGTGGAAACCATCAGGCCATTAACTTCATTGGGCCCCTCAAAATTGGGAGAAAATTTAGTGGTGTCAACTGCTGCTATTCCATGTGGAACTCAGGTTATTTCAAAACATGTTGTGTTTTTACAGGCTTTTTAATTAGGGCAGCTTGTATTTTCAGGAATTAGTTAGCCCAGTGACATACCAGTGCAGTGCCCTGACTCTCAGCAAGGACAAATCATCACTGGCCCAGCCTGGCACAGGGGCTAATCCAGACTGTCTCCAAAATGTCCACTAGTAATAGGAACTATTACAAGATAAATAAGAAGCTCAGTGCATTCCTAATATGTCATTCCTGGTGGTTACTAAATTGCTCCCATAGGCTTCAGGGGATTCATTATAGTGCCCACATTTTAGTGTCTTGAAAGCTACCATTAAAAGTAAGCAAACTGAAGAAAAATGTTGCATCTCAACACCAGTGAGGAAATCAATAGCGTAAGAAGGAAAAGGTATATATTTTATCTAGTGTCTTTGGTTCAAGGGTATCTACTTCTGCTTCTAAAATTTGGTGTTTTCCTGAAATGAGAAGTGGTGATTTCGGTACTTTGTTGTTGGATAAACACGATCTTTTATTTATAATGTTGGCACAATAAGACCAGGTAGAAAACAGCACCTGGATCTAAAGTCACTTCTGTGAAACACGACAGGAGAAAGTGAGGCAACCCTTTCAGTATTAAAAGGTTGTTTTTTTTCTTTTCGGTTGATAGCCTCAGGTATTTCTTCCTGGATTTCTTGGGCATTATTAAACACAGAGAATCAAACTCCCTATGGATATCAGATTTTGTTAAAGCTTATTTGCCTGTGGCCATTTACAGAAGACTTTCACTTGGCATTCCTATTTTTTTTCTCTCTTATCTACTAGAGGTGACATTCTAAAGCAGCAGTTGCTTGTTGAAGTTTGATTATGAAATGCAAAGTATTTGATTTAGGTTAATAAATGGTCAAAGATTATCTTAAAATATTCTAAGGAATTCAAGTGTGGTGGGAGGCACCTGAAGTTAGCCTGTCTTAAGAGGCTCACAGCCCTGAATTGCCCTCTACTGCAGCTGAATTTCAACAATTCATTTGAATCACCTTCTGGAGGGATCTGTCTCTGCATTGACTAGGTAAGGAACCTGGGAAAACTAGTGACCTGTCCTTAAATACCCAAGCAACCCTTGTCTCTTGTTGACTCCAGGGATGGGTAGTTTTATTTTCCTGAGCATGCTGGTTATGAACACTAAATTGGTCAGAGAGAACACAGCCCTGGAGGATGCTGTAGCCTTCTTAGGCTCCTGTGCAGTTCCTTCAGTTCAGTTTGACTGACATCAGTGTGAGAAAGTTTTGTGAAATGTAGATGGAGACCAGCAGCCAGATGTCGTGGAGAACTGAACCTGTTGCTCTGCATGACTGAGCACATGTGAACTTCACCTTAAACTTCTACCTCAGTGGTCCTTTTCATACTAATATATCATATTTGTGTCTGGTTTTTGGCACTTATGGGCTGTGTCCATGCTAATAGATGCCTTTGGTCTCCCAGATAGAGTAGCCACACCCAAATGACACCTTGCAAAAAGTCCTGGATCTGCATTAGTTCTTGAGCTGTGTCTGGGAATTGTTTGCAAACTGTTAGCTGGTTCTGGCCAGAACCATCCAGAGGATGTGCCTTGTAATTTAACACTACTATGATTGAATTCTGCTTCCAGGGATTAGTCCCAGATACTGCTCAGCTCATTTGTGTGGTCATACCCAGAAGCTCTGGTCCAAGCCTGGATAACTGTCATCCACCTGGTTCTGGCATGAGAGTTACATTTCCATACTCAGCTATTGGTATGGATTATAAAAGGGATGATAACTGAAAGGCTTTTGATCTAAAAGCCTTATCCTGTCAGTTCTCTGGTGCTTCCACATCATATTTTGACTACAGCAGATGCCCATTTAGCTGCAGAAAAAAGTATGAAGTGGTTGAATGTGTCTCTGACAATTTCATGGCCTAAATGATGAATGTGCAGGTTCAGGATCCTTCAGGCATCATTCATGGAATTTGATAAAACAGAGCAAATATGGTTAGGAATTTGGCAGTTCACTAAACCAAAATGTCAGTTTTAAGACTGGGAATGAAGATTTCCTCAGAAGTTTATTTCAGCTTTTCCTCTGGCATTTATTATGGGGTTATGGTACAACAGTGGGAAGAATGAGAAAATTGTGGGGTTCTTTCCTCCTTGTTTCCTTTCTTTCATATTCCTGTTTCCGTGAGCCATCACTGTGGTCCTCCATAGAGATGCTGCTATTCCATTAAGTCAGTGGCAGAACTTTGCTGCTTTCTCACTGTTGTGAATGGCAGCTCCTTAACATGAAATGTAACCCCACACATGTGATTACAGCAGTGGTAGGAAGTAAGTAATCAAAAATTTACATGGCTCTACCTCTCGGTTACATAAAAGAAAATGAGTGTAATTTTCACCTATATACTTTTATCTTTTTATAAGTGAAACTGCTTATAAGCCAAATAAGCCAGAAGGCAAACTGTAACATATTAAGGTGAGAGAGAAAAACAACCTCAATATTTTCAGAGTTATGTGTTAAATTTGAATACATTTAAAACTTAGTGATACATATAATTAATGCTGGTTTCCGTGGTTACAGAGTCAAAGATACAGAAGTTGCAGCTTCATTTCTTATCACTGAAAAATCTTAAATCAGAAATGGAATGGATCCAGGTGGCAAATATTCATATGCTGGAATTGGCATCACCCGTCTTGTGTTCAATCTGTTAGTCAGCCACACTTCTTAAAATGAGTCAAGATCTGTGGTTTCTAATTAATGTATTTGGTAAGCAAGAACGTAACCACCACTGAAGAGGAAAGAGGATCCATTTGATGTCTATGAAATGGCCCGCATGAGACAGATCCTCATATTTAGCTCCAGTATATTTGGCTATATCATTGTCAAAGAATTTGAAATGACAAAGTACAGAAAGAGTCCTAGAGAGAGGACCCTTTAGGGTAGGGCTGTGTCATACTTGGGGATCCCTCTTCCAGTTGTTATTTGGCTATTGCTAATCTCTTCATGCTTTAAGCCAGGAGTAAATATTTTCTCATTGCCTGTCACCTTCCTAGCAAATATAAATGGACCATGACCAGTTGGGTACTGGTCTATGCTCCACCATGCCAATTGCATGCTGTTCAATCGTTTGTGTGCTCCCTGGATGTCTTGGTGTCAACATTGAACACAATGATAGCACCTGTAAAATAATGTATTCGTTTTGACATTCCAGCCATGTTCATTATTTGTATGAAAGGGATGTGTGTGTATTATTTATGTCAAGTAAGAGATTGTAGATCAGAGCAAAAATGGAAATTCCTCTCTTGTGGGAAAGGATTTCAAAACTTGTTACAAAGTGCTGTAAAACTAGCAAATCTGAAATTTCAAGTGGAGTAGAAATTTTTTATATATTTAATGCTGGATTTCTTAAGGAATTGTGTTTTAACAAAATAAATACCTTTTAATTCTTACTTGAATGTTGGTAGTGGATGTATTTCACAAAGATCTCAAGAAAAAAATAGAGTTAAATATAAGTGTTGAGTTAAATGTAAGTATATTAGTTTGAGGTTTCACTGGTTTATTTTACTTTCTCATAACAAAGTTTTTATATAAATCAGGATTTCCACACAGAAAGCTCAGGACTATAAAAAATGGTATATTTCAGTACAACACTGTCCTGTGGGGAAAGCTTTAGCCTGCTGTGTTAGGTTGTAACTCTGACTTTTCTCCAGCAGGTCTCATGAGACTTGCTGCCCTGTTTGTGGAGTAAAACAGGAGCATATTATCACCACCAAATGCAAGGATGACAGCAATGAACTGTCTCAGAAAGGTGTAGTTTGTGCCACCCCCTGCTATTGCCTCCCAGCCATGAATACATTTGCTACATTCATCCATGTGGTTTTTATTTCAGCTTGGCTTGAGGATGAGTTGCACCAAACCCCAAAAATTTATATCTGATGAGAAACTTTCCTGAGCTGCAGTAATGCAGTGAGCTTTGCCCAGTGAGTGTTGTGCAGAGGACCTTTGACCAGCCAGAGGACCTCTGAGGTCCCTGGCTGCTCTGCAAGTCTGGTAAATGGATCTGCTGTTGGCCAAAACATTCCTACTGCAGCAAATCTCAGAGAATCTGAGGACATGCACAGAGAGCTTGTTGAAGAGAAAATAGTTCAAACAGAATAGAATTTTTCAGTGCAACTTAAAAATAAGCAGAAACTTTTCCATGCCATCACAATCTGCTTCTGTGTGGGACAGACCACCTGTCACTCAGGACTGGGTTCCTCAGCTTATGATGGAGACCAGATCCTGAAAGTACTCAGTTGAAGAAAAAAAAAAAAAAAGAGAAAGGAATAACCCATGGCAACTGGGCACCAAGAAAAGGCAAGTACCCGACTTATTACATGAGTACAGGCTGTTTATTTATAACATCTGATCATGTTTGGTACTTTATATTAGCATGAAAAAGTGAACCTACAGTCTTCAGTTGAAAAAGTGCACAAAGACAAGTATTTTTCTTACTTTACATACTGGACAAAGGTTAAAGAGAAATAGCTTTGAACTTGCATAATTTCAGGGCTTTTTGCATAATTACTAAATAATTCAGTGCAAAAATAACACTCATAAACATACTGGGCCGATGTTGCACTTAAAAGTAGACCCTGATTTTCAGAATATCTAATTTTGTAATGAATGACCTGTTAATCCAGTGCCTTGTTTTTGTCCTGTTTTCTCTTCATGCAGTTATTTTGAAAAAATTAACACCACATCGTATTGTTGGAACTGGTAACCATAGATTTGTAGAGGTATATAGAGTAAAATCACTGAAGTCTCTCCAGGCTCAGTGTATCTTCCTTCACAAAATAATTTTGATAGATTTACAGATAAATCTTTAAAAATGAAAAATACATTTTTATTCAGGTGAATTCCTGATACTTAAAATGTTATTTTAGCTTATTGAGACTTTAGTAACCTCTTTTAAGAATGCTGGTCTCTTTGCAAGGGCCACCAGCTCATTGGGTGGAGGAATGCTTCTAGAGGAATGTTTTGGGGTCATGTCATTACTGGGACTTCCAGATGTTTGAATTTCAGGAACAAGCTGATTGATTGTGCAAAGGAGCGTTCTTTGGAGGAGTCACTTCGAGGTTTTTTCACAAAGAATGAAAAGTTCAGTGTAAAGTACAACCAATGGACAGCAAGTAAATAAAAGATCTATTTTTACTCATTGTATTATTAGGGTGGTCAGAAGTTGCATGCCAGTGAATGTTGACCGTGCAGGTCCTTCAAAGATACACTCTTATTAAAAGATACACTCTTAGTAAAAAGTAGTCCTGTGCGGTTTTCTTGAATTGCTGGTCAGAAATATGTTAGTGCTTGATGCGTTTGCAGAAATTATTCTGTACCTTGATTTAGTGCCCATCACCATGAAAACTTAATCTCAGCTCAAGATGGAACAAGGGATCAGTAAGACATGATCCTAAATTTGCTACTTGTTGGTTGCCCACGGCACAGGAAAAATGCGAAGTTCAGTAAGGGATCATTAGGCAGAAAATCTCCTTTTGGAAGTGGGTTTGTGCCTCACTTCATTTCTCTGAGTCTGGGCCTTGCTGTTGAGAGGGCTCTGCCATCAGCATATATTTAGATAACGATGTTTTAGACCGGCGCTCATTGACTCCAGAAGACTACACCAATATTGAAAGGAATGGCCAGATAGGACTATTTATCATATCTTTATTACATTGCCTTGTGAAAAATACTTGTAAATATGCTGGGAATAACACTTAGGGAGATATTTTCAAATGGTCTGAATGGAAAATCTGAAAAATAATAGTGGATGCCTTAGATGTCCATTGTGTAAGCTTAAACATTTATTTGAAATATGACCTCTTTATTTCTACTAGAATGAATTGTGTGTTGTTTCTTGTTTTTTCTTTTCTCCAGTTATTATAGTCAAACCATTTAAAGTGTATTCAGTCCTACTTACTGAAATATAAATGTTTTGGTTATGCAGCAAAATAGATCATAAAAATACTAGAGGTAAATCCAGTGCAGGAGATATTTTGAAACTAGTTACTAATCAAAATTATTAGCTACATTTTTACTTCTCCTGCTATAAAACAAGCTTTCTATGTCTTCAAAATCATGTACTTTTTTTAACTTGTATGTTTTAGTTCAAAGCAGGGCTCTTTTTTCACTGATGAATTTTAAAAATTAGGTTTATAATAGAAACCCTGTCATTTGCTTAACTGCAGAGGTTCAGAAACCACTATAATTAGCACAATGACAGCAGCAGATAAGATGAGTTTGGCATTTCAGCATTTATCTAGGGATTTTGCATCAATTATTTTTTAGCAATGAACTAAAAGCCATCTTTTGTAACTGGGCGCTAGATTTCTTTTTGAATGTGGTTTTTGTTTTTTTTTTTTTTAAACCTGCTCCTGATTCTTCACCCCAGCCCCTAAGCTACATAGTTCAGATTCCTGCAGGGATTCAGGCTTAACCCATTAAGTGCAGTGGTGGCAAAGTGGAGGATAATCTGTAGAAACCAGCTGGCCCCACACTCTCCCAAAAAACAAGAAGTTTCTGTCTTGGAACAGCTGCTTTGAGGATAGTTTTCTGCTCCAACTCCTTTGTCCAATTGTCTTTCACTCACAGTAGTGGAAAATTTTTTAAGCTATTTCTATATGAAGGTTCCTTAAAAGATAAACACATTGAAATATGGATGTTTCGGGGTTTTTTTCTCAGTGGGAATCCCTCAGAATTAGGGATATGGTTTTCAGAAATGAAAAATACAACTGAAATATTGAATTCTTTGATGAGGGAGCTGAAGACTTATATTCCGGATACAAGTTCAGCTTTGTCTTTCTGCAAAAATCCTTGTGAGTAGAATTAGACACTCTAGCCTGAATGTCAGTGTTGAAACAAATGTGTGTCTGGAGTGATGCAGGGTCCACAGGCAAGAAGAGACAGAACTGGGAGAGCCTTGGTCTCAGTTGTTAGGAATCAACACTTAATAAAAGGCAAAGATGACTTTTTATTTCTGTTTCGAGTTCAACTTGTGCAACATTATTTTTTAAATTGAAATTGGATTTGTTAAATATGACTTTGTGAGAAAGTAGTACTTGCCTCCACTGGACTTCCCAGCATCTGTGTAAGCAAGAAAGAAGTGCTCAGCAGAGAATGTCTGCTACCAGGACCAGTGTCTCGTCTTTTTCTGGTAGCCCAGCCAATGCTTTTGGAGGTCACTTTTGGTTCCTTAATGACTGCAAATACAGAACTCAGCATCTTGCACTTTTTCCAGATAAGATATATGGAAAGTGATCATGGAAATCTTGAAAAATGGAAAAAACCCTCAACAGACTACCTAAATTGCTCTTGCATGCCTTGACATTTTTAATACAAATCTCTAACAATAAATTGGGTCATGCTTTCATAGAGGGCTATGTAGTCTCTTTCAAGATGCACTGGGGTTGGGTTCAAGAGAGAACTGAACCTTTCTAGCATTATCTTCCATGTTCTGGCAGGGTTGTCACTGAAAATATATTTTCAGACCATCCCTTGAAGTATATTCTCATGCAGAGCTGCATGGGAGCTCCCAGAGGTCAAACTATCCTCTCAGTTTTGCACAAACTTGGGGAAAATGGGATGGACACTAATGTCCAACATAAAGAGAACTTGAGCTGAATTTTATGGTCTGGGATTTATGCAAGCAAAGAGGAAAGGGAAATAGGCTCCCCCACCATGGAATTTGGCTTTTGGTGAAAAAACCCATAGATAAGTCAGAAATTTCAGACTCCGTGGGAAAGGTGGATTGTGGTTTTCTTATCTGTAATTTGAAGATTTGCAGCAACACAAAGATACTTTTTAAAAAATAAACTGACTCAAATCCTATGTGAAGCTCTGCAGTGATTAGTCCAGTGCCTGCTATGGTGGGGCCGTGAGACAGACAATATGGGCTGGCAATTAAAGCTCTTTCAACAGTGGGACTTCAGCTTCACATGAACTGCTAAGGACCACAGAATAAAAGTTAACCAACCATTGTTCTTAAACTCAACTAGTTTCTTGTAGCTTGAGATTAGAAACAGGGAGAGCAGAGGAAATTTTCTCTAAACAGATGGGCAAGGTGACTTAGAAGAAAACACCACTGCCAATAGCAGTGAAAGTGCCCTAAAGGGAAGATGAAGTCCCTGCTTTGTTTTAGAAAGAAAGTTGCTTTGGTTTTGAGGAACAAGGTGAGATGCATTGCCTTCTCAACTCCTTCTGTGTTGATATTGAAGGCAGAGGAGATTCTGTGTTGGATTCAGGTGGTGTTCTGGTCGGGTGCTAAGACCTCTCGAACAGACTTCAACAGAAAGTTGCTCAGCAGCCACTGCATTCACACAGACACACACACACACCGGAGAGCTTCTCAACAGGTCAGTGGCAAAGAGGCAGGAAGGGTCTTTGTGTGCGATTCCACGGCAGAGGTCTATTCCAGCTCCCCCTCGAAAGGAAGCCAGGGACAAAAGACACTGAACAATGGAAAGTTCCAGGTTATATATGGGGGCAGGGAAAGCATCAGGGACAGGGGTGGTACATAGGCAGGACCTTGATGTATAAGGGAAAAAGGGGCAGGGAAATCAATGGGCCAGTCAGGGAAACAGAACTGGGGCACACTGGCATGGTAGAACAAAGCATCCTGGGAGGCATCACCCTAACCTGGGGAGATCTCTCAGGGTCTGTCCCTTTCACTGGCTCCCACAATGCTCCCTTCCTTGCTATAGATAAATAAAAAGGAGAGGAGATAAAACAGAAATAGAACAGCAAATCATTGTCTCTAAACCAGGACACCTGTTTTTTGGGGGTTTTTTTTGCTGTTTAGTCTGAAGGGTTGTGAGCTACAGCATTTGTCTCCTGACAACAGAATAAACTGGGGAAAACCAAATGATTTTTTAAAATATTGAAGTGGATTGAAGACTTTACCATATATGTCACTGTAACAGTTCCAAGAATGGGTGGGGAACTGCACTTTGTCAACAGAGCGGCCAGTGAGTTATTTATTGCCAGGACTATAGTAAAGCCAAAAATACTCTACCCTAATGAAGGTTACTTCCTCCCCCAACATCTTCTATTTGGGCACAGAATTCAGAAAACTATCACTCAGGCCATGACTCAGAAGATTATGGGTTTGTATCTTACCCAGGAGAGGAAAGTTGGTCCAGAGGTCAGGAGACTTCTCTAAAGGATGATGTTATGTAGCTTTATTTGCTCTCTCAAACTCCTGGTGTCATACTACACAACCAAGCCACCACAATGCCATGCAGCTGGGTGGGGCTGGAAGGCCTTAATCTGAAAAGGTCATCCTCAAAACTTCAGCTATTGCCTAAATTGATAGGCTCCATCTTTATGACTAATTCATCCATCCATCCATCCATCCATCCATCCATCCATCCATCCATCCATCCATCCATCCATCCATCCATTCATCAATCCAACCATCAATTGATGGATCTTGCTCAGGAATGTCTTGACTTCTCAGAGCTGAAGAGTTCAGTACTTATCTCCCATCCTACTGCCATGTAAAGTCATAAACTCTTTTCTTATCTTATTTTCTTATTCCCTGGACTTTTTCCAGGGAATATATTCTCACAAATTGCACCACAGAACACAGAGGGTCATACTGTGGGGTAAACAGCACTCCTGTGCTTGTTTGCTAGCAGAGAAGTCAGAGAACTCTAACACACAGGGTAACTCCCTTAGGGAATTCAAATCCACATTTCCAATGGATGAGGGCACTGCCTAAACACAATTACAGGGAACAGATTGAGAAGCTCAGCTTCAGAGGAGGCAGAGGAACCAGGAAATAAACCCTGGTCTTCTGCTAGCTGGGCAAGTGATCCTACATGATGGTTTGTAGCCAAATAGTGACTCTCTACAGCACCATTGATGGTGCAGTCTTAGGAAAGGTTATTCCTTCCATGAGCAAGAAACAGGCGCCCACTGCCACCTCTGGTGGGAGCTGAAGCACGGGAATGCTTGTGAACGAGGCCTGATGCACCTTGTACACCGTGCTGTTTTCAAGGAGCTCTGACGTGGGTCTCTGCTCTGCATATTGGGACTGTTTCCTTGTGCAAGTGCCTAACTCTCTCCACAGACTTATTCTAGAAGCCTAAGCACCTCAAAGTGGTGCTTGGGGCAGACTTTGGAATACAGGGCCATAAGATGTAAGTTGCTTACTTTAAAGTAAAAATTCTGACATTTCCTCAGGTCTCTTTGGAGTGATACCTTGGTCTCTGTTGCTTTCTTCATCCTAATTTGCTGCTTAAAACTCAGGCCCTCTTTAAGGGGAAATGGATGGCACTTGCAGGTGTGAACTGTACTCAGACATTATGGATCCCAGTGCACTGGGGGATACTGCCTGGAGTTCTTAGAAGCCTGTTGACACCAAAGTGTCCAACCTGTGTCTAGGTTTTGGTCTCACTCCCAAGCCTTTCCGAATCATGTTTTAGATTTCTCTACAGTGAAGCTGAAGGATTTCTGCTCTGAAGTTCAATTTATAGCAGTTTTACTGTCCACATTTTTTGAGACAAACAGGAACATTATCATACAATTAACTGCACCTGCTGCCCTTTCCTTCAGAAGCTGGAGACAACAGGGTATGCAGACTTTTTCCCCAGAAGGGGAGGAGCAGAGATACTGCATTTTAAAAGATTTTTCTCTGTAGAGGGTGGAATCAGAAGTCAGGTATGCTGCTAATTTCACACCTGTGGGAGAAGGAAAGAGAGGAAGGAGACTGGAAACTCCATGGCAGCTTCGTACACAGATTTAGCAGTTTCTGGGTAAGCTTCTGCTTGAGGAGGGAGAAGCAGAGTCTGGATGTTCTGACATGCAGATCTATGTCCCTGTCTGTCCCCAAGCAATTGACTCACTTTAGACTGCTCCTTGCCACTGGTAGCTGAACTATCAGAGAACAGTTTATCCCATTTGGTCCACTTATTAAAAATGTTCTTTAACTGCTGTAAAAATTCTGTTTCTAAAAGAGTGATACACTGGTTTTCATTAACTTTTAACAATGAACAATAGGTCTAGGTATAGTCCAATAAGTCATCTGAACACGCATATTCTGAGTTCGTAGGGTGGTTTTCATTTGGACTAAATTTGTAGTGTCAGAGCTTTGGTCCATTCATTCTAACAGGTCACTTCTGGTTGGAAAATAGAGGAGAGAGCTCTGGAAGGTGCAGGAGCTGCAGGATTTCAGCAAAAAATTGTTTGAGTTTGAATAATAAATGACATTAGAATCTTAAAAGTCATGTTGAGTACCTAAATTGAATGCTTTGGCATTGTTAAAATTCTCAAAACTCCTGCAGCTACAAACTGGGCTTTAACATCCCAAGATATCCACAGTCCCATTGGGGTAGCCAAAGTCTCCCAGCTTTGGCCTCTTTGGGTTTTCTGATCAGCTGTCTCCTTTGTTTCTCTGCTCTGTGGTCTTCTGTGGCCTGATTTAGTTGTTGTTGGATTAATCTTTACATCTAAAGTTATCAGGAACAAACCCAAGACCTTTGGAGGATGGACTGTTAAGTGTTTGGCTATACAGGCCTGAAGGGTTTTAAAAGATTCAGGTTTGAGACTGTGCTCAGAAACTCAACACTGGATCTTGCTGCTCTTGGAGGAGAAATGACAAATTTCACTTGTGAAGCTGTTTTACTTCTTGGAAAGAATTCATTACCCCTTGGAGCATGGTCTTGAATCATCCTTTCTCAACCATTTGGTTTTCCTTCCTCTCTGGCTCAGAGAGTAATTTTCTGGTAAAGTTTAACAGCTTCAGCAGAGCTTTAGAA
This sequence comes from Platysteira castanea, assembly GCA_013397175.1. NCBI lineage: Eukaryota > Metazoa > Chordata > Aves > Passeriformes > Platysteira > Platysteira castanea. The sequence continues at coordinate 385,417 of VYXC01004907.1, forward strand.
ATCCTTAACGGTGAATGCTTAACTGTGATAAGAGACCCCTTTGGGTCCAGTGTTTTGCTTCACCTGGGGCATAGCAAAATGTGTTTATGGGTGTCTCATTGCTATAGTTCAGGCCTCTAAGCTACCAGGGAAAACGGAGTAGGGTTTCTGTGCTACATGTTTCCAAAGGTAGGTCTACTTTAAATGTAACTGAGAGACTGGGCCTGTAGGAAAGTGAGGCAAGACTGTTGTCTGGAGTATAGGCTGTTACAGTCCGGTGCAGCTTCTGAAAACAGCTTTGGCCCATGGAAGAATTAGGGACACGATCTTTCATAGGTGTTCATTTGATCTTTATTTCTCCTCCAGCCAGCATGGCCGGCCACCAGGTACAGACTGAGACCTCTGGGAACACCCCCGCCATTCCCCAGCCTGGGCCACACAAAATATCCAATAGCAAACAGAGTCCGAGAACGTGTGACCTGAGAGCAGGGGTCCGAGGAACCCCGTGCCCCGCCATGCGTCCCCCCAGGCTCCCCTCCCAACAGGGGGAGCAGGGGGGTGAGCCCCAACGCCTCACCCTTTTGTTTTTATTAAGAAATGACAAACAATTTCCAAGAACGCAAGCAACCCTTTGAGTTTCAAAAAAGTCNATATTTTGCAATTGCAGTTCGATGGACAAACACATCCTGTCCATTGTCATCTCGCGTTATAAAACCATAATTGTCTCGGACATTGTACCATTTTACAGTTCTTAAAATCTTGGTTTCAAGCACTTCTCTCGTGGGTTTGCCTCTACGTCATGGCTGCTGGTTCTGCCTTTGTACTGTTGTTGTCTCGTGCTCGTTCCGTGCCACGCCATGCCCTAAGGGTGGCTGTGGTTTGGCACCTCCCTGGGTCCAGTGCGGCTCCGCTCCGCCCCTTCCACGCCACTTGTGCCGCTGCCACTGCCGCCCCGGCCACTGCTCCCTGGAGCTGGTCCCGGCCCCGCTGCGCCACGTCTGGAGTGCACCGTCGCTTCCGGGAGTGCCGGCGTTTTTTGGCAC
>VYXC01004907.1:386827-398769 GCA_013397175.1 Platysteira castanea
CAAACCAGGTGAGCAAGGAGAAAGATTCAAGGAACTTTTACTCACTGATTCCTTGTGGATCTTTTCGAAATCTTTGCTGATCTTCTCAAGCTGTTTCCAGAGGTTCAGGGATTGTTAAAATGTCCGCATTCTCCAGCCATTTGTTGCTGTCCAGCGCAGCTTCTGAAAACAGCTTTGGCCCATGGAAGAATTAGGGACATGATCTTTCATAGGTGTTCATTTGATCTTTATATCTCCTCCAGCCAGCATGGCCGGCCACCAGGCACAGACTGAGCCTCCCCGGGGAAGCCCCTGCAGTTTCCTGGCCTGGGCCACACAAAATATCCAATAGCAAACAGAGCCCGAGAACGTGTGACCTGAGAGCAGGGGTCCGAGGAACCCCATGCCCCGCCATGCGTCCCCCCAGGACCCCCTCCCCCCAGGGGGAGTAGGGGGGCGAGCCCCAACACCAGGCTTGAGTTAAATCTCTGAAAATGTAATGACATCAGAACTTAGGTGATTTAGTCCGTGGGTTCATGAGGGCCATGAGACCTTTCCTGCTGGGCAGGTCTGAAGATTTGAGTGGCTGCACTCTGCCAGAGTTCAGAGTGAAGGACACATCTGAAACAGGGTGTCTCAGCTTCCTGAACTACTCAGGTGCTGTGTTTATAAACCAAAGGAATAAGGGTCCTTTCCTAACTGCTATATCCCTCAAATCATGGAGACAAAAGTCCCTTGCTACATCAGATTATTCCTTTTTGTGTTTTGTGATGTCAAAATGACAGATATAAATGTAACAAATAAAATGGAAAGTCCTGAAGGAAACCTGATGGCCATAGACTGATCCCAGTCCCTCCTGAGTTCTCAACTGTTTCCATGCCATTACTCCTGATTTATGACTATACAAATAAAAAGTAGACCAGACCTGCTGCAGGTTCTCTTGACTCTTCCTGCAGAAAATCTCAGCAGTGGAGATTTTTCAAAAATATGCATGGAAATATAGAAATCCCAGAACTTCAGTTTAGGTGACAGGTCATCTGCACCCTTGGATCTGCTGCTAGAGACCAACCTCTGTGTGTGTGGCAGTGTCAAAGTTGTTATCTGTTGGAGAGAGAGAGAAATTTGAGGTAGAAAACCCTACTTAAACACCTGACATCAGGCTCTGCTCATGCCAGCCAATGTTGCTTTTTAAAACACCCGAAGAATTATTTCTACATGAATTTTTGCAGAACTGAGACCTTGGGATATCAGCCTTCTGGAGAAAAAATTCCTTCTTGTTTTGGCTTCTAATTGTTATTATTTGGTGCCAGTGTAATAAAAGTACTGCTGAGATGGCATCCTTTGGGTTCTTTGCCTGACACTTGTAGTTTATTGTCTTTTGGAAAAGATGGAGAGGTCAGATAGACTCATTGCTGTAAGTTCATTACCTTCTTGTTTATCATGACAGAAAGAGTATATCCCATCAGCAAGGCAAAATTGTTTCTTAAATTTCTTAAAGAAGTGTTGCAAGCCACAGTTCCTCCTGTGCAAATGTAAAGTTCAGACAAGTTTCAATGTTGTTGCTATCCACATACTTGGCTTCCTTATGGCTACTCATATTTTCCTTCATTCTGTTGCTGGATTTTTGTGCACAGGGCATTTTGCAGTTTTCATTATGTTTTCTTTTAGGCATGCAAAGCCAAGAATTTGTGGTTTTGTTAGGTCCTGCAATTCGTATAAAATAAATTAAATTGTCTAAAAAAGCCATTACCACTGGCTTCTTATCAAAGTATACCAAACGTTTTGCACAACATGACTACAGTTTTGTATACTAAATTCTTACTGAAAAATAGCTTTGCTAGACAGCAATAAAGCTTTCATTTTACAGCTTCATCTTGACTTACTTCGGTGCTCAGCAGGAAAAGCATCTATTCTGATTTAAACTCAGAATTTAGCACCAAGAATTCTGGGGATATGGTTATGGTGTTCAGGATAAATAGGAATCTCTGACTAAAACTCTGGCTATCAAAGAGCTGGCTGAGCCCTGCCTGCTCCTGGCATTGAGAGCAGCCACACTGTGTGCAGATACCACAGAATTCGGCTTTGATTTTTCTTTTTTAAATCAGATCTTTATCTTGGAAGCTACCACTGAAATGTAGGGATAGTGGTGAGAACTCAGCATTTCTGAATCCAGGCTCATTTTAGTCAGATAGTTTAGGTGTTAAAAAGAATTAGCACTGAAAATGTAAGTTTTCCTCAGTTTACCTACATGCAGGACATCTAAGACTCCTGCTTTTCTGCATCCCTTTTCAAGTGTAAGGGCTGCCTATTTGAATAGTGCATTTGTATTCTACTACTAGAATTGGGAAAGCAGCATGAGAAAACTTCTTCTTAATCAGACATAAAAACATGGCTTGTGATATTTCTGGAAGGTGCCTGAAATTCTGAACACTTTACAATTTCTTTCAGTCACTGCTATTTGCAGTTTCAGAGAACACCCTCAGGAAAAGGCAATTATTAAATTTTTCAGAATGGTGCCATAAGATCCATGGATCGTCCTTCAGGCTAACTTTCCACTGATCTCGGATACACGGTTTGAAATACAGGGTATTGCAAGATACAGATGAAGGAAGTAACTCATAATCTCATGCTCTTCACTAAACTTAGAGAAGAAGAATGTCTCTGCGGTGTGACCCTGGATGGTTGATTTGATTTCAGTTCTCCTGTTCATTATGGAGTTAATGTGTTCCCTTGGGAAATTTTTGTGCAGCAGTGGGGATCACAGTCTCGGCATTCACCAGGATGCTCAGTTTGAGCCTCATATGCTGTATTTGCAGACTTTAAACTTCTGTTAACATGTATCATCCAGAACACAGGATCTGAATTTTCCCTTGTCACCTTTTTGCTTGTGTTGTTTCATCACTTCTGTTAATTCCTTCTATTTTTTTTTTTTTTTTTTTGAGCCTGACTCTGCCAGCCAGGACCATCATTCTGAGTCTGGACAAGTGATGCTCGGTCAAGCCTGATACAACAACAATTCTGCAGTGTCTCAGATTGGCCTGTAAAACTGAGTGCTGTGCTCAAACTAAGGAAAAAAAAAAGAAGTGAGCTACAAGAAAGAGCCATTACTTGAGACAGATGCTGCATCAATCTTCTTTCCTTGCTTTTATGTAGTTTGTCTTCTTTTATCTTCAAGGAAACTAAATCAGATTTTAACAAAAGCAACAACAGCTGCAGACCTTTACTCTGCTCTGAAAAAAGGGCACTGCTTACCATAATTAGTGTCATTTAAAAGCTTCCAGGTGTGGTCTTACTTTATAACACTTCCTTTCAGCCAAGGAAAAATGTGAGTTATCTGTGTTTTTAACAAACTCTTTAAAAAATGTTTGGTAAAGATTTCTAGTAATGGTTGTTGCTTTAAAGTGCCTGCTCTCAAAATGTTGGACGAGTGTAATTTTTTAATTCTATAAAGTAACAGGGCCACATCAATATTTTTGGGTCCTTGAGAATTTATCATTCATTTAAAATAGTACAGTATTGTTCAAGCTTGGAATAACACATAAGGATCTCATTGGAGGCTGGATCCTATTTTGTACTTGCACTTTATCAATGGGGCTATTCATGTCAGTAAAATAAGGAACGTTTGGCCTCTGGTAATGGAATGAACATCAATTATATATGTGAAACTTGGCTCAGTAGAATTATGTTACTGCTTTATTTATTTTATTATTAATTCCTCATCATATTTAGTAGCTTGAAGCATTTGAAAAATAAATGGAAATATACTGGCCATAAAATCTAAATGGGTAATGCTTTAATTATCTGGTGTCATAAAGCCAAGTCTTCAATAACCATGTATGAACACCTTTGGTTCATTTCTAACAACTATGAACATTTTCCAGTAATCATATATTCTGATTGTCTGTCAAGTTTATCAGCATATTCCATGACCTGATGGGCCTTGTGGCTAATCTAAGAGCAATGTTATCATAAATTAATATATTCCCATGCTAGAGAGTCCTTTCTGATTGTCTAGCATGACCTCCTGCATTTCATAGGCCATGAATTGTCAACCACTCCCGGCTGTTTCAAGCCCACCTTTTGTGGCTGTCACTAAGCCTCCACTTACTCAGTGTTCTGCTGAGGAACACAAGACGAGTTACCTAAACCTCATGGCTGTGACATGGCTCCATTGCAGTTACTTTCACTTCACACTTGGCTCTGATTTAATCAAGAATTTGATTACACTGGTAACATTTTTTTTTTCATATTCTTCTCCCGTTTATGAGGTTTCACTCTGCTCATGAACTGGTGCAAAGCAACTGTTGTCAGTGTTTCACAGAAGTGAATGGCTTCACTTATAGATAGGAAAAAAAGTAGAATTTAGTTAAGAAAGATTTTTCTGCTGATGGCTTCCTTTTTTTCCCCCTGCCCCAATTGTGTATAACACAAACACATAAAATTCAATTTAGAACAAGTGCTAAGTGGAACCTGAGGAAAGGATGTTTAGCTATCATCCTTGAATGTTTATTTGTACTGCTTCTGAAAGAACATCACAGACAAAAAAGCATTTATTTAGAAATGTGAGGGCTCTCTCTGAGCATCTGCTCAATCTGCTGCTGTGTCTGTTCCCAGGTGAGTGGGTATTTTGCCGTAATGCAGAGCAAGTGTGAGCCAGGGCTGGTTCTGGTTGGGCTTACTCACATAGGCTACTGCCTTAGTGGGGGCACTGGCATGGCCCACCCCTGGCAAAACAGCCTGGAAAACAGGATGCACTGAGAAGACCAAGTCAACTTGTGATGCCCAGTTTAAAGCAAACAGCATTTTAAACAGCTGTTGGGGTTTTTGTGGGGGGTGGTTAGGAACAGAAACTGCCATATGCAAGAGTAAGGAACAGCCACTTTGTCTTTGGCTCAGGGATTTATTTCACAATTCCTTATTTGACATGAGATTCTGGTTTTATAGCACCTCATACCCAGTGTAAGAGGAAGCCTCAGAAGGCCTGTGTGAAGGGTTTCAAATGGCCACAGTTGGGGTGAGAGCAGATTTTTTTACTCTCTACTGTTTGTACGTCTTGTTCACAGATGGGGGCTGGCACTCTCTGTGATCACAGCCAGCTACACCTGAGCAAAGGTGTCTGGTGGGGTCATCTCCCCTCCCTTGGAGGCCCAGCAGCCTGTGAACTATATTTATTACCAGAGAGTAATTTTGCCCAGGAAGTTGGATCCAACTAGGCTCCAAGATTCTGAAAACTGTGAGAGTTAAGCAAAGGCAGTGCTTGGCTGAATAGTCATAGATTGGCTGCTAGTTAGTTGCCAGAGGAATTTGTACGCATGGTACTGCTGTAAGTGTTTTTGTAGTTCAGGCAAACATCAGCAGACGGAGGAGGCACAAGGTGTGAAATGGAATCACTCAGACTCCAGAGAAAAGCCACCATTTAGCATTCAGGATGAAATTCTAGGGTAGGTTTGTCACCAGCAGAATGTTACAGGGTAACACACAGTATGCTGTCTTTGTCACTCAAGTGACAGTTCATGCTGGAGAAGATATGCCAGAGAGCATCTTTTATGTGGTGGAGCTTGCTCCAAAGAAATCTGATCTGGTGCTAGGATGAGCTGTTATGAAAGGCCCCACTGCTTTTCTTGCCCTGCTCTCACTCAAAAGGCAGTTCCAGCTTTGGTGCAAAGGTGGGATCACCTGCTGCAGCCACATCTACCTTGTGCTTTTTTGTTTTTAGGCAGCTGAAAAGTGATAGAGGCAGGTGTCTCTCACTTCTTGCAAGGTGTTTAACACTCCTTGCTCCTGGTGTTCATCCATTCTTCTAGGCAGATGTCAGGGCATGCAGGGTGTCTCTGTCTCCGCACCTGGGCCAGGCAGTTAGTTTTTTTCCCCAGGAGTTCTAAGGATTTGTTAATCTCTGCATCCCCCATTCACACTTCTGTCTGTGGAAGAATGTAGTTATTCTTCAATTCTTTGGTTTAATTATTTCCTCCCCTCAGAACAAGGCTGCCAGGGATATTTGCAAAAGCTACCAAAAAAAAAACCCCAACAACAACAACCTTCTCCCTGGAAATGCACGAAATTACAGCATCAAGCAGGTTGCAAACTTCTTTCAAGAACAGAGATGCCCATTCTCCAAACTCAGTGAATTTACATGTAACCTTCATCAGACACTGCAGAAGATGCGGCTCTGTCCTGTATTACTCAAACAGCTGATTCTACATGGCAGTGCACATACCTGGCTTTGTTTCCTTCCCTGCCTTCCCTATCAGGAATAAGGATAATTTCTCTGTCAGTAAATTCATCATTTAGGTTTTTGTCTAAGTACTGCTCTTCCTGATCTTTATCCACAAAATATTTTTTAATTGTTGCTATTTATCTCCCATCATTACGGGAAAACTGAAAATTGATTTAAGCTTTTGGTTGATTCACTAATCTGGTCAGTTCAGGTATTGACTTGGAGGTGCTCAGTCCTTCTAACCATATATTTAATTCCTCTTGGTCTGAGCAGGAGTAGCCAGTAAGTGTGGGCAGACGGTGTTTTCTGCAGGACCGCATTATTGCAATAAGAACAGCCTGCTTTTGAGGCTGGGACGATGTTGTCCTCATATTTTTGGCCTTCATGTTGCTTGAGGAATGACACTCTAAGGGGCTACTAATTTCTCTGGAAGAAGCTGTAATGGTGAGAAGCATTTCCTCTGATTTAGTTCACAAAATACTGCATGCTGCTTCTAGGAGGAAAAAAGACAAGACAGGCTCCACCTACTCCTTTGGGAATATTCACCCCCTCTGGTTTTCATATTTCCGGTTTGAGAGGAATGGCAGATGCTAAGTGCAGCTTTGCCTCCTCCTTTGCCTTTGTCAGTTCTCGTCTGCAGGTGCACTGATGAAGCCAGTGTGAGTTTTATGGGGCAGAGGAAGGAGAGATCTGCAGAGCCTTCATAATTGAATACCACACCATGAAAGACACTGCTGTTTTGCAATTTGCCCTAGAGTCTGGAAGAATGTTTTTCACTGTTAGTAATATACTTGGGTTCAGACTTGCTTTTAGGTGCTGAGCTTGGAATGTGGGATATTTGTTTTATTATCTGAGTTTTCACCTCTGAGGTCTCACAAAAGACTCTCAACACAGTCAGATGCTACTGTTACACAGTAGACTATAGAGCACTGTAAATGAAGCAGAAGAATATTGCATTGTCAGTCAGAGCTCTATCTAATGTAATTGTAAATATTTGAACACATGTTCTTTAAAGTTACCTCTGTCTTGCTTCATTTGTTGACATCTGAACTGCACAGTAAACAAGTTTTTTGAGCAACAAGTTTACATTAAAAAAACCAACACATCTTCAGGCCAAGTATGGGTAGAACACAGCAAGAACAGTAGCACTGCAAGTGAGTTTTGATTTCTTCTGAAGCAGTTGGTCCTCTCATATCAAAGGAGATGTTTTATCATGCCTATGAGACCTGCGTGCAGAGAGAGCTCAAATGCAGTCTTGTTTTCTGCAGCCTCAGAGATCTCAGTTTTCTTCTCAGAACTCCTTGGATGGCTCTGCACAGTTTGAGGGGTTTATGGATATATTGTAAAAGTCGGGCTGAGAGCTTCATAACTTCCTCCCCACCTCTGTGAGATTTGCCTCTTGATATGGCAGACCAAGGAACTGGAGTTTGCTTTGTGCTTTTGTTCTACCCTCCTGTCTCCATGGCTTGCATGCTGGTTTTTAGAGGAATGGAATACTTCCAGTTCTTCACAAGTGTATTCTTACAAGCTTTCCCTACATATAAGGTAATTACAATTGCATAACCCTCAGATGTAGGTCCCTGGAAACAGGAGAAGCTGAGGTGTCCCCTTGAAGAGGCAGAAGAGGAGATCATGGCTGAGCCTGGGGCTCCATTCTGCCTTGTGTCCACATGATGTGACTGATTTAAGAGATGCAGGTACTGCAGCTATAGGGAGGAGAACGGAGACCAAGGTTGGTCTTGGGGCTTGTATGGGATCATAACTGTTTTTTTGAACCTCCACGTTGACATACTCATTTTACTGGTCTGGGTTGGTTGTTTTTTCCTTTGGTCTATTGGTTCTTTCATGTTTTTCGTTTGTTTGTTTGTTTTTCCCCCCAGGATCCCACTGAACTAGCATTTCAGTTATCTTGATATTTCCTACAACTAAATTAATCTGTAAGTGTGTCTTTCCCAGAACAGACTATGCCCTGGTAGATCTGGAGCCTTCAGCCTCTTTGTAACATCCTCTGTTACATGACTGTATTGCATTACATTTTTTTCTTTTATTCTATATGAAAGCATAGTTCATACTAAATTTCTGTATGCAGAACATGATTTACTTGAGAGCACTGGTGCTTTAATCCTGATAATCAATTCTATTCCTTCAAATACAATGCCATGCCAAGACAATTTGAGATTTCTACATCCTGTAAGGTAATTTCACCTTTTGTGCTTTGAAGGAGACTCTAAGGAAAAAAGTAGGATAAACAAAAAGGTTTGTTTTCACTCTCTTGCTTTCATCTGTTCTTTTAACTGGAGTGGGATCAGATGTCAGGAATGCTGGGAAGGCAGAAAATTTTGCTGCTACAGAGTGATTTGGCTATATGGCATTTCCTTGTCTCCTAAGTCCAATGTTTTAGAAAACTCAAGAAACATCTAGTGAAAGTGACAGCATTGATCTTCGGGATAGTAAAGCTCTGCTCTGGACTATTTTGCGTGTTGGTTAATGTTTTGGCGTTTTTTAATGTCAGTTTTTTAATCTTTCCATTGCAAACCATTGATAATAAGGATTACAAACAGAAATACTTCCTAGATTTCAACCCTCAGAAGGAAGGACTTTTCTGAAGTAATACTGGCTTGTAAGTCAGGATTTGTGAGGCATCACCACTGGTAATATCCTACATGTATTTGCATGATGGGACAGGTGCAAGTAAACTGACATAATTAGCTAAGAAACAGATTTGTTTGTAGTTAATTGTAGCAGTAAGCAGATGTACATTGGAGAAGGAGGCAGTGCAAAGGTGGTTCTGTGTAACACTGTAAATGTACTTGGCTATTTGTGCAGCCACCTGTGGTTGTGCAGATGGCAATGTCTGTGCCACAGCTGTAATGTTCACCAAAGCCCTGCTTTCTCCGGCAGAAGCAGCTGCAGCCTTTAGAGAGGGGAGAAAGGGAACAGCTCAAGCTGGTCTCACTTCTGGATTCCAAATTACCAGTTGCTGTCCTCATAAACTATGTCTAATGATTCACACTGTGCTTCAAGGCTTGCAGTATTTCTGTAGGTGTAACAGGCAAGAGCAAAGGAACAGCTGAAATATTTAAAACAGAAGTTGCTGAACTCTAATGAAAAGAACTTAGGCAGGACTGTGTAGTGTAGTCAGAACCTGCTATGACATGGAATGTTTTGAGTTCTTTATTTCTTCTCCTATTTTATATACTTAAGCGAATGTGGAGGTTTATCAGATTTAATTACAGAGGTAAGAAAATATGTATGCTTTTAGTTTGAAGATTCCCTATCTTATATTTCTGAAACCTTTGTAGTTTTTGTCTTCTGCCAAAAGGCAGTAGCATCTCTAGCCATGTGATCACTGGAGTTGACTGCTTCTGAACATGTAGGTATTTTGGATTACTTGATTTGATCAAGAAATGTGATTTTTGTTTCTCTTGAATTCAGTACTGGAGATTTTATTTTCACGGGTAATTAGGCTCTTGACTGAAGAATACTTAAACTGTGAATCCCCTGCAAGTCCCATATGCTTGTCTCCTTGGCTTTCTTCTCTGCTCAAAGACTTCAGCTGGAATTCCATGCTTACTCTTTGTTTTGCAGGAAAACACAAGTGATCAGGGCTGTGCCACACAATACATTCTCCTTTCTTGTAATGAGGGGTAATTTTGAAATGCTGGATTTTGAGGGAAGTCTCTTGGATACTGGGAATAGGAATTACAGGACATTGCTTGGAAGGATGGGATGTGCAGCAGGTCCTTCCCTCTTTTATGCATGAGAAATATTTAGCTGGAGTAAAAGTGCAGTTAAGAGTTTCTCCTCTTGGCTGCCTGCGTAAGAAGTTCTTCTAGAGAGTGGCCATTGTGTGCACGTTGTTCCTGAGACCTTATAATAATAAAATGGCGGAAGAAGGGCCATCGGGATGATTGGGAGTTGGACCACATGCTACATGTGGACAAGCTGAGGGAGTTGGTCTTATTCACCTTGAGGAAGTGAAGGCTTTGAGGGACCTGAATGAAGACCCCTGGTACCTATGGGAGGTTATTGAGAAGATGGATCCAGGCTCTTTATGGCAATGCATGATGTGAAAATGAGAGTCAAGAGGTGTAAACTGGAACAGGAGAATTTCATGCTGTTTACAAGGGAGAAACTTTTTTCCCATGAGGGCAGTTGTAATAAATTGTACAGCCAATTTTATATTAAAAAGAAATCAAGTTTTATTAAGTTGCCGAAATATCGGCAGTAACAACAAACGCCACGATCGAAAATAAGCACAGTGCCGAGCCCGGAAGTCAGCGCTGGGTGAACTCTATAGACAGTCAAGCAGTGAAACAGGTTATCCACAGATAATCTACAACTCCTCTTGTGGGTTTTCAAGACCCAACTGGATNACTTTGTATATGCTAATTGCGGCCCAGGGCTGGGTGTTTGTCCTTTGTTCACACTGCTGAGCAAGGTCCCCCTTTTCTTAGGGTTGAGTTCTCCAGAGATATTTTTTTATTTTATACACTGAGTTTCAACCTGTGTTCATATACAAGCACGAATTACTACTAATATGTATTACAGCAGTCAAGCAGTGAAACAGGTTATCCACAGATAATCTACAACTCCTCTTGTGGGTTTTCAAGACCCAACTGGATACAAACTTGACAACATTGTCTGATCTTAAAGCTAAGCCTGATTTGAGCTAAAAGGTGGAGCCCCTAAGGTCCCTTCCAGCCATAACNTTAGGTTTGAGTTCTCCAGAGATATTTTTTTATTTTATACACTGAGTTTCAACCTGTGTTCATATACAAGCACGAATTACTACTAATATGTATTACAGCAGTCAAGCAGTGAAACAGGTTATCCACAGATAATCTACAACTCCTCTTGTGGGTTTTCAAGACCCAACTGGATACAAACTTGACAACATTGTCTGATCTTAAAGCTAAGCCTGATTTGAGCTAAAAGGTGGAGCCCCTAAGGTCCCTTCCAGCCATAACTATCTTAGGATAATGTGATTCTATGTATTTTTGCCTGCCACAATTTTTGCATGAAGTATGAACTTTGAGGCAGAACCCTTTTTGGGTCGTAGCACTAGCATAAAGGAAATGGGAAGTCATGGAAGAGCCACTGTGACTTCCTATTTTTCATCAGCAGTTTATGCAGCCTGGAGAACGCAGGCTTTTGATGGGTCCCCAGCCACAGTACAAATTACATAGATATTACTAACTGAGGATTCATGAGAACAGGACAGGAAGGAAGTGCAGGAGCCTCTAACCATTGGCCTCTGTTACTGCACGCAGCCATGACATATCTATCCTTTTGTCCCGGTTTGAGACAAATTGGAGGAAAAATGTCCTCTGATAGAAGGTAGGTTTCAGCCACCCCTGCTCCACCAGGTTTGGGAAAAAAAATTCCTTGGAGGAAAAAGTGAAAAAAACCCCTATTTATTCAACAAACACAGTGCACAGGCACGGGAAAAGAATAATGCTAAATAATAAAACCTCTTGCTGTGGAGAGAACCTGGTAAATTTCAGAGTCCTTTCTGTGGGTGTGGTCTCTCGCTCCTCTCCGGAGCGGGGGTTCGGGTGGGCCCCTCTGGGCCTCCCGGATGATGTTCTGGTGTTGATAAACAGTTCAGAAGAGAAGAAGAAGAAACCAAAGTTCCGGGGAACAGAAAGTTTGCCTCAGCTTGCAGGCTGTCTCTCTCCTGAGAAAAGGAGCCGAGGGCTAAAAGCAGGAAGAGTGGTTCCTCCCTCTTGGCACCGCAGCAGAA
>VYXC01004907.1:399136-433767 GCA_013397175.1 Platysteira castanea
TTTTTGCTATGGTTTAAATATCTCTTCTGGTAGTTATTTCCTAGAAATGTCTGTAGGAAGCAAACCAATCCATCTCAGCTTTCATCTGGGAAGTTAAACAAACCAAGGTCTCCCAGGCTTCCCTCGTAATGCAAGCTTCTCAGTCCCCTCACCATCCTTCACTGCTTCAGTCTGAATTAACTGATCTGAGACTGGATAACCAATAGAGCACATATTACTCCTAATGAGATCTTTCTAAAATCCCATAAATGCTGTTAATATTTGCACAGATCCATGGGAAATACTTCAGTTAATGCACCCTGTGACTGCTTTTTCTTTCTTTTGAGGGCACCATGACTTCTTTGGCAGCATCTGATTTTAAAATAGTTTATAACTCATTGGTAATGTGTCTTCCTGTACATTGTTTGTCTACTTTTTATGATCATTTAATCTTCTAACTAGTTCTCAAGGTTTTCCACTTGCCTTGCTGACAGTCTCCTCCACTTTTCTGTTGTTGACGACTCCTCTTTTCATCCTTTATAACTGGTGGCATGGATTTATTCCTGAAGAATTCTGCTTTTGTGTGATACCTTTCTCCAGCTTCATACTCCTTCTTTTAATTACCACTGTTGCAACTTCTCTAGGTCCTTACCTTCAAGGGTGGTCTCCTGTGATGGTCTCTATCTTCACAAATTTAATTTGTAATTCTTTACAGAAGTTGAGATGGATGAAAGCTGACTTCACTTTCCCTGAGAAATGCTACCTGCTGGTGGTGGCAACCTTGTCCATGGCAGGGGGCTTAGAACTAGATGATCTTGAAACTCTCTTCCAACTCAACCCATTCTATGAATAAGTTATTGGAAATCTTGGGTTTCGCTTACAACACATGCCCTTCCTTATTCTTCTCTGAAACACTGATGTTCCTGGAGTCAAGCCCAGATGCTGCTGAATTGTGCACAGCACAAGAACAAAGAGCAGAAAGGCAAGAACAAAAAGTCCTGTGACCCATTAAAACCATGGGAGAGAATTCACCAGGTACCTTGCACTTACATAGTTTGGACTATGTCCAAGGTGCACTGTTAGCCCTCCCTGTCTTCCTCTTGTCATTAACAACCTGTCTTCCTCTTGTCATTAACAACCAGTAAAGGCGTCTCAATTTAAATTCACTCATTTAACAGTCAACATAAAAGTGCCAGCCAAAGCGCTGATGAATGGACATTGATTTGATGTTGACTGATGGATAACTTCTAGCTCTTTCTGATAGTCAAGCTTGGTAAATGACATTCCTGCTTAATAACAAGAATAACAGCTCACAGGCAAGTGATGCATGTGCAGAAGAAATTTTGGTTGCTAAGCTTTCCTCCAGAGGCTTCTTTTCATAGAGCAGCAGGTATGTAATTTATGTGTTGCAAGTGATCCCCACATAGCACTTCCAATGAAGGGACAGAATTAGGCACCATTAAAGCACCATGGGTTGCAAGAAAATAATGATTCAGGGCTGGAGGTACTAGAACTTTGTGTTCTATCAATTTTTCTAAAGGATAACAAACAAAATCGGGCTTCCAACAAAATTAATGACTTCTCCCACAGGCAATGGTGCCTATTCTGTGTGGTACTTGCTCCTGCTGTATCTTCACATTAGTCTCTGCCAAGTAATCTTGAAGTTTGTTTTAGTGGTCAGAGCTGGTGGAAAAGCTGGTCAGCAGTACAGAGCAACAGTTCCCGGGGCTGAATGAGAAAAGCTTCCATAGAGTTTGAGACCTCACTTAATCCTTAGCTAGTGTACAAACTGACACGATAATACTGAGCTCATCTGGCTCCTGTGGTTAAGATCCTGTTAGGCCCTAGATCAGTGATTTCTGAGAAGTGTTAGTGAACAAAGCGTTAGGGATTTCTTTCGCTCTACTGGCTCCCTTGATGTTTCATTTGTTTTTTGATTGAATATTTCCCTCATCTGCTATAAATGCCTGCAGGTAGGCTGGATTCTCCTTTTAATGGAAAAAACCCCATCCTGCTAGAGTTAGCCATAAACTGGGCCAGTTTGAATCTACATGCAGATGTTTTTTCCCAGCAAAATCCAGCACCACTGAGACAACAAGTACACTTTCCCCTGGTTTTGCTGTTGTTAAAAACAGAGGACTTCAGGCAATTTGGCTTTCAGCAGAAGAGTGGGTTTTGATAAAATCCTGGACACATAAATGAAAAAAAACCAGTATATTTTAATTTAAAAACCAGTAAAATTTCAACAGAATGTGCAGTAGCAACTCTGCATCCACTTTGTTCTCTAACAACTATCAGTTATGAGTTTATGGAGAGCATGGAGAAGGAAGAAGAGGGCTAGGAGAAGGCTTGCCACTTTGGCTCTTTCCATGTCCAATGCATGTACAGGCTGTGTGATGGAGCTGCGTCTACATTGCCAACCCTACTGTGCCTGCAACATTTGATAGCTCCTACGACAACATGGAGGAGGCAGGGATGCTGCACTGCCTGTCTCCTTGTGTGTGTTCAGGTGATGAGGCTGTTCTGGGTAGAGGGGAGAGTGGTAGCGGTGGGACTGCAAGCCCTTGCAAATCCCCAAGGTCTGGCCAGTGGAGATGGGCTTGATTCAGGACTTAACACTTGTGACTTCAAGGGAGTTACAGTGACATGGCAACCGAGACAGAACAGTTGTGTGGGCTGTACCTAACAGGAATAGAACTGAAAGCTCTGATGTTTTAAAATTTTGCTGTGGTTTTTCTCTCCTGGAGCCACCTTTAACTAGAGTGTGATGAGCTCCCAGCAATAGGCACAAATAGGAGTAAAACCCTCACACAGCCCACTAAGCCAATTAGTTCAAACAAGGTGACAATGAGGGCACTTTTTATCAAGATTTTCATGAAAACATTCTAGATACCTTTCCTTGCAGATTCTCAGATGAGATAATAAAATTGAGATTAAAAAAAATTCTGGGACTGTAAAATCAATGTAGGATTTGATGTCCCTTAGTTTTCTAGCCAGATAATGGGTTTTAGACTTGTTAATATCAAAATAGTGGTTGTGGTGGATTGTTAACAAAATGATTCTTTGCTTGAAGTGGTAGAAATAAAATCCTCATTAGGAAGGAGTTTTCGTTTCATGTAGCTAAATTGTGTTTATATCAGAACAGCAATTATTGCTGTTTTCATCTTAACCTGGTGTTAACAAAAGACAAAACAAAAGAGTTTGCTCATTTATGAAGGAGAAAGTAAACTAATTGTATTATTAGAAAAACATTTTCATAAATGAAATATTAAATATGAAAATGGTGTATATGGTATAGTGAGCTATTTGAAGTAGAAGATCTAGCCAACAACAGTAATGACTCCTTAAATGTCACTCTGTATAAATATTTGAGTGTGTTTATGTGAACATGCATGTGTTTGTGGGTGTGTGACAGAGAGCACTTTCCAAGATCAACGCTTTTGAAATTTGAGGAATCTCTGAGTTAAGTCTTCTTATATATAAGCAGTAAGCGTAAAGCTCAGTTCTAGAGAGCCAGAACTCAATAGGTGCACTAGTCATATCCCACTTATATACAGTCCAATGGCATATACGTGATAAATATTCATTTTCAGGCCCTAATTACAGAGATGTCTCATCTTAGGCCCCAGTGTTGCAGCCACAAGAGTTATACTTACATATGCAAGCAGTGTGGTGCAATAGGAGCATGAATGAATGCAACACTGAATGCCACAGACCTGCTATTCACTCTCTACGTTCTTCAGGGTGTGCAGGCTATTTTGGATTAGTTCCCACCTGTTTCCATGGCTGAATGTCCTTTGGAAGTTGGAGTGCATTAGGTGGGTGCACCCTTAAAACTGCTTTCATTTCATCAGGAACCCAGTCTATGTGCTCTGTAACAACTCTAGATTGGAGAGAAAGCAGAGAAATAAGACTGATCCAGAGAGTCAATGCATGAACTACCTTCTGATTCAAATTAAAATGTTCAAATTAAAAAATTAAAACTTGTTGCAGTGGCTGAACCAGCAGCTGTGATGGATGCGGGGCCAAAGGGCTCAGGTACAGGAGAGGCCTGCTGGTGGGCCAACTCTGCAGTCTAAGATCACTCCTTAACTCAGGAATAAAAAAGCCTGTCCCCTCCGGCTTTGTGGTTCTATGTACATTCGGTCTGTCGGACTGGCCAGCTGCCATATGCCCCTTGTATCCCTTAAAGGGTTTTAATCCAGCCCCCACTGCGCCCCTTCCTTCCTCCCACTGGTTGTTGTTGTATCACCCCGTCTCCTTTCTGTACTCCTCTATAAGTGTGTCACGGCCGGCAGGCTGCTCTCTCCGTCCCTGGAATCCTTTGTTGTGGTTTGGTAATAAACCCCTCGGAATTCTATATGGAGAACCGCCTCCTGACTCTTTGCCTCCGGTGCCACCTGAGCTGGCCAGCTCAGTGTGAGCGTGTGCTGCGTGCTTCCACCGCACGGGTGGCAGAGCTGGCTTGTGAGTGTGCCAGGTAGAACCGCCAGAGCAATTCCTTGCTAGAGATCGCTTCAGGAATAACGCAGCAGCTTCTCCACCGAACCCCCACATGGCAATAAAAACTCATACTTTGATATGTCCAGGTTCATGCAAGCCCCATGGAAGGTTATGCCTAAATCCCTGCGGGACTCAGTGTCCAGAAAAGCAGGGCAGTCCTTTTTAATGCCAGGTTTCTACTGACAGTCACTTAACTGTTTCTCACTCAGTAAATATGATGACTCTGTATTGCTTTAGTAAAAGTGACAGCAATAAAATACTTCTGATTAGTTAAAAGCCAAGGGCCCATTTCACTCAGCTAAAACATGAATGTAAATATCCAGTTAAGCTCATGATCTTGTTTGCAATAAGACAAAAATAAAAATCTGTAAACAATAATTTGTGAGCAGTAGATTACGGAGCCTGATTTTGGAATAGATTTGATGATGAGTGACCCAGTAACTTACTCACACTAGTATCTGTTTGTAATTTTTGCATCTGTCTTCACCTTTTAATCTGATCCCCTAGGACCATGATTTCTAGGACTGTTTTGTTATGGATGCACAGCAGATTGCATTTGATCACATAAATTGGCTGAGGAGATTAAGAGTTACTGGTGTGAATCTGTGAAGATTCCACCTGTTTCTACTGAGGTGTCTTGCTTTTCAAACCTTGTAAGAATGTAAATACCAGTAAGCAGTCTATTACTTACTCAAGCATGGTAGAATTTGTATAGCAGGTTCCTTAATCTCCTATAGGAAAGCTGGCTAAACAGTGTGCCTGCTTCTCCTCCTGGGTTTGATTTGTGATTAAACCATGGTGTTTGTCTTCATTCATCTACTTGTTCTGGTGTGACTTTGACACCAGGGCTGTTCTACTTGGCTTATATGGAGGCTCATGTCTGACATGGATAGTAATCTTGGTAATCTTACCACTGATTTTGGTGTCATCAGGAACAGAATATGAGTGTTTGCTAAATGAGAGCTGAACAGGTCTGAAGGCTTTCTCTTTTAGATGAAACCTAAACCATCTGGTTAAATACTTTGCTATTCATTAAAGAGAAATAACTCAATCTGAATAATATTTTGTATTCAAATACTGAAAGTAGTTCACAGCTTTCAAAACTGATTATATTATGACTCACACAACTACAGAGTGGTTGAGGTCAGAAAGGAGCTCTGGAGGTCACCTGGCCTAACCTTTCCTGTTGCAGTGGGGTTAACCTGCAACCTTCCCTGAAAAACAGCTTTGGCCTGTGGAAAGAATCAGGAACAATAATCTTGATAGATGTTCATAGATGCTCTTTATTTTCTCACAGCCTCATGGCTGGGCCTAGCACAGACTGACTACCACAACTGTCCCAAAATCATGTGAACACCCACTTAAGTACAGGATTCACTGGGCGGAGTTACATTTGAAAAGACCAATGAGGAGCAGGATTTAGTCACAATAGCATCAGGGAGCTTGGAAACCCCATGTAACCTGACCATGCTTCCACTCCCAAGGCCCATCCCCCCCAGGGGCACCTCCACATTTCCTGCTCAAGGAGGACCTCACAGAGCTGGTTGCCCAAGGCTATATCTAGGTGGATTTTGAATATCTCCAAGCAGGGACACTCTACTACCTCTGTGAGCAACATTTTAGGGTGAGGTCACCCTCACAGTATGAAAGTGTTTGCTGATATGCAGAGGGGAACTCCCTTTCCCCCCAAAAGGCTCTGGTGTTTTTCCCATAATCATGCCTTGCAGGCTCTTCCTTGCTTACATGCAAATGCTTGAGATACTCTTGCTTAAATCTTCTTTGCTGATTTTTGTTTTCTCTTTTTTTCATATCACCCCAGGTCCTTTACTTGTCAGCTGTATCCATCACTCCCTCACAGGAAACACTCCCTCTTTCCCCAGTTATTCCTGAACTTCTTGTAACCGGGGACTTCCTGGGCTCTGTCCACAGCCAGAAGATCTGCCTGGGTTGACACCTCCACCATGGCAAGGACAAATGCTTCCGTAAGTTGTAGATACTCCATGCCTAGAAGTGTTCAAGGCCAGGCTGGATTGGGCTTTGAGCAACCTGGTCTAGTAGAAGGTGTTCCTGCCCATGGCAGGGAGGTGGAACATGATGGTCTTTCAGGTCCCTCAACCCATGCCATTCTATGATTCATGTGCACAAGTGAGATTTGCCTAGCTCTTTCTATCTGGCTGTGGGAATACAGTGTCCTGAGTACTTGAAAACCCTTTCACACAGACATGCTGCTTGTTCTTTGCTTGAACAGTACCAGTAAGACTCAAAGAAAGTGTAGACTTTAGCTGTTCTTTGAACTTTCTTACACTTTGCCACTAAGATAACAAGTGGGGTGAACCATCTTTCTCAGCATGATTGTAGTATGTCATGCTTACTGCAGAAAAGGTCAAAGTCCCTCTTCTCTTGACCTCAATCTTCAGGAAACAAAAGAAAAATCCTATCTGTGGAACTGACAGCCTCACTGACATAAACTAAAGCCCCTATTGAAATTTTGGATTCCCATTTATGTGTGAAGGTGAGGGCAATGATTAACTGCTGTTCTACCCTTCATTCCTGTTACTACATCACCTATAGCCTGAGGACTGGAAATTGTTGAGCTAAGGATGAAATTTCTCTCTTGCTTTTATTAAAGCACATAAGAGGCCTACAAGTTGAAATCTAGCTGAGACTGTTTTTAGAGTGCCCTTACAACCCTGGGACTGGAATAAATGTATCTTAGGAGAAGGAAGAATTCTCCAGAAGTCAACTCTGGCAAGTTCATAGAAAAGCAGAATCATAGGATGATTTGGGTTGGGAGGGACCTTACAGATCATCTTGTTCCAACCCCACTGCTATGGAGTTTCTGTATGTAGGAAATTAGGAATTATCCATTAATAGTGCACTTAGGATAATGGTGCTGATCCTTGTTGGAAGCTGTCAGTGCTCACCAGGACATGAGTAATGACTCCGTTCTACAGTTAAAAACCTGTTATCATAGAAACCAAATGGTCTGAGTTGGAAGTGACCGTAAAGATCATCTAGTTCCAATGTCTGACGTGGCCAGGGACACTAGCAACAGGCTGCAGCTTTTCATTTTAGTGGCAGCCATACCACAGGTTCAGATAAGGAGGACCTTTCAGTGAATATCCCTGTTCTTTCCCTGTCTGGGATAGTTCCCTGAGCCAGATATCTTTGTCAGAGATGTTGATTTTTTCCAGTTATGAATAATTACAGTGAAAGTAAAATAGCTGAAATGAAATAAAGAATAATGATGATAACAAAATCAGTGAACAAAACTGGAGTCTCCTTTCACTTTTCTTGTGCTTAACCACACCTCAGCAATAAATGACCATGGTTATAATTAAACAAGAGAAGGAATATGGTGAAAAAGTATCTTCTGACTGCTTTTCCTTCTTCTCTAGGGAATTCCACTCAAGGAGATTATTTTAGCACAAGTGCCTAACCACTGTACTGAAGGCAATGACTTGACAATCAGGAACATAGATCTCCAATTCTGCTATGGTAATTTTAATTTGTATTTTAAATGTAAAGGTCATTTGGTTTTGCTTTTCTTCTTAATTTGGTAGATTTCCCTTTTGCCTTTCACAGTTGTAATTTACCAAATTACTGATTCCCTAACTTCCCAACTCACTAACCTGGATTCTCGGATGTGGCAGAATGAATGCCAAATCATGTTAAAATATTTGCACTGGGGGTGAAACTCTAGGAATTAATTATTGGGGAAAATACTGCATCACAAAGAGATGAGAAGGAGAATGATTTTAAGAAAAGAATGACAGTTAATTCTCCTCTCAGGATCCCTTTATCTTAAAGCTATTGATAGCCCAAGCAACTACAATGCTGCAGTTAAACACTTCCTCACCATTTTGTAGCACCTTCCAGATTTATACCTTTGAACATTTATAGGGTTTTGAATGGTTTCAAAGCTGTGAAGCTGTAGGGGAAAGTTATAATCACCTACCTTGGGTGCATTTTCTGTGGAAAATTAGGGTCAATGGAATGGTTTTTTTCTTTTTCCAGCCCTACCTTCAATAATGTCACCCAGCTCCGGCCAGTGAGAAATGAAGGGGGAGAAGCACCTGGGAGTGCTGACTGACAGACAGCTGAACTTGAGACAGGGTGTGCCCAGGTGACCAAGAATGGCATCCTGGCTTATATCAGAAAGCGTGGCCAGCGGGATCAGGGAAGTGATTCTTCCCTGGCACTTGGCACAAGTGAGGCCACACCTCAAGTCCTTTGTCCTGTTCTGGGCCTCAGTTCAGGAAGGCCATTGAGGTGCTAGAATGAGTCCAAAGAAGGCCAGTGGAGCTGGTGAAGGGTCTGGAGCACAAGTCTGATGAGGAGTGGCTGAGGGAGCTGGGGTTGTTTAGCCTGGAGAAAAGGAGGCTCAGG
Organism: Platysteira castanea; assembly: GCA_013397175.1. NCBI lineage: Eukaryota > Metazoa > Chordata > Aves > Passeriformes > Platysteira > Platysteira castanea. Next base: position 408,008 of record VYXC01004907.1, read on the forward strand.
GGAGACCTTGCTCTCTGTAACTCCCTGAAAAGAGGTTGTAGCCAGGTGGGAGTCAACCTGTTCTCCCAGGAAACCAGCGACAGGATGACAGGACATAGTCTAAAACTGCACCAGGGGAGGTATAGGTTGGACATTAGGAAGAATTTCTTTAAGGAAGGGGTGATTAGGCATTGGAACAGGCTGCCCAGGAGCCACTGTCCCTGGAGGTGTTTAAGGAAAGGCTGGATGTGGCACTCACTGACGTGGTCTAGTTGACGAGGTGGTGTTAAGTCACATATTGGATTGATGATCTCAGAGGTAATTTCCAACCTACTTGGTTCTGTGTGATTCTGTATGTAATCTGCTTTAGAAAATGTGTTTGAAATTTGTTGGGTGAAAAATGGAGCTGGAACAACAGACAAGACAATGGCTGAGACTTTGGACACTTCTGGTAACGTTTGGATTGTGGGTTAACTTGTTCAAGAAGAAAGCTGATGAATCTTTGACAAAGTATGAACATTCACCAGCAGCTAGGTGAAGAATGGGAGGGTTTTGGATTAGGTGTCAGTTACGTAATTTGTAAATAGACTATAGAGATCCTAGGAAATCTCTACTGCCTGCCCATAACTGCAGATTCCTGCAGCATTTCCAGACCAGGCCCATTGAAGCTAGCATTCCTACACCAAAAGAAGGAGGAGAGTGAGGAGGTGTTTTGAAAGCATGTTTTTAACCCAGACCACCCTGGGCAACAGAGAAGACTTTTTTTTTTTTATGTGTCAGTTACTGAGACCAAAAGATTTTCAGGGAGACAGTATACTGAAATAGTAATAGGTATGACAAACATTAATGTTCATTTCCAGTCTCACTGTTCCTTGTACTGGGACTGGCCCGGTGTTTTCTGCTTTTGACATGGTGTTTGTCTTTCCTCTGGTTTCCCTATAGACAACCATAGGTTGTTTATATTTCCTGAGGCAAACCTTGTTTGCCTCCTGGAAATCTGACTGGTTCTCTTTGTTGTATTTCCCTAAGGTTTGCAACCTCCTGGAGGTAGAAAGTGAGGTGCTTGATACAAAGAGCTTATCATAGAATCAGAAAATCATTGAGGTTGGAAAAGACCTCAAAGATCATTGAGTCCAACCATTAACCCAGCACTGACAAGTCCACCACTGAACCATGACCCCAAGTGCCGTATCTACACATCATTTAAATACCTCCAGGGATATTACCCCACCACTTCCCTGGACAGCCTGTTCCAATGCTTGACAATCCTTTCCATGAAGAAATTTTTCCTAATCTTAATTAGGATTAACCTCTCCTGGCACAACTTTGAGGGTATTTTCTCTTGTCTTATTGCCTGGTTACTTGGCAGAAGAGACCAACCCTCACCCGGCTACAGTCTCGTTTCAGGAAGTTGTAGAGAGCGATATGATCCCCTCTGACTCTCCACCAAGCTAAACACCCCCAGCTTACTCAGCCTTTGGATGTCTACAAAGTGCAAAACATATTTTCACTAGACTACCTGTGCAGCTTTCTTATTTTCCTGTTACCTATTAATTTAGGCCAGGGAACACTCTAAAATTCCAATAAGTACACAATAGTTATACCAGGGTACAGATAATCTATGATTTCTCTAATATCATTATGTGTCACTGTTAATGAACTGTAGGTTCTATTCCAGTGCTTCACCTATACCTCCTATTCCATGAGGAGCTGTGAGCAAATGAAAAGATGAAAATTATCTTGGATCTGGTTATTGCTATGGTTTTTTCCATTGAGGCTATCCATCCTCTATTAGACTTTAGAAAAAAGCCAACATATTGGCTGGAGGATATTTTCTTCTTGACAAATAATGTCTGGAGATACTTAGTATAGGGTTATAATCAATCTTACATTAGGTAATTTTCATACCAGACAGAATCAGAAGCCCTGAATAGATGCATTTCTTTAAGCAGCACACTAAGTGTGCAGCAGGGTGAAACACTGGAAAAGGTTGCCCAGGGATGGGCTAGGTGCCCCATCCCTGGAAACATTCAAGGTCAGGATGGCCTAGATCAGCAGACTAAGATAGTTGAAGATGTCCTCGCTCGTTGCAGGGAAGTTGGACTAAATGACCTTTAAAAGTTCTTTCCAACCCAAAATACTCTATAATTCTATGATAATTATCCAGGTGGACATACATGCACACATAGACACATGCTACAAAAGAAGCTCATTTCATTAAGAAACGAATTACTATTTCTAATTGCTTCTTGTAGGTAATTACTTCTAATTATTACACTGAGTAATAAATTGCTACTTCTAATTAGCCTGTGGGTACAGTCATAGTAGTTAGAAATGCAATTTGCATGGTTGTTTACATCACAAGCATGTTTAAGTAATTGTGCTCCCTTAATTATATGGAGCTGTTGATGTTAAATAACATAATGCATTTTGCAGCTTCATGGGCAGTGTCATTTGTTACCATTTATGGTGGTTCTGTTTCAGAGAACTGGGGAATAGATGCTGTGTGTCACTGGAAAATTTTTGTTTGAAACCTATCAGCCTGCTGAGTGTCTGTGACTTGATAGGCCTTTCTAGGAACACACACTGTGTTGTTTAACTTAAATTACAGCTCTACCTTCTCAGTCTGAGGAAATCTGAACCACTTGGAGGTAATGACCAAATCCCGTTGTCCTTAGTCAGTCCCATTTCCTGCTCCCCAGGCTCTCTGACGCCACATGTCAGCATGAAGGTCTTCACTTGCCCTAATGCTGGCAGTGGGCACTCTCACCTCAGTTTGATCTTTCATTCAAGCTCACAGGAGCATCTATACTGACCTATATGATGTCTGTCCAGAAAGACACCCATTAGGAGCCTGTTGCAGGTAAGACTGCAGTCAGGAATTTATAGCAAAACCTGTATTAACCTTCCTGATAATTTCTGTGGGTTTGGTGGGTTCCTCTGCTTTCCAGGACCTTCCACACTTGGATGTTACACATTGCAGTTTGGGGAGGTCCTTAACTCCTCCGCTAAAGAGGTCACAGAGGAGAGAAGGCTGACTGTCCTTTTGGAGGAAGCAAATGTACACTCTCTCTACAAGGCTTTAAAAGCATAAACCAGAACTTCAGTTCTTGGGCCTTCCTCTTATGTGTAAGTTCATAGGAGCTTGCTGGGACTTAGGAGTTGCAGAACTTCGCCTTTTCCTATGTTGTGCATGCTTATTTTCTCCTATTCCCCAGTTTCCATCTCAATTTATAATAATACTCAATGATATTAGAATTGATTGTAGCGGGGAATAACTGTGTCCCAGTAGAGGTAGACAGTCTGCCATCAAGCAAGAGACAAAGAGGCAGGGAAAAATAAACTAGAGAGGCTCAAAAATATTGCTTGTCATTCACATGTCCTTGGAGAGGGAAAGAAGTCAGGAAATTTTGGACACAAAGAATACATTGTTGTTAAACATAATTTTTCAAGTTTTATGAGAGACATCAGTGGGATGTAAAGTTAGGAAGCTGGAAAGTTCACTCACATCCTACACACACACGACAGATTTGGAAGAGGGAGTTTTGATATCTGAGGAATATCCTTGGTGCTGGTATAAACAGTCCCCAGCTGATGCAAGGTGTTTGTTGTTCTGAGCAGGTTCTCTTTTTCTATAATAATGTGGAAAGATTTTTGTGGTAAAGCATTGTGTCTGCTTTGGTAGGGAGGGAGATTTAAAGCAGAAAACAGCACTGGAAGTGGGATTTCCTAGAAAAGGAGCCCACCACTGTATGTCATATGAAAGCTGCTATATGGAGAGGCCTATGAGAGGAGTGGCACTGTCAAAGCCCATATTTAATAAATTTGAGGAGTGACATTAAAACCTCTGTCTTAGAGGACACACCTTGACAGTGTGCGTCCACTAAGGAAAAAGCATCGAAAGCAAGTTTAAAGATTTGCTGTCCTTTCTTGCCTCTGAGAGGAGATAATTCTGGCTCAGCGTTGGCAGGGATTCAGAACTTGATTTTCACTGGAAGTGGTTATTGTCTTAGAGCCAGGCCATGCAAATGCTGCCACAGAGCCTGCAGGATTGGGGTCTGTGTGGGCCCTGTGCTTGGTACAGAGCATGCATCTGTAAGAAGCAGAAAGGACTGAAATGGTGTTAACAGTCTGCCTTCTGAATTACTGTTTTATTCTGCTTTTATACCCATTAGAATCAAATTCTAATAGAGATGTTGGACTCTGTTTCTCAGGAAGCCAAGATGGAAAGTGAAGTAGGTGGCTATAAGATTGTGGCTATTGTACTCCCAAGTGGGGAATGGAGAGCTGTAATTCTGCTAATTACCATGACTAATTAGCTGCATTCGGAAGTGCGAAATCAGATGGGCTAGATCACCACCAACAACTGTTAAAAATGGGTTATTGAATTGCAGTACATGAGACCAGAGGGACTGCTGTTATCACCAGTGATGAGCCTGGGATATGTTCCCTGCACCGTATATAATTCAGCCCTGGATTTTCAGAGTGCTTTCAGAAGGGGAAAGTACATGCCAGTCCTGGAGTGCAAAAAAGATCAACTTCAGTACCATGAACTCGCTCATCAGGCTGGGTCCCCCAACAAGAGTACAAGCACTCATGTGTGGAAAGGAATGATTGGGACCCCCTTGGACACAAACTCTGTTGGCTCCAGGGGATTCAGATAAGATGTGAGTCTTCTCAAGCCCCCACCCTCTTGGAAGGGAGGATGTGTTTCTGCAGGGCAGGGCTGGTCTGTTCTGTGAATTAGCCATGGACAAACTGGAAGTGACCTTGGTGTAAAGCTAGGCCTGAGTTAATTAGCCCAGCTGATGAGTGTGGTTGGATCACTGCACTGCTGTTATCACATCTGGTGTATGAACTGTGTGTTACACTGTACAAAGCCTCACAGATATGCCCTCTAGGTCAAATTCTTGGAGTCATTTTAAGTACCTCATGTTGCTGACCTGCATGAAATGGAGGGCCAGAAATGGGAATTCAGAAGGTTCAAAAGCCAGCAGGTTATAGCCCCACCCAGGTGCTGCCAGAAGTCTGCAGGTGGAAAGGCACGCAGGCTGTATTTTGATAGAATAACCAAACCACTTGGGATCAAGTGGCAATCTGAGCTGAGACAATGCCGTTTTGGCTTGAATAATTTCAGTATGGCTCCCCTTGAGATAAACTAAGATCTTATTATCCCAGCTGTGACCATTAATATGGAAAAATCAGCAGAAATTCCAATGCAAGGGGAAAAAGCTTTTAATAAGATTCACACAGCACAGCTGGAATTGATGGTGTAAGGGATCTAGGAATAGGAACTCCTGACTGGTGCACCAAAATCTGTCTGGGTTATTGGCAGGACCTCTAGAATTATATTGTAATTACAAATGGATTTCACAAGGGCACTGGAAAACTTTTAAAGTACCACAAATTTCACAGTTCAGATGTAGCTTAACAAATTACATAGTCCATTCTATTTAATTGTCCTGGGGCAAGAACCTTCCACCACCACAGGGACACACTTCAGTGGGAGCACACAGAAACTGGCAACAGATCACAACCCTCTGAAAAGCCTTTTTGACTGAGCTTGGCCATAAGTCTGTCACACTATATTGTGCTCATACAGGTCTTTGTTGTGTTGTGGTGATGTGAGTCTGTGTAGAGAGTGGAGCTGTGGTTGTGAAGAGTTGAATTGTGTGTACAATCCCCTCTGAGCTAAAAAGACTCACTGTGTGATGAAAATCACACTCTTGCCCCTTAGAGCTGCCAGGCTGTGGTCCCTACAGTCATGAAAGAAAGAAACTGCTATACATCAGCAAGGCACCTCTGCTAGGTTGTGTGAAGGTGGCTTCTAGTTCCTTCCACTGCCTGCATAATCTGCTGTCCTCAACAACACCTTCATCTTTGGAGCCAAAACAGTCGGGACAGATACACTGGTGTTCTTTACAAACATAGTAGTGTCCACAGAGCACATTCATGGGGGTCTTTTAGAATATGCCTATTCCCACATGTAGTGTGAAACAAGCTGAGAGTGATGAAGGTTCTTTGTTCCTGCACTTCAGCCTTTGAAGGCTGAAGGAGTGTGGTGGTGGCTTGTACTTGCAAAAAAAAAGCCACATTGCAGGCTTTCAAAACTGGTCTCTGGAAGATGCTGAGGGTGAGAAATTACCAGGCTGAATGTATAAGGTGTAGGAAATCTTGTGAGGGGTTATTGCAAAGGTGAAATTCTCCTGATTTGGATCCAGAGGCGGCATGGGAGGGCTCTGGCACTACCTCTGGTGCACTACCTCTGGTGTCAGAAGGACTCTTCTGACAGCCTCAAGTCTATTTCACCTTGAGCCAAAAACTGTACCTGTGCTAGAACCCTGCACATGTTAGGAAGAGAGAAACCAGGGTGATGCCTTTGACGAGGAGGGGGGAAAGTAACAGTGCAGTGTCAAACATTTCAAGATACCACTGCTAAAACACAGGAGAAAAAGCTGCTGCATGTATAGGAAGGCAAAATCAGCTGGAGATTAGGAGAGAGCTGGCAAAATTGTGCTTTGGCTGGTGGTGTTTTTACTAGTCCTAGGTAACCAAGCTGTCAGGCCAGACTGGGTTTCTTTTTTGTTGATGTTTTATATTATTTGTTTTTCTGTTCTTTTAAAATTAATTTTACTGAAGGAAATAAAATCATCTTGTAACTTCAAAAGGAAAATATCTGAAAGATGATTTAGGCTGCACGCAGTGAGCATCCTTCCAGGAGTCCTGGCTGCCTGGCACAAATGCAGCTGTAGCACAACCCCTTAGTCTTCCTCCCTCCCTGACTGTCTGCCAAGCACAAATTAAAGATCCTCTGACCAACAAGCTGGGCCTATTTTACTGTTTCCCCAGCTCCTGGCATGTTTTCATAGAATCATAAAGTGGTTTATGGTTGGGAATGACCTTAAAGATCCTCTAGTTCCAGCCCCTCTGCCATGGGCTGGGCTACCTTCCACTAGGCCAGATTGCTCAAAGCCCCATCCAGCCTGGCCTTGAAAACTTCCGGTGATGAGACATCCATGAATTTGACTTTTGGATCTCCTCTTTACAGACTGGCAAGGCTTTGTGTTGCTCTTACTTCATCCCTTCTGCATGAACTATGATCGTTTATTTTTAACAGCATTTCAACTTCGGTGTTGCACAAGAATTACTCAGCTCCTTTCATTCATTGTGAACCATCCTACCATTTGTTTTCGTTTATGTGAACAAATCACCACACCTCAAGCATGGAAGGTCAGCAGTGACTTAATGAGCCAGTTTTGAACCCGAAATGCTGCATCTGATAAAAGCAATACAGCAGAGGCAAAAAAGTTTGCCTGGTAAAAATCCTGAAAACAGATCAAATAATACAGATTGCCCAAAGGAATCCAGGACTCTGCCGGGTTGAGGAAACTTCCAGGTTCCCAAAGATGGAGAAGCATCAAATGCTGCCTCATTTCAGTCAAAGAGCACAATCTGTTTCTGAGCAATTCCTCTCTGGATGCAGTTAACAAGGCTGAAGTTCATTTGTTGTATTTATTAGCTCAATATGATTTTATCAAGTATCTCTGCCAGTCACTACTCTCTGCCTTGGAAATTCAACTGTATTTCAATTGCTGTGATGCTTCAAAGGCCAGCACCTGGGCGTTAATCACACGCCAGGAGTAATACAGCAAAATAAAGTCACTTCTGTCCAATGTGAAAAGAAATAGTGCAAGATTAAATAACCTAATTTGAAAGTACAGCCCACACATTTCCTGTTTGAGCTGTTAATAACAGTTCAAATGACTGAAACTGAAGTAAGTATTAAAATGCAATTAGTTTACACTGTTGGCAGAATGTGTTTGTTTTTGGCACGTCTCTCGACTTGAAGCATTTTGAATGCACCCATCATATGGAGGCCTGATTTGACATTAAGACATGGAGCTGATATTCTGGGAACCTGAGCTTGATTCCTGGGTGTCTGATAAAATTCCTGTGTGACTTTTCTTGGTCTTATCACTTCTCTGTGCCTCAGTTCCTCATCAGTAGAATAGATACAAGATAAAAAAGCATCCTTTGCCTGACTGCTTGCTCTATTTAAACTAAAAGCCCGTTAGGTACAGGATTGTTTTTTAATGTGTTTATACAGTGTCAGATAATGAGGACTTGATCTTGTTTGAACAACAAAATGCAGACTATTAGACCTCTGTGTTGCTGTATGAACCCAGAGAGAATTTTTTCATGCTGTTCCCTGCATGATAGAGGAAAAAATTTAAAGTATTTTTTAACACTGATAGCATGATGTGTAACATTACCTAAAAAACAGGCAATAAAAGAGTAGGAGGAAGCTTTTGGATGCCTAGCAGATAATTTCTTAATGATCTTTGTGAGGAAATAGTGCCCTGGAATAAAAGTTTTAAAAAGCTCATTGTTTTCCCACTGCATTGCACATGTACAAAGTTCTACATTAAGATCCAGAAATAGTAGAAAACAGCTTACAACATCTCCCCTGAAGATGGTGGTTGATGGATGTGACTGTTTTGACACAGATCTGCTTGCAGTTCCTCTGCCCCATTTCGGGCTCTGTGAACGGGTGGTGCAAATGCTGCTCACCCGCAGGAATCACCTGGCAGCCATGGAAGCCTTGACTCAGGGAAAGGGCTCACAGCACGTGCTTTGGTGCCAGGAATTTCAACAGGGCTTTGAGCACATCGCTATAGTTAGCAACGTGATTAAGCTTCCTTCCTGAATACAGGCAGTTTCCCTGTCCTGGACTCTGTATAATGTTTGGATTCCATTTTGATGAAATGCACAGCAGTGTTCCTCTTGTCCAGTCTGATCCCCACACCTGCACTGCCAGCTCCAGTCCTGGAAGCACTCAATATTAGTTAAGAAAGCAGGGTTGGAGTGCCACTTTGAGCACAGACTCTGCAAATCCCAGTTGGCTGAATATCCAACTCCCTGACACCATGACTTTAACTTGTAACAGCTGGTGGTTCCAGACAGTACCTGTGCACAGTTTGGGGAATAGCTCATGCCAGCAGGAATCCCAAAAGAAAATGGGGGCAAGGTGGCAGTAAGTTTGGCTCCCCCTCTGCTGAACAGTCTTCTAGTTTTATCCTACCAGGGCTTTGCATCCTCAACACACTTCCATATGCCCCAACACAGTCACACTGCCATGTCCTCAGCTGCATGACATGAAAATGGTACCCAGCTGGGCGGCAGCTCAGCCTTCACGACATTTCACACACAGAGAAAAAAGGAAAGATTACAAGGGTTATGATCTCTTAAGGCTTTTTATTTCTAGAAACAGTATCTATGCAAGCAACACAAATCAATCCTTAATGAGGTTTTTTTAGTGGTATATACGCATCATGCAGACTGCATGACCACTTAAAATGCATCTCTCCAAAACAGTGGGTTTCCAGCCCTCCAGTTCTGCCTCAATTATGATGCTGAAGTTGCATGAAATCTGGTGCAAATTTGTAGTCACCTAATACTTTTATTGTAGAAAGAGTAAAGAAAAATATCTTTAAGAAAAATGGAGGTGCTTGCATGGGAAATATCAGGTTTTTTTCTGTATTATTTTTGACAAAGGACAAATGTAAACTTTTTAGTTTAATTACAATTTCATCCTGTTGGGAGTTAATTTTAAGACATAGATTTTAATTTATTTATAGAAAATTATAGTCATGGTACATTTTGAAACAAAAATGTTTTATGTGAAGTTTTCTGTGAAATTCGAATAGGATTTTGGTTGTCTTCTGCTAAGCATTTCTTGGATTGTTTTACTTTTTTATGGATATTTACTCAGCTCTGTGCATATAAAGCTACTTAAAGTTATCACCTGCTTGTTTTTTAATAGCTGAAACAAAAATATATAATTCTTGCATCACTGAGAAATTTTAATGATTAAACAGTAGTGAATAATTTATGATATAGTAGTAGTGGTAATTTGCAAATAATTCAGTCTTTAACTTAGCCATGGGAAAAAAAACGTTATGTTAAAGAAATAAATGGTGATTTGTTTCCATCAAGGAACATAAACATATCTTTTCTGCTCAAAATATACTGCTAACACCAGCAACTGCAAAATGTCTTGAATTTGCAGAGTTACATTCTATTGCAAGCCAGGATGCTAAGACTCAAAGAGAGGATACCAATATACCCTCCTCAGTATATAATTCGGGAGATGGGAAATACATGGTCTTCAGTATCCATTGGAGAAGATCCACTAAGCAGCATATTGGGAAGAAGGAATGAGTACCCTAGAGGGGTGCCTCTCTTCTTATCATTCCCATTATCTGGTTGGGGTCTCTTCTTACCTGTATCCCTGCCAGTCTCCATGTCAGGTCCCTGCATTCCCATGCTGTAGGAAGACCCTGTGTCCTTAATTCAGGGCTGCCCAAAAGAGGCCCTGTGTCAGAGTTGTGGGTACTGGGGGGCACTGACCCCTTTACAGACTTCACTGCCAGACTGCAGTAATGGATGTGTGTCTTCCATGGTCTGCCTTTAAATGACCCTTGTGAGCAAAGTACCCACCCATTCTCCCAAAGAGGGACCTCAGTAAGTTTCAACTGTGTCCCAGCAATCAGGATCCAGGAATTAGGCAGAGTTCAGCAGGAAAGCAAAAGCCCCTGGAATATGGACATGGAGCAAGTGGCAAACTTCTGTTTGCTTTGCTGCGAAGATGAATGAGCAGTTTAGATTCCATGATGCAGTGTCATCTACATCTTAATAGCAGAGAGACTATTAGGGCTAATTGAATTTACCCTGTTGTTACTGAAATGTTGTATAATAATTTCATCTACCTAGACCTACATCATGTATATAGATGCCCTTGTTTTTAGTGCAGTGAAGAGTTTCTAATGAATAAAAATCTGCATGCTGGCATGATCTATAAATAAGAGGTACAATCCAGCAGCAGAACCCTGAAATAGCTAATATTTCTGGAGAGCAAACAGTTGCTGAATGCTAGCATAAACCTACATGCTTTTTAGGACATAAAATTTAGTGATAAATCCAAGGCACAAAATTCATATTCCACCTCCAAGGTTTAAAAGGGTTTTTATTAGGATGTGGGATTTTGGCCTGGCACAACATAAAAGGAAGAAAAAAACCCCAGTTTAAAAAGATTGGTTTCAGCTCCAGTTCTGGGTAGCTCTTTGATTTTGGAGACAGAAAGTACAGTGCTTCATAAAGACCATCATCCTCATAATCACACTTACTTTCTTCCAAAGAGCAAAATAGCATTCTAGCAGTGGATTAGCAGAAAGCACAAGAGTGGGAATCTTGGGCTGACAAGTGGCTCCAAGATAATCTCAGGGTTCAAGTGAACATGGGAACCTGTTTCTCCTGTGCCTTTTCTCATAATGTGCACTCTTACACAAACACTGGAAGGAAATCTGCCACTTCTCAATTTCAGTTCTATGTCAAAGCCATGCCTTGGGATGTTCCATGAAATACACAAAAGGACACTGAGGAAAAAAACAAAAATCAAACCCAGACTCACATTGTATTAGGCCACTGGTGGTTGCACTCCACCTTTGGTTCTATTTTCAGGTCGTACAGTATAATCTCCCCAATTTTTCAAGTCAAGCAGAAGAAAAGAATCCCATTTTTCTTCTGGATTCCTTTTAGATGGAAGCTAAACTGTCTAATTAGAGCTTTCTTCAAAAGCTGCGTTTCTTGAATTATTCATTGACCTGGTGGTATGGGGCAAGGTTAACACAGCCTCAGGTATTCTCTAACTTATGTTGGAGAAGTTCTTCTAAAAAATTGCAAAGAAATAACTGTTCTACCCTGAAAACATAAAGTAGGGTAATAGCAAAAGCTTTTCTAAATTCAGATTCATGTACCATATCTAAGAGTTTAGGATGCTCTAAATGAAGCTATTGCAGTAGAATCAGAGGTGGCTGCATGGCTCTTTTAAATAGCACTGAGAGAAAATGTATCTACCTAGACTTGTTGAGAGTAATGAGGAGGGACTCCCTCTGCCTCCTGTTTACAGAATTTCTGCCTTCTGCAGCTTGTTGCATGAAATCCTAACAATATTCACCCACGGCTGTCCAAGGGACATATAGAAAGTAAAGTGCTAATTGTGAAGAACCTTTTCCCCCACAATTTTCTTAAGGTTCCATGGAGAGAGGAAATTTGGAAAAACTTTTGCACTACCAATGCCATTTTGTGATGCTTATGGGCCCTTTAAAATTAAATGACAGATATCAGCTCTCTATCAGACACCAGGGTGTTGTGAACTGCTGGATATTCTCATGATGTCATCAGGTATTTTTGACAGATAAAAATTTCTCTGAAGTAGACACTTATTTTACATTTATTGCAAAGTTTTATTCAGAGTTCTGAGAGAGCAGAAGCTGTCTATCTTTACTTATGTTGAGCTGAAGTAATGTGTAAAGTAATGACTAAAGTCATGAGATGAAATGAATAAGACCATATTTGGATTTTGCTGTGAACCATTCCCATATGAGTATTGGGTTATTTCCCTAGATTTCAGTTTTATGTGCAATGGATTGCTGCTGTCCTTGTAGCAAAATTGTATCTTTATGGGGAATCATCCAAAGGTACTTTTAATATTCCCTGATCAGGGAGTCAGCATCACATACATGGAAGTTATGAATATATGCAAAAAGAAGTACCTGGAGAGGAACTTCCAATAAGTCACTCAAAATTTGTGAATCTCTGTCGTGAGAGAAGCTGTGGAATATGGAAGAGAAAAGCTTAATCATTTATTGAAGAACCCTTTTCTATTGAATGGTCCTATGAGGAAATGGGGAAATGGAGGCAAAGGGCTTCAGGAGGTGACATTTTGGATTATGGTCTTTAAAATACGTAGATACTGTGACATGTCCCACAAAAAAAAGGTTTTGTTCCCTTTTGTGAGCTGGCCCAGACACAGAAAAATGGATTACAGAACACAAATGGCTTGAGGATAGAAGTGAGATGCCCCAGTCTTTGTTCCCTTGGGAGGGCTCTTTCATAACTGCTGGAGGGAGAAGTCACCTACATAATCCTGAGGGGAAAATAGAAACCAGGGAGGTGGCTGAGCTAAGGAGTGGGATGTCTCTCTCTGTGACCTTGCAGATTCTGTCTCTGTTGTAGACCTTTAGATGTGATGTCTCTTCTGGCATGAGGGGCCTGGACTTTTCTGGCCCATGGGAAAAACCAAGCCCATTTACCTTAGATTGCACTGTAAAATATCTGAGAATTATTTATACCCTGCTCTTTGCTCTGTCTGCTTTGAAGCAGGAAAGCTCTTAGGGTGGAAATTGCATCCAGATAAGACACCTGTACTGAGATACCTACCTGTAGGTGCCTAAGGCACGAGCATACCCAATGGAGACTGACCCTGCTCTCCACAGAAGATAGGAAGTGATTTATCTTCAAGCTGCAGGATATCAGGTAATGGATGCACATGGAAACACAAATGAATCTTTTTCCTCTAATGTCTGCCTTAAATCCTGGTGAAACAGGTTGTGCCCTGTCACAGGCACCAGCTCTGGGTCAGCCCAGATGAGAATTACATGGCTGACCTGGAGGAACAGAGGGGCAGATGCAGAACTTGTCACCTGTAGTCATTAAAGTGCATTGGTCAGGATAATTATATTATATTAATTATTTTAGTCAAAGTGATGACCATTTGTTAGTTACTGCTCTACTTTATGCTACTGTCAGTACCTAGCACTGTAATAGTTTAAAATTTACAGAGATATTGTTCTAAAGCCTAATTTAAGAAATAATGAGAGAAGGATTAGTGTCATTTAGCATGTGATACAAAAAAAATCCAGCCATGGCAAAGATATTTAGCAGTTTAGTGAGTGAGGGAAAATATGAAAGAAATGCTTGCATTCCACACGTCAACAAACAATCATATCAGTATAGCACATACTCTGAGGGTGGATTTTCCAGGAACACAAGGACTTTTCTTCTTCCATTAGATGATTATGAGAGGAGACAGGCTGCCTCAAGGATCTGTAATTTTTACAAGGTAGCATTTTGTTGTAGTGCTGCATAATGAATAAAACTAGATTTATCTTGAGGGATATAAATGAAAAGACATAATTGCTTGATCCATGAGACTAAATGATCATATATGACAGGTCCCCACCCTTCACCACTTCTCAGTTTCATTACAATTCTTCTGTATTACAGCACTGGGTTTTTAGCAGTGGGCAAACTATGATTCATTCTAGCTACAGTCTTCTGTATCTCTGCCTTTTTTTTAGCTGAGAGGCTCATCAGCATCACAATCAGTGCCCTTATAACTTTGAGCTGGACCAGGTGAGATCTATTCTAACTAGGGAAAATTTTATTAATCAAGATCAGGTTTGGGTTCTTCCATTATACAAATATTGTAGTGGTTTTGTAGCAGGCTTGGCACCCTCAATCAGACTGCTCTGCCCTCGCAGGCACCGTGGTGGTGCTGGGTTAACAGCTGGACTGGATCTAGGATGCCTTTTCCAACCTGAATGCTTCCATGAGAACTGCAATACGTGCTGTGCTTTGTGCCCTGTGACTTTGATGCAGATGATCTCATCACTGACTTCACAGTACTTCAGATGTTTTGAACAAAGAAATCCCATGTCCCACCTAGTTCTAAATAATGTAGACATAAACAGGTCCACACCTCTTGACATCAGGATCACTCCCTGACTCACGTTTGTTTAGCAGGATAGGATTATTGGACCATACTAATCTCAGGCAGAGAAAATGCAAGACCAACATATAGGGGAAACAGCAATCCAGTACGGTAATGTGCATGGGGGGTGGCCAGAAGAACTGAGACTATCACAGTGGGCTGTGTTCAGCAACAGCTCTCAGTCCTCTTGGACCAGCATAGCACCACTCAAAGTAGCCTCAGCAGAGTGAGGCTGGCAGTAAAAGCTGCTGGTGAAGCGGCTGATAGCTCCAGGGTGGCCTCAAAGCCAAGCCCAGTAGGCAGTGGATGCTGAAAGTAAATGATGCATTGACAATGAGTCCAAAGCAGTGAGACATGTGCTTGATGAGATCCACTGAAGCCCAATGGGTGGAGAAGCACAGCCCAGAGCGTCAGAGGTGGCCCAGGGTGTGAACCCATGCCTGGCTCACATCAGAACAGCCACCACTTGTCACCCTGGTCCTGGCACAGCTGGTACTGCTCCTCTCTGGCAGAGGGAAAGGTGGTATCAGAACCACTCTTAGTTCTTAAATTAAGCTTGTAGAATGGAGAAGTGACATGATCTTCTGGAGTCTGACACCAAGCAGACCAGTGGTTTAGCTTACTGAGTGAAATTCAGGCACAAGATCATTTGGTCACCTTCAGACTTTGGATGCAGCTGCCACTAGCCCGGGTCCCAGTGTATTGCCCCTCTGTGAGCTTACAAGTCTGGCACCTGTAGGGAAATCCTCAACCATGACCACTGTCATTGTTGTGACCTTTGCTTTTCATGTACCTTTAAACTTCTACCACAGTCCTAGCATTTAACTTCATTCTTCCCTAGTCTGTTACTCTGTTAATAAAAAAATATTAGTAATTTTGGCTACAAGTGTGTTGTTTGCTCTTCATAACTGTAAAATCATAACAGCAATCAACAGGGTAAAGGAATATATTTCAGATACTTAAGGTTTGTTGATGTTCCTTTAATAGTTCTGTCTTTAATTTCCCACTGATCTCCAGAGCATCTACCAGTGCATGTCAATAAAGCTGGATTTAGTTTGCCCTCAGGTGAAACATAACCTTTCTCTCACTGCATTAGCAGCCATGTGTGCTTTTTGAGAATCAGTAATATCTTCGTAAGATCCAGTAAATCAGCAGAGCTGTTACACAGATTAGTTAGCAAAAAGGAATAAAAGCAGATTGTATTTGTCAAATGATTTATTTTCTATATGCAGTCTGGCCTGTCAGCTCTGCTTGCTTTGCTGTCAGGTCATTTTCTTACAACAGATGGTAATACTGAATGATATAATTAAAGAATGATTAACTCTAATATTTCTTTAGTTTCCTCAGAATTTTCATATGGCATTCTATAAAAATGCACACACAATTTTCCTTTCCTTCCCTTAGTCGCAATGTTTTAAATTGAACAATAGGAGAAATTATAATGTGAATATTTTTGCACAGAATAGTGAGCTGTTGAAATTGATATTGCTTCAGCCAGTAAACACTTTGACTAAATAATAAACAGATAAGTGTGAATAAAGTTTGTAGTCCATTGTCCCAAGCATGCCCAAGTTTGAAATCAAAATTCCACTAAGAAAGTTCCTTAAACTATGATAATACTCGTGTCCTAGTCTGGATTCTCAGTTCTCTGGCTATCCCCCATCTCCAGTAATAAAGATGCTATTATCTCTTGTGATTTCCATTCTAATATATCATATGCTTTCTCTTGATGGTGCAGTGGTTCTTCCCAAGTCCTGCAGGCTTTCTGCTGATGCCTGCTCAGCAAGTTTTCATCTATTGAACATGACAGCAGAAGAACATGTTGCATGATTTGATTGCTGTCTTTCTGTCAAGAGAACTGCAGGCTTATTCATGCCTTGCATATACACTGCAGTTAACGAAATAGCTGCCTTGGTGTAAAAGATAATTATTGGTTCACTTTCTTGTTGTTATTTTTAGAGTAGCTCATTCTATTCCATGTTTTTCCACTGATTAATTTCCATTCTAATATATAGACACAGGGCTGTATTTCTGCCAGTGTGGGAAACACAGCCCCAGCTTTCATTAATAGAGTTATTGGCTTCACTTTGCTTACTTGAAAGCAGTGAGACAAATTGCACCTGAGCATTTCCACTGAACACTAATGACACTACATGGCTGAAATGTGGTTAAGTGCTGCTATTGAAAACCCAGCCACTGCTCTGATGAGTCTTTTGAAATGTTACTTTAAGATCAAATTAAGCTCTTGGCTATGCTTTTGTTTATTTGAGATAACTCTACTTAAATCCATTATGTTTATAGCCAACCTGTGCTCCAGTCGTGTGGTGAACTGACATTTAACATCCAATTCTCCTCTCGATTTAAGACTATTTAAGGATAATTTAAGATTAACTGTGCTAATCTAGCTGGTACTTCAATGGTTAAAGGCCAGGGAGTGAGTGGAGAAAAAGCCATGGTTTGCTGTAATGTCTTTCATTTTTCTAAATATACTAGGACATGATCTTGTAAGACAAGTGAAAAACTTCAGTAAACTATGGGCACTGAGAGCAATACCTTCACTTATGTTGAAAGTGACAGCCACAGGTCAAATAATTTGTAACATTATTATAGAAAGTAATGTCTCTGAAGGCCCAGAGGTCCTTATGAGGGATCAAGACCTTATGATGCTGGTAAAAGAGCAGAAAAATAGTCTGCTCAGCCAAGAATTTGCTGTCACACCTGCTCACTAGGATGTACACACTCTATATTGTGAATAGTTTGGCTACAGCAGAGAAAGAGAGATCAAGAATGGTTGTATTTGGTTTGCAATACAGGTACAGTGGAAAAGATAAACCATCATGTTCAGTGTGGGAGGCAGCAGAGAGAGCAGACTGGTGTCCTCATCTCTGGCTGGGTTGTGTTACGAGCAGCCTGGCTGCAGAGTCATTCACAAGATGAACACACTGAAGCTTTGCAGATTTTACAGGGAGCTCCTCTCTGGATGATGGGCGGCCTGGGAGGAAGGCAGTGATGCTGTAGCATAAATTGGATTAATGGGCAGTGAAGGCTGGCCTTTTTGGCATTGCAGAGACAGGAGCTGACAGCTTGAGAGCAAAAGAATTAAATTAGACAAGTTTAAATTAAATAACTGTTTAAAGCAGCAGAGGAGCTTGCTCAGTCACAGATGCCAGTGGATATGCTGTCCTTCTATCTCTCTTCCAGATTTTCTGAGCTATTCAGTATGGCCATAGTGAGCAAACTGCAATAAATAATTATTTAAGAATACAGTCCTGTTACACCCACTGGATACCTGACCATAGGTATAACCTGCCAGTTCCAAGGAATGCTGGGCATGGTGGATAGAAAGGAAGAGCTCCTGTGCTCTCTGCCAATTTGTCCGGCTCTAGATGATAGGATCTTTATGCTACCACCAGTGGTTCTTTACCAAAACAGTCACATCTCTATAGGACTCTCCATCCTTACCTCTCTGCTTATGTTAACCCTTTCTAATCATCTGCCAAGGAATGACAGTAACCAAGAGTTCAGACACTTCTTTGCTCTGTATCATTTCACAACAGTGTTCCGTGGTGACCTGGCCTGTCAATCAGACTGTGGTTTCCTTAAAGCACATTTTCCAGAGGTTTCTGCTACACAAGAGGGGAACCAGGAAATGTCAGAGTTTTGAGAAGGCTCATGCAACCATTTGGAGAGCTATGTCCCAGTTACCCAATTCTACCATCTGCCTGCCACCCATCCTGTACTTGTCACTGGGGGGCCTTGGCATCTGTGAGATGTGTCAGCTCACCTTCACCACACACCACCGTGCAGGTGGGGACCCGAGGCAAGGGTCAACAGTGCACAGTGACTGAGGAAGATATGCAGAACAAAGCTGTGCCCTGTTTGCCAAGTGCAAAGCTAGTGACCACGCTTCTCTGTCTTTCCAAAATGCCTCCCGGGTGCCACAGCTTATGTCTGCTCTTGTGAATATGCCCTGACTTATTCTCAGCATTGCTCAGGCCTCTGCCAAAGTCCAGGCAATCCTGTACGTTAAGTAATCCAAAGTACACATGGAATACTTGTAGACACACTTGCACTGTCATCAGCATGAGCAGGGCTGTGGCAGCACAGTTTCTACAAGTCACCACCTGGGAAAACACTGCAGGGGTCAGCCCAAGCTGAGCTGAGCAAGTTTAAAGCTAGCCTGGGTATGCCTACACATCCTGACCTCTTCTCTCCAATTTTCAAGTTAACTGGAGCCATCTGTACTACCAAAGTAAAGCAATGGGGCTGTCAGGGCTGTCTGCAAGAGCTGTTTCACTTTGCATTCTCTAGGGAGAACCACAGTGATGTGCTGCAGACTGAGTGCATGACTGAAATTGGTGTGTTTCAACACAACCATAAATTTCACCCTACAAGGGAGTTGCTCCTGAGTGTGTGGGTGGTGACAGCTGCTGTTGAGCCAGGCCTCACTTGATCTGCCTCAAATAGAGGTTAATAGGCAGGACAGAAAGGATTAGTCACACATACAGCCTGAATGTTAGAGTTCCTAATTTGTCATGGCTCTTCTTTCAGCCCTGGAGCTAGATCCATATAGCATGGAGAATTTGGGAGACAATCTCATACTTTAAAAAGTTGCCCTGCAGCACCTGTGTTGTTTTCCCACCTAAAAACTGTTTCTGGTGTTTTATGTGATCATGGGCAGAGTGGACAGGATCATAGAATCATAGAATCATAGCTGATTTGGAAGGGGCCCTCAGGATCATGGAGTCCAACCCCTGGCCCTGTGCAGGACACCCCAAGAATCACACCATGTGCCTGAGAGCATTGTCCAAACATGAGAGTTCATGGAAAAGTGCCAGGCAGGTTGAAGAGGCACCCAGGGAATGATTTGCTTGTTATTATTCTGCCTCCACATTGTACATCAGACTTTAAATGGTTAATATCATTGCTGCTGTAATAAAAATATTTGCAGCAAAAAAACCCATGCTCTATCTAATCAGCCTCAATGAAAATGCTTTCAGCAGTGACCCTCTTTCCAAACAATGAAATTGCTCAGAGACCTTGTTATTTTCAAATGAACTCCTGCTTGTTTGTTATTATTTTTAATGCAAACAATCCAAGTTTCTAGGGATAGTGTTGATGGCAGCATGAAATGTTTTCATAAATAAAAGTGAAATTTGTGAAGTGCTTCCATAAATACACATATACAAGTGCTAATTAATGTACAAATGTTGTTCTCCTAAAAGATTTGGAATAAAAGATGTTCACCACAAAAAGGCTCATACAAAAAAACATTATTGCAGCTGTGCCCCATCACCTTTCCCTGGGCAAGACACTTGTCAACAGGAGAAAAAATTTAATCTGTGGCCCAGCTCATGAAAAGTCATGGGCATGTGCACATATCGCTTTGGGATAGCATTAGGTGTGTGTAAATTGCTGCAGAACAAAAAGGGGCATATCCTATCTATCTGTGTGCATTTCCATCTCTAAGTGACCTAGTCCTTTGACAGCCAGGAGAAAGCATATGTAAATTTAGGGAAGAACTCATCTCACAAAGTCTGGAGATCTACTTTAGGATAAGAAGAGCTGAGCAAGCAAGCCATGGCTGACTACCATATACCTAAACACAGGTAAAAGATGTTTACATTTGATCAGATAAATCTTATCCATTATGTCAGCCACTCAGCTGCTGTTCTCCACTTGCCTTTTTAATGTGATCCTTGTTAAAAAGCCCAAGAGCCCTTTTTACTGTAGGGGCTAAAATTTCTTAGATTATCCTGTGTTTACTGTGGCGTACCACTGAGGATGAACACATAGCAGGACAATATTGCCAGCAACTAATTTACAGCTACCTTTGAGCCTAAAGTAACTTTTTTGTGCGTCATAACCCCAAATCTTTTGGGTCACACAGGGTATGTTTGTGCCTTTTGGATTCAGCTGAGGTTTGGGACAGGGTTTAATCATTGCTCTGAATCTGTCATAATGGAACTCTGAATATGAATTGCCTGCATATGAATCATTTTCTGGATAGGGCTTTCAACCCCATTTGGTGACTTGGATGAATAGCACATGTAGTGTGTGGCAGGGGCGGGGTGGAAATTCATCTGAGGCATTATGGCTGTGAGCAATGCAGGTGCACAGCCCAGCAAGCCAGGCTGGACGCCCTTTCACAGTGAGTGAACAGCCATCAGGGATTGCCAGGGCAGTCTAGGTTATGATCCCTCTCATCTCAGAGTAGAAGTCTGTCTTTGGTCAGATAAATCTCGCCCACTGACTGCACTGATGATATTCCTGTTGAGTGTAATGGGAGCTGGACAGCTCACGCATTGACATCTGCATCTGAGACAGAGATGGGAGGAACTGCATCCTAGCATCTCTGTTAAGCAGTAAAAGCATAGTGAGATGAAACTGGCCAAGAATGGGAATTTGGGATGAATACTTTGAACGTCATTCACTGCCTGCCTCCCACCATATCCTCCCACACATAGCTACTTCATGAGTTCTCTGTGGTTTGTAGAGAAAGGTATTCCACCTGCTAGAAGAAAAACTGGGCACAATCCAAATGAATCCATTATTACTGGGTAGTTTTGAAAAATAATTCTCTTTTAAAGAAGCAAAGTCTCTGATTACCAGCTTAACAAAGACGTAGTCCTCGTAAACACAGACAAGATGAAGCTGCTGATGTTGAAGCATAATTTCCAGAAAAAAACAGTCCAAAATTAATAGGGTCCTGAGAAACCATCCTGCAACATGATGAAGAGATCTCCCATGCTGACAGAAAAGCAATCTTAGTATTTTCAAGGAAGTGTCATATAAACTGATGCAAATAACAAAGGAGAATTTAGAAATGCATTAAGCATAGCATCTCCAGCCCATCAAATGAGGGAGTTGTCCTACTCTGCTCTGCTCTGCTCCACTCTGCCCTGGGGCGGCCTCACCTCACATCCTGTGTGCAGTTTTGGGCCCCACAATATGAAAAAGACATCAAGCTTTTAGAGAGCATCCAAAGGAGGGCTATCAAGATGGTGAAGGGGCTTGAGGGGAAGCCAAGTGAGGAGCAACTGAGGTCACTTGGTCTGTTTGGTCCTGGAGAAGAGGAGAGTGAGGGAAGACCTCACTGCAGGATATAACTCCCTTGTGAGGATAAGCAGAGGGGCAGGTACCGATTTCTTCACTCGAACAACCAGTNGGGATATAAATCCCTTGTGAGGGGAAGCAGAAGGGCAGGTACCGATTTCTGCACTCGAACAACCAGTGACCGGATCTGAGCATGAAGCTGAGTCAGGGAAGGTTTAAGCTGGGTACCAGGAAAAGATTTTCCACTCAGAGGCTGGCTGGGCACTGGAACAGACTTCCCAGGGAAGTGGTGACAGCACCAAGTCTGACAGAGTTCAAAAAGCTTTTGGACAAAGCTCTCAGGCACATGGCGTGACTCTTGGGGTGTCTTGCACAGGGTGAGAATGTGGTAGTCCTGGTGGGTCCCTTCCAACTCAGCATCTTCTGTGAGTCTATTTTATGATAAATATTGAGAGTTTTGCTAGTACTGTAGCTGCAGATGACAAAAAGGGAATTTTGGTGGCTTCAGGAATGAGGTTCTTTGTATGACTAAACTAACTTCAGCAGATAAAACATAACCTTTTTCCATATCACACCAAGATTTATTACATAGACATATTCTTTCACTTTTTATTTTTAGTTTTTGCAAAAGGAACAGAAAAAGGCTTGTCTGACCTTCTGAAAGTCATTGATCCTCTACAATATTCCTACATTTATAATGACATTTTCCCTAAGGGCATGAATGTAACATGAAGACTCCTTTGAACTGTTCCAGGGACAGTCAGAGATGAAGAGTTATTTTCTCCAACTGGAGTAGTTTACAATACAGCTGATGAGGCAAAACAGATCTCCTGTTTAATATTGTGCCAGAACTTATATTTCAATGTGATCTGTGACTAAGTGATGTTGTCAATAGATCATAAAAACTATTTCATTGAAAATGAGAATGCTGATTAAAGTAACTGCACAGATCCAGCTAATGAGTGAACAGCTGCAAGTGAGATGTTTATTCAATAAAAACAGAAGTAGTTCCAAAAATGATATTTCTAAAGACTTGCTGCCCAAATAAGTGCTTTTGTGAAGCAGAGTAGCTATAATGTCTAGCATGCAGCTGTATGCTGTTGGAAATAAGGAAGACACTGAAAATCATTTACTTGAGGGTGTACAATAAACAATTTTTAAAACAGAGAGTCCTGGACTTACTTTTTTTAACTCTTTCCCCAGAGCTGAAAATCAGGTTACTCATCTGCTATTTTTTTTCTTGTGTGTGCTCTTGCAACTCCTTGAAGACTGTTAAGCTCAACGTCAGAAAGAGCTCACTGGGGGACACTGGTTAAAGTGTGAGAAATATGTGGAGTTCTTGACCTGCTCTCAATGCATGAGATGAGTCCTTACGCTTGACAGGCACAACCGACTTTGCCAGATTAAGAGAAAACTGTAATAGTAGTTTTTCTCTAGAATCTGCATATAGACTGGACCAATATCTTATGAATATGATAAAAGTTTTTGGACACAGTAAGTCATTGCTTCCTAGAACAAGTGGTCTCTGTGCACTTAAGATAGGTTGCCATTCTGAATTTGGTTTCGAAGGACCAAATCTAAGGCATAGGAAAGGAAAGTCAGTCTGTAAGAGTGAGCATAATAGGATTAGATACACCACAGAAGAGAGGAAGAAGGTCAAATACACCACCTGTGGAACTAAATAAAAATGAGACAATTAGAATAAAAACAATAATAACAAAATCTACCAATGAATAAGCCTCCAAGCAATCTGATGCCTGCTCAAAAATACTTTTGAAGCACAGGTAAATTCTCTGCTACACATTTGAAAACAAAGCAATCTCATAAAAGTGCTGAACAGCTTCATAGGAAACAAATAAGCACAAATGAACTGATCAGTGATAAGGCTGGAGGCAGTCTGGACTGCAGTGATCACACACTGGTGGAGTTTGTATTCTTTTGGGATATGGTCAGACAAAGAGTAAAGTCAGGACCTTGAATTTGGATAAGGAATTGGCTGAATGGTTGCATCCAGTGAGAAGAAAGCAACGGCTCAGTGACCAGATGGAGATGAGTGATCAGTGGTGTCTTCATCACTGGCACAGACAGTGAGATAAGTGAACCCTCAAATTTTCAGATGACCTCTCATCCCTGGAAACTTTCAAGATCTGGATGTGAATGGGCTTTTGAGCGACCCTACCTAGTTGAAGATGTTATTGTTCATTGTGGGGGGTTCGACTAAATGGTCTTTATACATCCCTTCCAACCCAAATCATTCTATGGTTCTATGATTCAATGAAATACAGGAGTACTGTCCCATAGAAAAGGCTGGTATTTAAAAATGGTCAATGTAACTGAATGAAAAGTCATGGCAGGTCAAAAGTAAGAGGGAAACCAAGAGAGCTAAAAAAATCTCAAGAGCACCTTGCAAATTAAGCTTCATCTGAGATCAATTTTTTATTTAAACAAAGGAAACAAGCTAGAACATTGGTGGGCTTGCTTGCTGACTATGATGTCAGAGGGGCACTGCAAAGTGACAAGGCTAGGGCAGAGAAGTTCAATAAATTATTTGTTGTGAAAAATGCTGTGGAAATTCCTGTACTCAATATATTTTTCATAGCAGACCAGTCAGAGGAGCCACACTTATTTTAGGTATATATACATGAAGTATTAGACCAAAAAGCTATGTGAAGATTTCCTACATGAAACTTATTTACAGGAAGGACTTCTCTTGCCAGTAAGCTGTAAAAGTTGGAAGGAAAGAAGATTATATGATACACAGCCTGCTGGGATGGGGTGAGAAATGCCCTTAGAATGGGGAATCTTGCCCTGCCATTCTGCTGCTGCTCTACCATGGTTTCAGCAAGTGTATAACTGGAGACCCAGTGAACCCGAGGAATGTGGGGTTTAAAAAGACCTTTGACAAGTTTCTGCAGCAAAATTTTATTAAGGTTATGAGTTTGTCAGGAAAGTTCTTTTATGAATTTAAAGTTGGTTAAAGGTCAAGAAGAGCAGAGTAGGGCTTAGCAGTTTTCAGGCTGGGTGAGACTCAGCAGCAGCTCCTGCTGTGGATAAGTGTTGAGACCAGTTTTATTCATTATTTTGTCAATGACTGAAAAGGGAAACGTGATATCTTGAAATGTGAGGATGGCATTAACATATTCTGGGTAACCAGAAGCTGCATCAGTGACAAGGGATTACATCAGCTGTTCAAAAAGTGGTCAAAAAGGTGACAGATGAATGTTGGTGTAGACAAAGTGAATGCATCCTAAAAAAAAGAGTCTAAACAAAGCTTGCATAGTGCTGAACTCTAAAAAAAAAAATCACACAGGCAGAGGAAAACTTAGAACTGCTTCTCCCCAAATCCTGCAAGACTAGAACCAGAGAGTACTTGCTGAAACTAGCAGGAGATTGGCTTAAAAAATATTTTTAAAAAGTATTTCTGTGACTCACTGCCACAGGAGGTTTTGGAGGCAAACCATACCAGAGTATTAAAAAAATGCAAATTGCAAATTCATGGACTACAGATACAAACCAAATACTAAATGAAGAAGATGAAGATGGACCCCTACCCTAACATGCTAGCACAACTGTGGGGGCCTGCCCCCCCGCTCCCCCAGGGTGGGAGGGGAGCCTGGAGGGTGCATGGCAGAGAACGGGGTTCCCAGACCCCTGCTCTGAGGTCACGTGTTCTCGAGCTGTGTTTGTGATTGGATGTTTTGTGTGGCCCGCCCGGGGAGCGATGGGGGTTTCCCCGGGGAGCGGGGTCAGTCTGTGCTAGTGGCCGACCATGCTGGTTGGGCCCCAGAAATAAAGACCTGATTAACACCTTATAAAACACCGTGTCCCTAATTCTTCCATGAGCCAAGGCTGCTCTCAGAGGCAATACCGGACCACAACAGATGGCACCCCAGGAGGGACGTGGGACGAGCCCATGAACCTCTGAAACAGCTTCGAGGAGCAGCGAAGAACCCAGGAGAAACTCAGCGAGGTAAAGTTCCTTGACTCTCTCTCCTTGTTCTCCTGGTTTGGCTGCTCCGTCTGGGATCATGGAAGGACAGTGGGATATGTGGCTATCGAAACCACAAAAAGAACTGTATCTCGAAGTTAAAGAAATTCTAACACAGCAAAA
>VYXC01004907.1:434591-497764 GCA_013397175.1 Platysteira castanea
AACAGTTTATCTCAGTTTCCCCACAAGGTGCACTTAGAATGCTCTGTTTGGATTTCCTTGAAACTCAAAAAGTTGCTTGTGTGCCTGGAAATTGTTTGCCATTTTTTAATAAAAACAAAAGGGTGAATTGTGGGGGCCTGCCCCCCCGCTCCCCCAGGGTGGGAGGGGAGCCTGGGGGGACGCATGGCAGAAAACGGGGTTTCCGGAGCCCCTGCGCTCAGGTCACGTGTTCTCGAGCTGTGTTTGTGATTGGATGTTTTGTGTGGCCCGCCCGGGGAGCGATGGGGGTTTCCCCGGGGAGCGGGGTCAGTCTGTGCGAGTGGCTGACCATGCTGGTTGGGCCCCAGAAATAAAGACCTGATTAACACCTTATAAAACACCGTGTCCCTAATTCTTCCATGAGCCGAGGCTGCTCTCAGAGGCAATACCGGACCGCAACACACAACCATTTTAAGTGCTGAAGGAATCCACGTAGAGGCCAGGCTTTTGTCCTCTCCTGAGACAGTACCTCTTTCTGCAGTGTCACAGACAGATCTGGTATTGACCTAAACATGTATGATTGGCATTTCTTACATTCTTAGTTCTTGTAATCCAGTGTTTTAAGGATTTACTAACCACAAGAAGAACAGTTCAAAAGGCAGGCATGTGGATAAGGGAAATGAAAAGCCAAGTGCTCCTTAGGCAGCAGGGGGGAAACCTTGAACTCTGAAAATGTAAAATGCTACTGAGTACATTAAAGATACCTGTTTAATTACGCATTGTCTCTAAAATTTATACACTAAGGCTGTACTTGAAGATAGAAAATCTGCTCTG
This sequence comes from Platysteira castanea, assembly GCA_013397175.1. Classification (NCBI taxonomy): domain Eukaryota; kingdom Metazoa; phylum Chordata; class Aves; order Passeriformes; genus Platysteira; species Platysteira castanea. Next base: position 435,405 of record VYXC01004907.1, read on the forward strand.
TGATGTCTCTTCATGTTCTTTCTCTGTCTTTTATCTTGATGTTATGTAATTACTGACCACTTCAAAAGCTAAACTTTCTGAATAATTCATACAACACAGCAACATGAGACAAGGTTAGGGGAGCCTGTGGGTATCTCTACATATCAAAAACAGGCATAGAATTCTGATAAATAAAGGGATGGTATTATAGCTCAAAAACCACCAGAGGAAGATAAAATAAACAGCTGGAAAAGGGAAGAAAACACCAACAACTGGCTTTGCCCAGAAATCACTATTCTCTCAAGGATTTGGTGCCACAGTAATTGATAAAAAAATTAATAAGTGTTTTCAACTCACATAATTTTAAATTGGTTGACATGACTAAATCCTTGTCAGAATAATGAATCAAAGCCAAAAGCGATCTCTATCTGTCAGTATGATTGCACACCCTTAACAGCAAAGTGATTCCATTGCCACACTTTTAGAAATATATCCAAAATTGTGTTCAGAGTAAAAGCTTCAGGTTTGGGGCTTTTTGCCCTTCCCCTTTCAAAATTTAAAGCAATGCTAAATGCCAGGTGTATTAACTGTTGTAGATCTATCTACAGGTTTTCCTATCTAAATGCAGGGTGCATAGCAGTTACTGAATATTCTGGACACAGGGCTGGGAGACTGGAAACTCATTTGACTCTTTGCTTCCATATCAAATCACTCGGGCCTTAAAAGTCACACAGAGCCCTGGACTTACTTCTGGTGCAACCAATAGCCCAACTTCAAAATCGTATAAAATAAAGATCTTAACAATTTTGCATCTTTAATGCAGAAATAAAAAATATATCATCACAAATGAATCAACAAAAAGAATCAGCAAATACTTGGTCACAGCTTCTGTGTTTAATATTAAGAAATCAAAATCAAAATATTGATGACATCATTAGCAGGATGATACTTTAATTTCAATTTTATATTGCCACCTGAGAAGTACACCATTAGGAGGCAGCGAGTTGCTGATGGAAAAATTAGGAGAACAGAACTTTTCTCTTAATAGCACACAGGCAATACTGGGGTTTTTTTGCCTTTAATTTGTTGCAGAATTAATAAATCCAGCAGTCTGATGTGGATTTCCTATCATAGCTAAAGGGGCAGAGGGAGATTTCCAGATTTATCCCCAAGGTGTATGTGCTTATGACACTCAGTACTGATTACTGGAAGCTGGTCTGGAGGTACATGAGCCTGTTCATGTTAAATCCTCTTCATTGGCAAGGAAATCTCTAGCTGATTTTGTAGGGACATGGACTTGGAGCCTCTGCAAGCTGGTTGCTGTTTCTTGGTGATGGAGAAGGCTGCCTAGAGTTGAGAAAGTAAAAAAAAGCTAATCTGTTGCTGTTGTGGGACTTATTATGTACAAAGCTACATGGAAAATCTTCAGAGACATTGCGGGACACCACTGCTGATATCTCTCTTTTAAAAGTCTTCCATGATGCTCAGAAGCCTTGTACATGGAGAACTCAAAACTGACTTTTGTTTTTTTTTGTTTTGTGCCATTTTCTTGGTAAAACAGGAATTCGACTCTAGTGAACACTACTATGATAGCTATCAGTGATATCCCCTAAGAATTCTGTATTTGACTAAGGTTTGATATTTCAAAGAAAGAGAAATATAGAAGTACCAGCAATATGCATGATCTCAAACCATGGATTTGGACCCTGGATCTTTCACAACTTGAGAAATGCCTGATGGAAATGTTGGCTGTGAAGAAGCAGGTCAACAGATCCTATTTCAGATTCTGGCCTTTCTTCCTTTACACTGCTTTAAAGGCATTGTTTAGGACTTTTTCTGGGAAAAGACAATTGATTTTTTTAAGCTAAAAATTTCTGGATGAAAATCAGGCTGCTGGGTCTCAGAGCCATTCCATTTAAAAGCTTATTACAGAGTTTAACAGTGATGTTAGCCTAAAACTACTTTCCTTCTTGTTGCTAAAGAGCAAAGGATTAATCCCATGGCAGATTTAGAGTTGAAGAAAATGTTAACTATGCCAGTATTCCTACCGGGTTGACAAATAAACTTTGGTCAGGTATAGTGTAAATACCCTGAAGTGAGGGTTATTCACAGGTTGCCGTAAGATATCTGCAAAGATAAATGGAAAAGCAAAGTACTGTTATTGGGAGTTTTGTCTCATTTTCATGCTCTGATAAAACATGAACCTCCAGCTACAAGTCTTCATTGATTTTAATTAGGTTTTACAGGTAATAGTCAGCTAAGCAGTTGCAGCTGTGCTGCATGTCTGAGTAGTACATAATATTGCATTTGGAGCTCAGATTTATCAGTGTCTATGTGCAAAATACCAGCCTGGGGCAATCAAGTCAGGCTGAAAAGCGGAACATACAAGGAAAATAAAAGCTCTCTTCTGTCATAACTTTAGCCTGTCACTCATAGGAAAATGCCAGACTTCCCTCAGCTTCAAGTTGTTACAGTGAATCTTCATCTGCATCCTTGTCAGGCTCTTTCAGCCCTTTCAGAAACAAAATAAGAAATAAAGCAGCAGCTGCTGAGGTCCTTTCTGGCAGAATCCAGATATCCAGTGGTTGGTTGAGGATTCTTTCCCCCAGCTGATTCTTTGCTTCTTCATTTGATATTTCCTTCTTCTCCTCCTTTTTTTCTCTTCCTACACTGAACATCAAGAAAAGGCTTTGTTTTCCTTTTCTGCTCTTCTCTTTCCTGTTTAGTTTGAGCTGAAGCATAGTTTTTCTTGCTAAAAGCAAAGTGGGGCTGAACCATAGACCCTGGTCAGTCCAAGTGGAGCTGACCCAGTGCAGGGATCAGCAGTTGGTAGGAAGAAGCTAAAAGATCAGTTTTGAGATGAGTTATGATTCCCTTTGCCATAACCTTCTCTTGACTACACAAGCCTTTGCTGCTCTAAATGTTCTTCAGGATGTTCTCTGTCTCCACCTATTCTCTTCTAGTTTTCCCTGTTCCAGGAGCTCCAGAGACACAATATATTGGATATCAAACTGGTTGCTGCAGTACCCAAGGACATTTAGGCAGTGCTCAGGCATGACCATCCCTTACAGCCCAAATGGTCTCCCAGCCAGATTTTGTAAAGCTGTCAGCACAGCAGCTGCTAACATTCCTTATTTTCTCTGATATCTCCCTCCTCCCAAGAAAAGGGCAACTCTTATATACAGGCTTATCACTAACATCTCTGAACACATGAAGAAATTTCCCTGAAAGACTTAACTGTTGGAGCAGTGGGATTTCTTCTGTGCAAAGTCCTACAAACTGTCATTTAGGACTATTAAGCAGCACCAGCTTAGGAGGTTTATTTTTTCCTTTTTTTTCCCCCAATCCTCTGATTGCTAGATTTCATAATGTTGTTCAGATGTTTCTTTACTTGAAATAGAAAATATTAATGGGTTAATTTTTACTCACATAAAGCTTCAAGTAGGCACTCAGTACAATAAGCATCTATGAAATCACATATCCTAGAGGGGCAGGGGCTTGTGCAGAAGTTTTGGTCTAACCTGTCTTGGACCATGTGCCAGAGAGGCCCTTCCCAGATGTTATGGTGGCTCTCTGTTCAAATGTTGGGAACTAACTGCCCACCCCTGTTTTCATACCCCTCTTCAGCCAATATATTCACCTTCCAAAGACTCTGGGTTTGCCTGGGTGTGGTGCACCCTCCATGAGCTCAGAGAATCACAGCATAGTCTGAGTTGGAAGGGACTCAGAAGGAACATCAAGTCTAACTCTTAAGTGAATGGCCCATATGGGGATCAAACCTGCCCCCTTGGTGTTATTAGCACCATGCTTTATGTTTGTGGATGAAACTGAAAGGCACTGTCTTCCCACAGACCCTCTAAATAAGAGTTTATCCGAATTAGTTTATGCTAATCTGATTCATTTTACTCATAACAACCACTAATTCTGTAGAGCACTAGGGGTGCTTCTCTGAACCTCTGTAATTGTCAGGGCAGGTTTATGCCTCATAATTACTTGAAAGAGAAAAAAGTCTATTGCATGCACTGACAAGTGTGTTCATGGCCTGTAATCCTTACACAGCACCTTCTGCTCAAATCCTTCGCTGACTGCACTGACTAAGGCTCTGGAGTAAGGCTGGGCAGCCCCATCATTTAGGTTCTTATGCAAGGAAATAATCTTGCTCAAGTCTCAAAAAGTATTGTCTATATTGACTGAAGTATCACTGTACTAGCTGGAATAATTTTATTTCTCCATTTCATTCTAGCGGGAAAGACAGATCTTGGGTTCAATTTGTAGAAACTAGTGTTTCCAAATCTAGGATGCTCATAATTCAGGAAGGAATTTACCTTATCCTAAAAATACCCCACATTCCATTTTTAGCAGATGAGTTTCACCCCAGGATCACTGTTATAGGAGCCCGGATAACTCAGGTAACATCTGCAGAGCAGCTACCTAAATTGGGTGAACTGAATCCCTACTTTCATGTAATCCCTACTTTCATGTACTGTTTTTTTCCATGGAACAGCAATGTTCTCCCCAGAAGAATTACTTTTGTGAAGGTATCAAGACCAACACATTTGGTAGCTTTTTTCTATCTCTTACTTCCAGTACTGACTCCAGGTGTAACAGTCTTTTTCCCACTGTGATCTCTGGATTCAACATAACAAACAAACAGAAGCTGAAACATAGGTTGAACCCTTATGCCTTGTTACCCCATCAATAGACAGCCATGAGCAAGTGAGAGGTATTTCAGTGCATCCTGCAAAGAAATCACAGAGCAGCAAAGGGTTAAGGACGCTGAGGGGCATAGCCAACAAGAAAATTCTTTCTTGATAGAAATACTTTTGGCATGTTAATAATATCTCTTACTTGGAGCACTTGACACCAGTGTTGTCAAGACTTCTTGAGGTCAGTGTGTCCATATATATATTTAAATCTCATACCATGAAATCAGTGACAATAATCTCTAAGTGGTGAAGTTCCTATAAAATAGTACTACTCAATAGTACAATATGCTTGCCTTTATGACCTGAAAGTTCAGTGCAGAGGATCAGCAAATCCTACCACATCTGACCTTTGGTTTGTCTTCTTTAAATATTAATTTTAAATACTAATAATCATTTTAAATAAATTAATCTTTATTCTTCAGCCAGGCATTCTTAAGAATGGTCACACCAAGGGACTTTTTATATTTAATTTGGATCAAAATCTAGAAGAAACTAGTTCTTTTCTTCCACTTGATTGACAGCAAGTTTGAGTCAGTCTTCAGCCGTCAGAGACATTTGTCCACCTTCACTTTGTATCGTGCATGTTCACATTTCTTTAATGTACTCGAAAGTATTGTAATTCCTAGTTGATCTTTCTCCTCTCATGTACAAAGGCACCCAAGCCTTCATGACACTGACTGCTCCCACTACTTTCATTTTCCACAGTGGAATTTCTTTCATAATGCTTCTTTTTCACTATCCTATGTGTTTATTTTCCCAGTGACTCATACTTCAAACTGCATATAAAATATCTTCCCACACTGCATATATGGCCTGCCAAAAGCTGTCATTTGTGTCTGTATTTCAACATGCACTATACCTTTTGATGGCCTTTAATTTTAAAGGTCTGCATGACAACTAAAATATAAACATAGGTTTAATGTTTTTTTCTTGGTTGGTTAAGCCTTGCTTCTGTATCCTGACAGACCTTTCAGCTGGTCATGAGATAGCAGTCTGTCTCTGGGGAGGAAATAGACTAAATTAGAGTTCACTCCCATATAAATTAACAGCATTTTCTTTTGAACAGCAAACCTACATCAGTTATTAATCATCATTGTCTAAAATCAGATCTATTTTTGAAAGAGACGAATGACTTCCAGTTCCTTTGTATATTTGTCTTGTCTATCTCTTAAACGCTTCCCTTAAAACTTTGCTTAGATGGGATCCCTAGAAGGACACAGCAGTCATCATGGAAGAAAATATATCCTACATTTGAATGACAATATAAAGCAATGTTTTTTTCAAGTAAACATAAATTCTGTGAGACCAGTTTCTGCACTTCCTTACCAGGAGCTTGGTAACTGTACTGTATTTATGTTTATAGTCCTTGGCCTAAGAATCAAACCCAGATACCTTGCACTGTGGCAGAAAACACCAAAACGTCCCAAAAAGAATCAGCAGTGATGAACATCTTCCACATCTCCAGTCACCCGTGGGAGCAGTGGTGGGTGACAGGATGCTCAGACCCCACCTGCTTCCCAGAGTTACTTTGTCCCTGTCTCCCCACTGGCTGCCAGACCCATTGGCCATGTCAGCCTTACAACTACAGGCATAGAGGGGACTGTGACCTTTTCAGGTTCTTCACAATCACCCCCCTGATACTGGCACTCCTTTGTGAGCTAATCAAAGCCTCAGAAGTTGTTTCTAGCTCTGGCTTAGCAGGGCTGAATGCCTTCAACTGCAGGAAAAATAATAGGAGAAATTTTATTTTAAGTTCACCTCTCTTTTCATCATTCCTTCACAAACCAAAATGGAGATTTAATGATTCTTTACATGAACAGCCATGTGGGGTCCTGAATTGTACCAGTAGGCTAAGAAAGGGATCTGAAAAATAATTGTGTTTCAACAGATGGCTATGGTGTGTAATTATCAACATATGCAATGTGTAGGTTTTTGCAAGGCCTGTTTATCTGCCTTGTCCTAGCTGTTTGTGTGTATCATGCATTTCCCAGGTGTCTGCAACTACTATGACTCAAAGGGCAGGGAGCAATAAAAATGTCTGTTTAAGAGCATAGCCACTCCAGACACTAATGGGCCGATGAGAGCCTTTGGCAGACACATCTATCCAGCACTGAGAGCACCAAAAACAAGCATGGATGACAAGAGTGGATTTAGCTGCCAGCTACGTTTCAGAAGGCCATTCATTCTTGCAAACACCTAAGACTTGTAACACGGTTCCCAGCTGTGCAAAGTAATTAATTATAATAGAACACAAATAATAATTTGTTGCTCCTCACTCGCAGTAATTTTCACTTTCTAAAAGCTGAGTGCACCCAGTTTGTGTGGTTATTGCAAATGATGTTTATTATCCAACAGTCAGATTTAGATGAACAAACATAACAAACCAACAAGCAGTTTAATTGAAGGGGTGGTAGATGCTGATGTGTCATGCGGAGAAAGAATTCCAGAACAATCCTCATCAAGCCTGGTTGCACAAATATTAAGGTGTCCCTGCACAGGCTGCTTTGCTGCATGGTCACGACAAGGAGGCCAGCCAGGCAGTGAGTGCTCCATGGTATTTCAGGGAGCAACATCAAAAGTTATTTACACCTTAGGTTCCTCAAGGAAAACTCCTCCTCCGAGTCCTAGCACAGTAAGTAAATAGTTTTAGAGGTGCCCTCTAGTACCTGGTGCTGGCACAATACAAGAGTTTACCACAAAGGAAGGGAAAGCCCCTTTGCAGGGACAGGGAGTCATCAGGAACATGAAGAGCTCACCTCTGCCAGCAACAGATGTTGGTTCTTGGAAAATATCTGTCTGGTTTCTTTGTAGCAGCAGGAGGATCAAGAAACCCACAACTCAGGGCAGTGGCCAGTGTGAAAAATAAACCCCAAGAAAAATCTTAACCCCTTCCAAACCTGCAGGAGGTGTTTGAGAAAGTGAAGTGTATGTGACACAGAAGAGAACTTAAAGCTGAGAAAAGACAACTAAAGGCAAGGTTTATGACTGCACTGAGAGAGGTCATACAGTTACAAGCCTCAGACGTTATGGTTCTGTGTAAAGAATATGGATCTGTCTGAAGAATATCACGGAAGTACAGTAACGCAAAGAAAAAGAAAATAAACAAGCACCAAATTGATCATCAAATATTACAGTCTGGATCTGTGCTCATTTTCACATGGCTGAGCAACTCACCATCTCACAGCAGGTTTATTGCCATGTTTTTTTCATCAGGGAGCTGCAGAAAATCTGATTTCTAAAAAATGTGGTTTTGCTCTGTTTTGTTTTAACAAACAGAAGAAGATTATATGTTTCACTGAGTCAGGATGCAGACGTTTTCTTAGTGATGAGGTCCCTACTGCTTCAGCTCCTCATTTCACACTGTTATCTTATCCAACAGTTTCTTGGAGTCCTGCTGTTAAACTACAAGACCTTCTCTTTGAGCTCTTTCCTGTGTAATTTTTGACAATATAAGAAAAACTGAACTCAAATGCCTCTTCCCTCAGCCAGTGGTGCATCTCCCTTGAATGCTCACATGCTGTTGCAAAAAGTGTAGTCCTCAAAGGTTGCACCAAGCTTTGGAGCACAATTGAATTCTGAGTGGCACAGTGGATAGGAGCTGATCCAGGGAGATATCAAGGTCACACGTGTGAAATAATCTTTAGAAAAATGACAGTATAATAGTTATCAGCCAAACTTTTGAGAAAATTTGATTTAAAACTCAGGAATGTTATTTTCTTTTCTCTCTAAGTAGACCTTTATTGACACTTTGCAAATGTACTTCGTAAATACAGATTTTAACTCCTGCTGTAAGCTGATGCCTTTGCTAGAAGTTTCCCCAGGCAACTTCACACATAGTGTAATTACAAAGATTTCTTCTTATTCACCAACATTTCAGCTGCTATTGCATTGTGTAAAACCTCAACAACACTTTGAAAGTTGACCTTTTCTAGACTGGGGCAACTGACCCTTACAGAGACCCAAATTATTGCTCAGTTAAGTAAAATTACGTAGTGTGGCTTTGTAGTTCAACTAGTTGTTTATGGAAAAACACAGCCTCAGTTATTGAGGTAAACCTCAATACTGAGACACTCTGGGATGATACTTGTTTCTCAGCAATGATGGAGAAGAGTGTTTTCCTCTGTTTTGACATCAGTCCAACCTGGCCAACACCTGGAGATTTGGCATGGTTATCTCAGAAAAGCTTTTCATAAAGCACTGCAACATGGAAAGAAGGCATTTATCTGTGTGTTATTATTAGCCTGGATCATACTTTTGTGAATCATGAAGGAAAACAGAAACACAGCTGGCTAAGCATTTTCCTCTAAATGTCAGGACAGTGTGTGTGAGTGTGTGTGTATATATATATATTTATCAAGACTTAAATTTTAATTCTCTGTTGTTTTCTTCCCACTATGGATTTCAGATGGGTTTATTTACAATATGCCCAACTCACTGTTAGTTGTCAGGAGTTATTCCAGGATAATTAGCTGGGGACTTAATTGTTTCAGGTTCTCTGAAGAATTTTTCTGGGGTTTGCTCTTTGTCTACCTCATGTGTAAAATCAGCTAAATATTTTTTATTGGGAATTTCAGCCTCTGAAACATCTGATTTGTATTCACCACTGAACATTGTGTGTTGATAAAATACTTCTGTGTGCTTGAGTACTTGATCTGAGCTTTTTGCCAGCTTCCCTAATAACTTCAAAGATATTATAGCTTTTTAAGTTTAGGTTAGGATGGGTGACCATTTACCTTGGAGTTTCATAAACTTCTGTTTGTGAAAGTTTTGTCTTTCCATGCAACAGAGACATTCCATGATGGCCTTTGGAGACACAGTGCTCTTGGAAGGATTGCTGAGTTCTCTTGCACAATAGAATTTCCAGGTCTGCAATACAGATTAAGAACAAATGCTGCAGATGGATGTACTCTGCAATCCCAGTCACCAGATCAAGGATTTTGGAGCCTCTGCATTGCAAGCTGGCCGGACTGTCAGACCAGAAGCTGGCCTTTTCCACAGTTTTCCACGGAGGAAAACCCCAATATTGTGTGCCAAAGAAAATTCTTTTCCTGAAGGCTGAGTACTTGATTTGACTATTGGAAAAATATATCTTTAATACTTAATCTGATATTGTAGCAGTTTTAAACATTTTGCTTTGGACTTCTCTTAGATCAAGAGTAAATGTCAAGTAGATATTTTATGATGAAATTGTGTGATTGCTTCCATGTGAAAGAAAAGAAATGTTTGCTTCAGCTGTAAAGGAAAATCACGTAATTATTTAGGTTGAAATGAACATCCACAGGTCATTTACTGGCCCAACCCACCAGCTCAGGCAGCATGAGCTAGAGCAGGCTGCCCAGGACCATGTCTATATGGGTTTTGAAGATCAGGTTTCTTCAGAGGGAAACCACAATATATAAAGAATTTAACCTAGGACTTATTCAATTAGACCAGAATCTAACTCTTTCCTCTCCTTCTACACTTGCCAGACCTTCTACACTATGACAAAGAAAGAAATAAGATTTCCTCCGTGGATTCATTTAGATTAAGTAACTTTCTTTGCTTTTTGGCTTACATACTGCTGTTTACGAAAATTATCTGTTTCAGCAGTGGAAGAGGTTTTCTGCATATAAATCCATGTGTAGATGTTTAGATTTGTCAAGAGTTTCTGAATCCTTTGGGATGAAAGGGACTATATAAATGTAAAACACTTTGTTATTTTTTATTATTTCTTTACTTGTGACAAGCACTTTTGGGGTGTTTTGCTTGTTGTAGAGGTTGTGGTGGTGGTTTGTGACCTGGCACTGCATCTCCCCACAGCAGACAAAGATTTATTTCAGAAGAAATTAAATTAGCACCCCCTTCAGTTTTCCACTCACACAGTATTTTACATTAGATGTCTCTAACTTGATTCTTTCTCCTCCTTATTTTGTGTGGCATATGGAACTAGCATTCTCAGAGAAATTATTTTGTCTTCTGTGTTTCCCCTCTGTTTTGCTCAGTGTCATGCTGAATAGGCTGACAATTCCAAATATTAGACTTTTGCTGCATTTGGCTTCAATGCCAAATGCACACACTGATGCCCTAGTTTCTTTCAAAGAGAAGGAATTGAAGGAACTGTCGACATTTTTACCTGTGAAGAAGCAAACGTTGTTGTATCCTCTGTGTTTTGTCATCCCTGATGCATTAAGCGGTCAGTGCCCATGCCTGTGCACAAGTGCTACAGAGGAAACCTTGCTCGTACTTGTTTGCATTGTCATCCCACCTGGAGAATACTGACATTCTCCTCATTTTCTGTAAAAGCAGAGAAGGATCTTCCACTTGCTCAACCTTGCCTATCAGCTGAGCAAAGCAGTCAGTGAGACAAATTATGAATTTATTTTTCTTTTTTCCATAAGACTCCCCTCTATCTTAAGCCCGTTTTCAGTGTTACACATGCCATTTTTAAAATAACAGATAGACATGGTTTATCTACCCAATAGTGCCTGCCTACTGCCCCTTGCAGCAGATGTGTCGTGCCTGGAAGCCCAAGGGATTACATGGTTTACATGATCACACTGCTGAAATTTTGTGCCAGGATCTGTAGAAAGCAATGAGGTACTTGGCTTTGACATCCCAATCCACGGGCAGTGAAGAAAAGGAATAAAAAGTCCAAGACATTTTAAGATGGTCATAAATGAGTTGTAAGGGTCAGTTTTTTGATTGGAAACTTCAATTTGGATGGTTTTTAGAACTACTGACAAAAGCCATCTTCTGATATGTCCTCTCTTCAATAAGCTTTACACTTCTGCTTATTTTAAAAGCACTAGAGAAGTGCATTTTCTTCCATATCTTTCTCCTGCAATTTTCAAAGAAATCAGATAAGGTAGAACATTGGTTCTCTTCCAAAAAGTTGGAGATGTTCTGTTTTAGCAGTAAAATAAATACCAGGATGCAAAGAGTTTTATACCTGGTGGACTAGTGACATTGAAAAAAAAAATACATATATATATATAAGAAGGGATTGAAAGAGAATTGTTGATATTTCACAGTGTATACAAGGGGGTTGTGGTTGGGTTTTTTTTCTTTTTCAAGCTCTATTGTTATTCTAGTTTGGAGATGAATTGTGAGGTTTGGGAAGGCTCACAAGAGCTGTTCTCCATCTATATGGGTATCAGATCTTGTTCAGAAAGCTCACATTTCTAATAAAAGAGGAAATACCATTCGTATACAGGTCAGGAGAATCCTAACTGTTTTTCTCTTTAAGAGTTGCTTCTAACGGGAGAAACATTTTTATCCACCAGATATGACATTTAATTTGACAATATTAAATGCACCAGTCTTATATAAAAATTAAATGTAAAAATATCACTTTTTAACACTACATTTTTGATCATGCAGCAGTATTATCCATCTGTTCTAGAGCTCTTTAAAATATTTAAGAAGTCTTCCCATCAGATGAAGGATAGTAATGACAAATTATCTCAGTCTCAGTGTGAATATAGTCTTACTTCAGGAGAATTTAGGTTCCAAAATGCAATTTTCAGTAGCTGAACTCTGAGCAACTGAAATTTCCTGAATCTGCATTTTCAAGACAAAGAAGATATCTTTATTTCCTCTTGTGAGGAACATTCCAGAAGCATTACTCAACTGAGGTGTTACCATTTCCATGGTGAATTTTGGTGACACACAGGTGTCATTATTATGGCAGCAGGTTCTGCAGCCATGATTTACATATATATCTGATGGTTTCAGTTCTGCTGAAAAAAAAAAAAAAAAGCATGAAAATGAGGCCTGAAATTTCGAAAATGTGTAATGGTGTGTGGGTGGGTTGTAGTAAGTCCTGAATATGCTGTTCTCTATGTCTTTTTACAGATCAGAATTGTCGGTGACACACTATTATTAAATGCCCTCCAGAGGAGCTCTATACAGACTGATGGAAAGAATAAATGGAGATATGTGATCATTATAAGGTGTTTGTTGATCTGCAGAATTTGCTCCTTATAGATAAGTTAAAGGAAAAACAAAAATGCTAAATGCCATCCAGGAAGGGTCTTCCCTGGGAGATGTGAACCATGGTATCATCAGGGCAACAGTCCAGAACAGGCAAGTCAAGAGCTCTTTGAAAGACTGATTAGAAGTCCTGGAAGTCTTCAAGCCCAGGAGTTAGTGAGGATATGGGTCAAGTTCCATGTTCCAAATTCTTTCTAAAAATAGTGTGCAGGGCAGTGGCTTTATGTCACACACAAAATGCAAAATAGGAAGGTGTGTACAGGCCTTCTTCGAGCTCTGCAAAGAACATGAAAGTCATGGTGGAAAACGTATGATGAGAGCAAAAGAGTACTTGCTGCTATTAATTCACTAAAATTATACTTTTGAAGGGTGCTTTTCTTGTCAATCTCTTTACACACACTGGCATAGACTATAAAACTTTGAATGGAGGCATAGTAACTTTAGGGCTAGAGCTATTTCTGAATACTGGGGGGAATCCATTTGGTTTTGGTTAAATTTACCCAAAAAGGAGAAAACTGAGTCCAGTGCTTTATAGTGCCAGATCAGTCTGTCACAGGTCAATCTGAGCTGGCATTCAAGGGGAATCCTCCAACACTGGATGTAAACAACGTCTGCCACCTTGCTATCACTACTGCACAGAAAACCAAGCAGTTTCTCTGTGGCTGCTTGAGCCCACAGCTCTCCTGGTTGCCAGCCAGTGAACTACTTAAGGCTTAGTAATGTGTTTATGTAGGTTGTTGCTGTCCTTCTGATATGCCTGCTGTGAAAATTAGTTCAAGACCTGTGAAATCTGATCTCTTTGAGGGAAGGTTGCAACAAAACCACAATTCACCGACTCATGTGAAAAGCTCGAAAAATGTGGTGATCTGGATTTGCTTATGTAAAGTATTATGTATACTGAATAATCTGGTGTCTTGTGGGTAAAATGTATTTTGTCATTCTGCATCAGCTTCATGCTTTGTAAAAGAGTTTGAGAATGCATAAAAGCAGGAAAACTGCATAACTTTTTTATCTTTATTTTTAAAAGCCCACCCTCAAATTGAAACTCCATGTCTTGATCTTCATTCTAAACCATCTTGTTATTCAGCTTTTAAATTTTCATACTCACTTTAATAGTGGAAAACAATTGTTTCGAAAACTTGTAAGGAAATTCTCTTTAAAATGAAAGGGGTATATTTCTGGATCACTGCTGAGCAGACACTCTTCTTACAAGGGCTTGGCAGCAGAAACATTTTAATGGAACTAGCATTTTAAACGCACTTTTATTTTGACTTTTATACTAGAGACTGTTAAGGAACTTCAATTTAATACCATAGTGGAGAACAGCTACATAAATTTTCTTAAAACCTAAATAGCTAATACTTATGAAAAATATACTGTTGGTGCTGTCAGTAAGTGTCAGCATGGTAAGAATTTCAAAATCCCACAAATTTCTTAATGATGAACTTAATGGCAAGGCTGGATCCAAACACCAGTGCAGAGGAGGAGCCTGGTGCACTGAAGTGCTACACAATCATGTAAAACTGGAAAATTCAACCTTCCGCAATTTTTTTGGCTATATTTCTCCACTCATCACCTGCATGACAGTGCCTGCCCCGGGTTGTCTCTGAGCAGTGATAACACATTCTGAAATCTGTTCTAGCTTCTTACCACAGCACCTAGGACCTTTCACAAGAAGGCTCTGCTATGTCTACAGCATTTTCCCTTGCTTACCTGGATTGGACCATTCAGTCTGCATGATGATACCCAAAAGAGTTACTTTCTCTGGGCCTTGGTGAGGTGATAATTTGACTATCTTGTTGGTGTATTAAGACCTCAGCCTAGAGGACCATGAACTTTTTAAAGCTGAATGCTGCTTGACATTTTTGTCATCTGAAATTACTCTTAGGATCTGCTTAGTTTCTCCACTGTCATCTTCAATGAGATCAACTTTGTTCTGGTTATAAAAGCCCAAGTTAGAAATCTTAGTAGCTCTCTGAGTTGGTAAAATAGCAACATGCTAATAGCATGACTGAAAAGCAGAACAGAATGGTTAAACAACTGTTTGAATTGTTTCATTTGCCTCCACAAACACGATAATGTTGAAAAAAGTATACTGTAATCATTGATTCTTATTGTTTGTTTTCCTGACAGTTTCACAAAGTAGGTTTTTTTCATAGCACATTTATTAGTGAAGACTTGAAACCTTATGCAACCTACCTGGCATGTGATTGGCTGTTTGCCTTTTGTCTAAAAAATCATCTTGCCACTTTTTCTATGAAATAACAACTTATCATCAATCTGACACAAAATTTGAGCTGCTCACTCCCATTTAGACTGCTCTAATCTCCAAACTGCAGGAGCACATGCAGTCAGAATGCATTTGGGGCATCACACAGAGTTCTTATCTCAGGTGAAGAAAGGCAAAGACAGTGAGGCAGGACAGCAAAAGTACTGACTGATGCAGCTGAGGTCTCAATCAGGCAAAGAAACAAAGTTGATGAAATCTCTTGGGATTCTGATTGCTCTTTTTCTGGAACTCAGTTATCAAGGTTTTGGTGCACGAAAACTTGCTACATTTCCCTACCATGCTTTCTGTAATATATGTTCATGACTGTATAAAATGACATGCAGCTCAGTGCATGGATGTAATAATGTACTTGGAGCACAGGATCGTCACATTGCTGATACTGGAGACTCAGGAGGGACAGGAAATCTGCTATCGCCTTTTTTTATAATGAAATCACTCTTGATAATTATGTTTATAACCTTATTGGGTCTCCCAGGAGAATCACAAAGACTAGAGCAGGAGAGAATAAAAATGGTTTATTACACTTACTACACTCTGTTCTCAGATGTTTCAAGATTGTAAGGGTCTGCAGCTTTTTATTGTTAGCAGTGGACACAGACTTCTGGGGTCGCCTCTGGCATTGATGGACCTAGTTTCCTCCCCAAATTGCTCACAACTTGAACAGATAATAGAAAGGACACACTATTATTCTAATTTTGCATATGGGTAGCTGAGGCACTTTGCAATTACATAACTTCCAAAGTAGTTCTGTGGCAGAGATAGGAAAGTTAAAAACCCCAGTCGCAAGAATTTTATTAGTAGAATAATAACACAGATGTGCAAACACACCCAAAAATCTCTTCATTGCTTCATTAGTTGACTTAGAACTTTCTGAATTTCAAGAATATTTACTGCAAGAGCTACTGAAAAGTAACTATCTTTTTAAGAAAAAAACCCTGGTCCTCAGGAACCCTTGAATTTCGAATTCCAGCCCTGATTTGCAACTCCTACTTCTTTTGTCTCTTCTAGATTTTCACTTACACTTTGTATTTGCCTCACAGCAATTTCCAGGATGGGAGGAGGGGGAAATGTTGTAGAAGTTATTCATTCTAATATGCTTTCTGCCATATGTTTAAGAAAAATCTCCTATGCAGTGTTCTCTGTGGAACATTCTTCCTGAATATTTTGCAGTGTATTTTTAAAATACATATATGGTGCTAAAGTCAGTCTAATCCTACCAGCAAGTCTGGGGAAATAGATAATTTCTTTCTAAAGGAATAAATTTACAATCTTGAAAGTGATACACTATCTAATGACACATCTCAACACTGAGACCATGGAAACCTTTATTGGATATTCATGACTAGTGGCCTGCCATGCAAACAAGGGTGACAAAGATTCAGTTTATGAGTCTATTAAACCCTCTTCCTTGATTTCCCCTCTGCTAAACATGATGTCAGAATTTCTAAGCAGTTTGCAGTGGTTGCAAAATAAATCTCTTCAAGCTTTCAAGCACAACATGGTTCAAGGGCTTGTCCAGTCACAGAATTTTTGGAGCATATCTACCTATGCTGGATTAGTTTGGAAGCTTTTCCAAAACTGGCAGTCTTCGTGAAAATCCTTTATAGATTTACTTCTAATCAGTATCTTCCTAGCAAATGCAGAATAAATCCTCCGCATCTGTGAGTTTTACCTGTAGTCCTGAATGAATCATTACATTAATACTTCTGTCTCTTGATACTCAAAAAATTCCAGCCCCTTTCACAGTGAGTGTTAAACACAAAACCCCCCATCCATGGTCCATTCCAGCCAAAGGAAAGGGAGTAACAAAAAAAAAAAAAAAAAAAGGGAATGGGGAGATAGCTTGGGTTTCATCATAATTCCTTCAATAATTTTAAACATATTTGGTATATATGACAGTTTCTATGCAATGCTTCATGGCTGGTATTATTTAGCTCTCTAACTCTTTTCCATTTTTATGTGTGTCTACTAACATTCCTCTCATTTGATGTCTTAAATATGGGGTTTCTGGGTGTATGGACACATGAGTTAGTTTCTTTGCCCTTATACCATTTTCCTAAAATGTACTGAGCCTTGGCTGCCAACTGCTGTCTGAAGGTGACAGAAGGTATCCAGCTAAAATCTGAAGGAGTAACCTATAATGTATTTTTTTCCCCTAGTATTCAGTCCTTTTCCCTTTCCAACCCCCAGTCTCTAACCCCAAGCCTATCACACGGCATTCCACAACAACCAATTTGTCCTAAAATCCTCAGAAGTCATGCCAAGCTCTGCATCCTCTCCTCTTTTCCTTTCTTCTTTGACTGGTCTGTGGTCAAAGCAACAACTGACACATATCTCAACTCTTTCCAGACACTCCTTGTTTCCTGTACCCTACATTCTCATCACTCCATTTTGGAGTACACTGGGTTTATTAAAGAATGAAAAATTTTGGACACAGTCTAATGACAAACCTTTAAGGATGTAGTAAATGCTGATATTCATAAGAATCACCTGTTTTTTAGTTTTTAATTCCTGAGGTCCACAAATTTTATTTTCTCAAAAAGAGAGTTTTATTTTTAGCATTAGGTTACAGCTTCTGAAGGAGAAGCAAAAGTATTTAAATATTAGAGTACTGAGGAAAGGAAAAGGATCACACGAATTTCTTGGAGAGACTAGGGAGGAGAGCTGAGAATCTGAGGCATTTTATAAAGAGAAAGAATCAAAGTTATAGTTGGCAGGACATTGAAGGGGAGGATCTGGGATAAGGTGCTCCAGAATAGTCAGTATTTTGAACTACACAGCATGACAAAATGAGTTCTGAGGGCAGCTGGAGCTAATTGCCTATTTCCCTTTCACAGTCTCTGGTGGCCTTGATGCTTCAAAACTTGTAAATTTAAGGTTAGGAGAGAGAAGGGACAAATTTGTCATTATGTTTTACTCAGCATGGAAAATAAAACCTGCTGATGTTGGTTGTTGTGATGGGATCATGCAAGGTTCTGTGGAAAGTTGCCAAACAGAGAGGATAGCAGCAGTTCTAAGGGAGAAAGAAAGATCTTGAGTCTATTTTTGTATTAAAAGCAGACTCTCACCATAAAATGATTGATGACATAGACTAATGCCCAAGCATCTCTATTCCCTTCAGGAACAGGCTTTTAGTGCAATCTGAAGATCATAAAATGGATGAAGGTTTGGTCGGGGCCAGGTTTGGGAAAAGAAAGAGTTTCAATTGTGTGTGGTATAATCCAGAAAGATGAGTGTACAAGAAAGAGCACTGGCATTGATATTCCTTTATTTTGTTTAATTACTCCATGGTGACTGTGCAGCTTTTTAAATACCAGACCTTAAGGGTTAATAAGGGGTAATGTTTCAACAGGAAGGATTAGTACTGAATTGAAGGAAATGCCAGTAATATTTTGTAGTAATACTACAGAATTAATCTTCCTGAGTATTACCCAGGAGTTAAGTTGAATGCAAGTTGTTAATAAAACCTGGGTGGGGAGATGGCCGGGTTTTTTTGACAGCTTGAGGTTTCATGAGATTATTTTAGCAGATAGCTTTTTGAATTAGGAATAGGATAAATGATATAATATGGTTATACATTGTATAAGAAAAGTAATATTAATGCTTGTGTCTTTTTAAGAAAATG
Organism: Platysteira castanea; assembly: GCA_013397175.1. NCBI lineage: Eukaryota > Metazoa > Chordata > Aves > Passeriformes > Platysteira > Platysteira castanea. The sequence goes on from VYXC01004907.1 coordinate 453,976, forward strand.
GCTTATTTTTGGTTCCTTTAGCTGTACCTAAGAAGTACAGCAGGATTAGGATTAGAGTCGTGGGAATGAGGGAGGCAAATACTAAAATACGGTGGTATAGTGCAGAGAGAACTTTCAAAAGAGCCACTTCTTTATATTTTTCTTTCAGGTTATGTCTCATGACTGCAAAGTAACCATATCCAGGTGAGTGTTAATTTTTAAAAAGTAGGAGTAGATCATTATTGTACTGATTTCAGACCTTCAAAGTAAAATAACTTAAAATTAGCTCATCCAGCTGTACTGGGGTTTTGTGGCCAGGTTTTGGTAGCGGGGGGCTACAGGGGTCCTTCTGTGAGAAGCTCCCAGAAGCTTCCTCCATGTTTGACAGAGCCAATCTGTGATGGCTCCAAGATGGACATGCCACTGGCCAAGGCTGGCCAGTGGGAAATGATGGAAACACTTCTGTGGTAATATATTCAAAAAGAAGCTTAGAAAAGAAAAGTTATTGTACAGGGAAGAGCAGTGTACGAACATGTGAGTGGAACAACTCTGCAGACACTCAGGTCAGTGCAGAAGGAGGGGGAGGAGATGCTGCAAGCACCAGAGCTGAGTTTCCTCTGCAGGCCATGGAGAAGGCCATGGTGAGGCAGCTGTGCCCCTGCAGCCCACGGAGGTCCACAGTGTGGAGAGATCCCATCTGCAGCCCATGGAGGAGACCCACACCAGAGCAGGACCCATGCTGGCGCAGCCTGTCCTTGCGGGGCTGTACCCCATGGAAGAGTGACCCACGTTGCAGCAGTTTGGGGAGGACTGTTGCCCATGAGATGGACTCACACTGCAGCAGTTCACAGAGAACTGTTGCTTGTGAGATGGACTCACATTAGAGAAGTTCATGGAGAGCTATTTCCCATGGGATGAACCCCATGGTGGAGCAGGGGAAGGACTCGTCTCCCTGAGAATACGGCTGATAACTGAGCATAACCCTCATTCCCTGTCTGGTGTAGGAGGTACAGCTAGGAAGGAGGGAAGGGGTCGGGGGAACGTGTTTTATTTTACTTCTCAATATCTTGCTCTGATTTTGTTAGCAATAAATTCAATTATATCTTTAATTCGAGTCTGTTTTGCCCATGACAGTATTTGCTGAGTGATCTCTCCTGGTCCTTATCTCAACCCATGAACCCCTTGTTATATTTTCTCTCTCCTGTCCAGCTGTAGAGGGGAGTGACAGAGAGGCCCTGGTGGGGGCCTGGCATTCAGCCAGGGGCAACCCACCTCACCAGTGAACCATAGTTATCATTTTAATTCTTATCAAATCCAGAGCTTAAGCATTTGATAAGAGATTAAGGTTAGTATTAGAGATCATTAAGATTAAGGTTTGTATTAGAGCTCAGAAAATGAGGAAGCGATACAAATTTTGTGGTACTGTTTCTAGACTAGAGAAATAAAACAAGTATAGGAACCAAGAGGCTCGATATTTTTTCTCCAACTTGAAAAGCTGAAAAGTAAGCAGTGAAGAGAGTTAAAATTAGGGCTAGGGTTAGTATAAAATAAATGGGGATGAAAATACTTTGAAAATGTGTAGTGGACTGCACACAAAAGAAAATAAAAACAGTTCTGCTTTTCTGTGAGACAGGAAATTGTTATAACACTTTTTCTTCAGGGCTTGACAGTCAGCTTTTAATGGTGTCACCTTTAACAGTCATCTTTGACAGTGCTGTGGGTTGGTTTAAGCTTCAGATAATAATGGACATGTAAGAATTTTTACATTGTGTGTAAACCAGTAATGTAAAACAAAGGTTTGAATTGCACAGGTGAAAGTTTTTTCCTTTTGTCTCAGATCTGGTTACCTTTGCTGGGACTTCCATGACCAGAGCTTGGGTTAGAGTTAGATTTTCAGTCAACTTTAGGAGTGGTCTAGCCTTAGGGATTCCTTAGATAAGCAAATGAAGAGTTACAGGATTTTAAAAAGGGACCATAGCTACTTCTTTTAGTCTCTGCAGCTAATGGAATAGAGTAACACAGCAGAATGTGTGAGAGGTAAGAAAAGAATTGTCTTATCTATGGTATATAAATGAAAACTGAATTTTAAGACTATTGTACCAGTAATTTTTGCTTTTATTTTATGCATGACCATCAGTTATAGTACTACTAAAACTCCTTTTAACCATAGGTGTAAAAAAAAAGAGGGCAGGAAGAAGTTTATATGTTGCGGTTTGTAGTTTCTGGCGATGGTCTGGCGAGCCGCAGCCTGCCCGGAGAGCACTGCGGGCTTCCTTGGGGAGAGCAGCTGTCCCACTTCCCATAGCCCCTTCCGAGCCGCCCCGCGTGGCTCCGGCTGGCTCTCAGCTTCTGCAACACGGCGGCGATAAAGGAGGTGAGAAGGCTCACTGCGCGGGGGCCTCAGAGGATGTTTTAGTCACACGCTGACGTGTCTGTTCCCCAAGGCAGAGAGGCCAGCACATGGCATGGGGCTGGGTTTTATATGGGATGAGGGGGGCAGAGAGAGCACAGGGACTAATGGTCTCAGGGCACAGGGGTGGTACATGGGCGGGATTAGGGTACAGAACAAATGGGGAGAACCCGAGGGAGTGGCTAGGAATAGGGGTGGGGGAAGGAGGACAATGTGGGGAGGGCAGGCAATTTAGCAAGTAAAGGAGTGGGAAAACACACCACCACATTTATGTTTTATATTATTTTTAAAATATTACTAGAATAAAATTAATGCTGATCTGTGCTTATCTTTGTTATTTCTAGAAGAGTTTGACAACCATGACTAGAGCAAGGTTAGACTAAAGGATGTAATTATTCTTAGGCACATGAGAGAAAGAAATAATGAGAAACAGCTTCCTCTATTTTTCTATCCACTCAGATCAGAACAGTTGTGATGCTTTTACAGATGTCCTTATGAAGGACTAAGAGCCCACACAAGTTTTTAGGCAGGATTCTTTCTCCCTCTCATACTCATTATGCTGTAGTTGCAGCTAATTACATCCTCTAATACCCATCCACAGGCCTCTAAAAAGAAGTGGCCTTGTAGCTCTTGATTCTTGAACTGAAGTTCACAGGACTTTCATGGGCTTAAAAGGGTTCTGGAGCAAGCTGAAATTACAACTAATGCTTTAACTTGTCTTATGAACATAATTACGATTCCTTTGAGGAACACTAGGATACTCATTGAGCTACTTTTAAGGACAGCTGTGACATCAGCTTTGGGAAGATGACAGACACTGTCTTACTGGGGGAAATTACATTAAGTGTGGGATTCAATGTACATTAAGACACCTACGTTTGGGTATCTGAAGGGTTTGATTTAGTTTTGTATGCGTGGTATCTAAGCTCTTGCTGTGGTCAGTGGAGATGTGGGGAGCCTGACTGGTGGAATCCTAAAGCTGTTTACACCAACATGTGCTTCATCAGAGTGAACAAAATCACTCCAGAGGCACCACTGACTGGAATAACTAATGGCTTTAATCACTTTCCTAACAACAGAAATGAGCCATCATTTGAGATAAAGGCAGGCATTTCACCTGCCAGAAGCCACAGGTCCCACAGACTCTGTGCTGTATCTGCCCATCTCACCTGTAGGACTTGGCTACTCTTGAGCATTAAAAAATGGTATCAGATACCTGTATTTAGGGAGTTAGAATTCAGTTTAGCTTGGAATTGATTTGACAGGGAGAGTGGACACTCGTATTCAAGCACCTACATTTAAGTGTCCTAATCTGGGACTCAGACCCACACAAAGGGGAGTTGTTTGCATGGACAGAAGTTCTGGGGAGCTGTTCAGGAGGTTTTACCTACCTGCCCTCCAGCTACTGTACTCCACAGACCCAGTTTCATCTTTCTCAAAAGCAGATGGGCATATCAGGTCCCTTATTACATGAGAAAGACCTGCAGACATTTGTTTATTAGGCAACTGAAGTATGTCATATGCATCAGACAGTTTTTGATGTTCATCTTCGAGATAAAGCTCTTAGGATATTGCTGTCTTGACACAAATGTTTCTCTATTCTAAAATAGAGAAATTCTGCACTTAGGGTGCTCATTCAGAGAGAGTATATTTGGGTAATTTAAAGGTATTAAAAAAATTACATTGTTTTAATATTTATACCCCCAAAAGGATTGCACTATAGGAAATCTGGAATTGTTAACATTCTAAAGGCATTCAAATGTACATGCTATGGAAACACACAAGTAAGGCATCTACACTATCATGCTTTTGTCTTGTTTTCAGTAACATTTTCAAAGTTTTCAATCAGATGGCAAAAGGATATGTTTTGTGAGATAGGTGCAAGCATCCCTGAAAAATCATAAAATCATAGAGAAATTTTGCTTGTGAGAGACCTCAGGAGGTCACCTACTCCAACCCTGCACTCAAAGAAGGATTAACTTCTAAAAAGAAAGGTGGACTTAAAATGTGGTAAGCAGGTTCAGGAACAGGTCAGAAGACTCAGCAGGGACTATGAGGTATTTTCTCAGGACAAAAAAGTACAATCTTTTCTCCTGCATGGGGGTAAGAAGCCAAACAGGTAGCTGAAGTAATAGCTAAGAAAGTAGAGGGCCCATGTTTGCAGAGACAGAGCCTGTCTCTTTCAAGCATTGGGGACTTTTTTTAATTAATTAGAAAAAGAGTTGATCTTTAAAGAATGCTCTTTCAGCACTAGGCAGCTTGGGAGATGCTGGGATATTTAAGGTTGCAATCGACAGCTTTGATCTGAATGATATTTTTTAATAACATAAATCTGAGTGTAAATTTTTTAGTATCCCCATGGCCTGAACTACCAAGAAAATTATGTGAGAGCATTCTTAGCTGTATTTTTTTTTCCTGAGCAAGAGGAAATGGTTTCATAAAGATTAAATAAACCAATTTATTCAGTGTTCTAATGTTTTTCAGTATTTGCTTGAGCCTCTTGATATGGAAAAAACAGATTAATGTAAACATAAACTCTCCAAGAGCTTAATGCAGCAAAAAACACCCACCCAAAAATGCACATTAAGGTTATTTTTAGAGATCATTTTTCTTTTAGCTGACACATGCTAGAATGTATGCATCTGTGGAGAATTACAAGAATGTGTGATGATTCTCTCCTGTAATGTCTATTTCTATGTTCCTCTGGGAAAACAGGAATAAAAGCAATAGGCAAACCTCTTTGATTCTCTTCTTTTCAATATGGCCATGAAGGAGAAAACAGAAATAGCTCCACAGAAGAGAAAAAGACTTTAATTTTCCACTGACTTACTGTGTATCTGTTTTAAATACTTGTCAATCTAGAAATCATTGAAATGAAACATTGGAAAGGCAGTTGCTTGTGCATTATCCCTCTTTATCAAAATGTTAATTTACTGTTCTAAACTAATATTTTGCATTTTATTCTTTAATACAGTTAAAACATCAACATTTTTAATGCCAGGTGTAAGTCAAAATTAATTTTGTATTATCAAATGATTAATCACCAACTCAACCAGAGATTTTTCAGCATTCACATATAAACAAATAAATGCACGTGATGTCACCCTTACTTTAATAGATCAAAGAAGTCTAGTTTTGGAGTCATATATGATCCTGTTCAAACAGAAGTACTATAGCTCTGGCTCTGGTATCTGACAAGTGGCCATTGTCAGTATTGTGATCTAATATTAATGAGCTCTTCTGGATCTGCATTTGGCATGGATTCACGCAGGGCAAAAGAAGACTTGGGGGCTGTAAAAAACCTAATCAATATAGGCTTGTGTCATGCAAGCAGAGGACCTGTGAGCTTTCAGGTATGTGACATTATTTCTATGAAGTTTTAGCCCAATATAGTCTGTAACTGCCACACCAATTACAAGTCATTAAAACACATTGAATTGCAGTCCTGATGGAGAGAAACCTGAAAGTATGACCACCCGAGATCTCTTCAGCACTCAGCTAAAGGTCTCAGCCATTTTAATGTGGCATAATTCTTTGCTGCTAGCACCATGATGTGATTTTGCTGGTATTTTCTGTGAAGACTGAAGACAATGGTAATTAAGCTTTCCTCCCGAGGTTAGGATAAAGTGAATTGCTGAAAGCAGTCTAAAAACTTGGACTTTCGCTAGCTGGCCTGGTCTCTTAAGAAAGCAACACTACACTCCATTGGACTGAGATCTCAAACTAAGTTTAGATCATCTTTAGATATTTTTCAAAAGATGATAATGGGTTATGCCCAAATGGATAAAATGGAGAGATTTTTCTAGCTTTCAGAGTCTCTTTATCTTCTTTTGTGCTTTCTATTGTTCCTAAAATGTGACTTTTGAAGTAACCAGTGTTTGAGCATATAATTAGTATCATTTACCTCCTGAGTTCTGTCACACCAAAGTCTGTGTACTGTTCCCTAAAAAAATCCTAGATATCTGCACAGGACACACAGATAAGCCATGAGTTATATCAGAGGCAGCTTTCTGTAGCAGCACCCAAAGGCCAGTGGTACCTAAATTTACACAGATGCTCTGGACACCTCTGTGTAAATATCTGAACCATGCACTTAATGATTTGCATTCCCTCTTATTCTATTTCTTCGCTAACAAAAAAACATTTTGCAATGAAGCCCAAAAATGGATTTTTGAGTTTTTCCTGCTGATCAGTTTTTGACCAGCCTTTTATTTTCCACTGCATTGTGCAAAATTGTTATAAACTTACAGGTTTTCATGATCTTTCAGCTTCAAAGTTTTCAAACTAGAAGGAGAATAATTTTCAAAATACCTTGGTTTTTGCAGGATCTGGATTTCAACTCACTCTGAGTCCATCTTACTTTGTAAAGAAATAGGATAGCTAGCAACGTTACTCTGATTCAGTATCTTGTCTGAGCTTGAATTATTCTGCAGCTCACACAACAGCAGCTGCTGTGGAAATCAAACAGAATCACGCTTTTTCAGAAGTTAGATGAGATTCTTAACTGTCCATGCCATGCAACAATACATTTCATCTTGGCTCCAGGCTGCTCAGCCAAAATAACACGGTGCTTTGGAGCATGTCAATACAGCTGTGCTTCAGTGTATGCTAACAGCTCTTCCTCCCACTCTTCTTCTCCTTCCCTTGGCACAGAGCTGCAGCTGTAGGAGGGTAAGGAGCAGAGGTGAAAAAATTTAAATGAACCAAAGCTAATGTGCTTCAGAGCTTCTGCTTCCCTTCAGATTTGCAGAAGGAAGGAAGTGCCATGGAAAAGAAATGCAAGCAGTGGAAACACAATAGCAGAGGAGATGAGAGGGAATGATCTTAAGGAAGCTGGAATCAGGGAGCTCTAAAGGGATATACACTCAGGTTAAAGTACTCTGTAAAGAAAACAGAAAAGGATCACTGAGCGGTGCATGACAACCATGAACTCCAGCACTGAATCACTGGGTAGATTGGTGTATCTCTCTTGAAACTCTCCTCTTGGCTACCACTTTGTTATTGATCAAGTTTAATACAACCTTACAGGGCAATGCTTCATGGAACCAAATCACAGGCCTGGAAACAGGGGACTTGGCTTGTTAAGGCAGGAAAGATGGCTGTACAGAGGTACCTAAACCACAAAAAAGCCATGAATAGCCATAAATTCTAGTCATGTTAACAGCAATCATTTCTAAGATGGGCTGTTCAGGTTAGGGCAAACTCCATCAAATGAGAGCACATAAATTCGGGTACCTAGTGAGACAACTTCTATACAGTACTTCTACCCCACAGAGTCTAAGGTTTTCCCTGTTCTTAAGGTATAAAGCAAATCTATAGACACAGAATCAAGAGCACCTAAACGTTGATCACAGAATAACAGAATCACAGAGCATGCTGAGTTGGAAGAAATCAACAAGGACTACTGAGTACAGCTCCTGATCCTGCACAGAATCATCCCCAAGACTCACACCATGTGTCTGTGAGCACTGTCCAAATGCTTCTTGAACTCTGTCAGGCTTGGTGCTGCGACCACTTCCCTGGGGAGCCTGCTCCAGTGTTCAAGCACACTCTGGGTGAAGAATCATTTTCTAAAAATCAACCTAAACCTCCCCTGACGCAACTGGAGGCCATTCCCTTGGATCCTGTCACTGGTCACCACAGAGAAGAGATCAGTGCCTGCCCCTCCTGTTCCCCTCATGAGGAAGTTGTAGACTGTGATGTCTTCCCTCAGTCTCTTCTCCAGGCTGAACAGACCAAGTGACCTCAGCTACTCTTCACAGGGCTTCCCCTCGAGGCCCTTCATCATCTTTGTTGCCTTTGGCCACTCTCTAAGAACTTAATGTCTTTCTTTATTGTGGTGCCCAAAACTGCCCCCAGCACTTGAGGAGAGGCCGCCCCAGTGCAGAGCAGAGTGGGACAATCCCCTCTCTTGCCCAGCTGGCAATGCTGTGCCTGATGCCCCCCAGGACAGGGTTGGCCCTCCTGGCTTGCGGGCCTTCGACCAGGACCCCCAGGCCCCTTTCCACAGCACTGCTGTCCTGCCTCTCATTCCCCAGTCTGTCCACACATCCAGGGTTGCCCCATCCCAGGTGCAGAATCCAGAACTTTCCCTTGTTGAGCTTCATATGGTTGGTGATTGCCCAGTCCTTTGATTTTTCAGGGTCTCTCTGCAGGGTCTCCCTGCCTTTGAGGGAGTCATCAGCTCCTCCTAGTTTTGTATAACCTGTGAACTTTCTCAGCATCCCTTCCAGTCCTGCGTCCAGGCCATTAATGAAGATGTTGAAGAGCACAGGGCCGAGGATGGAGCCCTGTGGAACCCCACCAGTGACAGGTCCCCAGTCTGATGTCACCCCATTCACCACAACCCTTTGTGCCTGACCCATGAGCCAGTTGCTTACCCATCTCAGGATGTGTTTATCCAGCTGTGTGCTGGACATTTTTTCCAGAGGATCCTGTGAGAGACAGTGTAGAAAGCTTTACTAAAATCTAAAAAGAGAACATCAGCTGGCTTCCCTTGACCAGCTGGGTGGGTTACCTTGTCATGGAAGGAAATCAGGTTTGATTTCCCTCCATGAAGCCATGCTAGCTGTGACCAGTGTTGATGTGCAGGAGTCTACACGTGCTGCCAGTGCCTGAGCTTCCATCACAGGCAGTGGAAAATTAAAGTGGGATTCAGCTTCTCAAACTCAGTCATGCCTGTCATTTGCAAGGTTGCAGAGTATCCCACTAAAACGGAGCTGTCATAGCTGTCACAGCTGTAGAGGACTGGCAGCTATGGCAGAAGATTTAAGGAAGAGCCGTACACTTTGGGAGAGCAGCTGGAGGCCATGTGCCATATCCTGATGGCATTAGATGCCTGTATTTAGGCAACTGAATCGGGCACCCCTCCCACTGACTGATGATACCAATGGAGCTCACTTCTCAGCAGGCATCTGCTTTAGAGAGATGTCTGTGGGTTCTCCCGAATAGAATGCTTTGGGGCTTGGCCACATATTGATTTCTGGTGCCATTCGTGAGGCCCTAACAATATTTCTGCAGAAGATTAAGGCCATATTTCTGCCCAGACTTCTTTCTGGCCAGATATCTTTCTTTCTGATTATCTGTATGTGTAACAATTGTCTATAGGTTATACCTGCTGAGGAAAGATAAGCATTATATAGGGTCAAACTGGCAGAATCGAGATTATATCTGCCTCTTTTGATGGTGGCCATGAATTACTTTTAACAGAGATTCAGCCTGTAACCTGATGGAAAAGGTAACTCTCTTTTGTTTGATTATATTTATGTAGGTATAAATATGTAGAGGAGTTTGATTTTTTCCTAAATCATGAACTTCAAAGAGAATTCCCTTTAATGTGCTGTAAAATAGGAATATATTTTTCTTCCCCGTTTTCAGGAAGAGCAAATTTGTAAGTATTGTGATTCAAAGCTTTCACATGTGATCTGCTTTAGCAATTGGGATGGTTCTGGTTGCCATAAATATTTAGAGATAAATCAGCTGCAGATGCTACCCCTTAAGAAAAAAGGATTATTGGCACTAATTCTATTCATTTATCCAAAAATAAGCTCAGGGGTGTAGATTCAACCATCTTGCCCTCTGCTTTGAAATATCTCCAAGTTATTTTACTTCTCTTCTTCCTTTCTTAAGGGTTTTGGCTTATATTGACATGGATGTTACTACCTGTAAAAAGGACTTCTCTGTTGGAGTCCTGTGACAGCTTTCTCTCCTTGTTGTTAATTTCAGAGTTGATCTGGGTGGTCTGAAAGAGAAAAATTAAAGAAAATAAAAGGTATGCTGCATTTATTTGATGACATTTCAAGAAAAAATATCAGAGTAGTGTAGAGAGAAAAGATTGTGTGTGCTCAGCAGATCCATGATCTGCATGCACTCTCATCCCCATTCTCTGTTCCTTTCTTCGCTCACCTTCCCATGAATTCCCTTATGGGTTCGGATGTCTCTTCCCTCTTCCTTTCACAGCTAGTAGAAAACCTATTGGTTGGACACACTCACAAGAGGTAGGAGATATGGATTTGAATGACTTCAAGATGAAGATGTGATTCAAAAAGGGAATAATCCAAATAAACACTTTGGGATACCATTCTATAAACTTCTTCCTCTAATCCTTTCTCTATTCTGGTTACATTTTTCACTGAAAGTGGCTGAAGTTACTGGATTTCATACTGAGATCAAGAGGGAGGGTGGGAAGCCCCAGTGGATTTTGCAAGGGCTCCTGCAGATTGATGGGGGGTGTTAACATTACTAAGACTTTCTGTGCTAGTGGGATGCTGTGCAAGATAGAAGAAGGTACTGATTTTCTGTCTTGGTGAAATATAAGTCCCAGGGAAAATCTTGGTACTTAAAATTTTGATCAAGTTTTCCAGAGATGGATACCTAAACACCCTTTAAGTTGGCCAACATGTGCCCATGGTTTTCTGCTTTGTTTGCTTTATGTTTCTGGCTGCATAATTTGAGTGATTTCAGTTATGTTTTGAATATTTTTCAAAACTCACAGAAGTTTTTGGTAACTTTTAACATAAATTATTTTATTAACTCTTACAGATTTTCAAGCAGGTTGCCTAATTCCAGAAATTTTCATTAAACCTCAATAGCTTAAAGGTCGTAAGTAATTCAGATGTTTTAAAATGTCTTAGTATATGAACCAGTATAGGTCTTCTGTAATACTGGCTTCTGGTGATTCTCAATGACACAATATTAGGAAAGGAAAAAAAATGTCAGTCTCTCTCAACTATCTGTGCTACAATAAACATAGGGTTTGTAAAATAAATCTGGGGTGTTAATCAAAGCTCTGTACACATCCCCATCTGTTGTGATAGTAAAACTCCTGCTGCTAACAGTATACAGAGAAATACAATTACTTGTCTTATAACTAGAAACATTAACAAACACTACTGGATGCAAAAAGTAAATAAAAGGACAAGCCAGACACCCACAAATTATTTAATCTATGCAGATGACCTTCTGTTTACAATTAAAAATCTAGCATTTGAAGCACTAATTCCACCCAACTGATCAGATTTTGGAACATCCTCACATTATAAAATCTATCAGTCCAATCAGATGTCTGTTTTCTGACATTACTCAAGAACTTACCAGATCTTTGGAATTAGAGTGGGAAAGACAAACACAATTTATATTCTGATCAAACTGGCCTATATGACATCATCAAATATCAGATGGAACTGGCCATTTCATGCCTCTTGGCTGAGATAATACTGTGAAAACCATTAGCATTTGACAAGTCCGTTTTATTTTATTGTTATTTTTGGAGTGGAAGAAAGAGAGGGAAGGAGGGCAGTTGAGCACTTCCAGATGACCAAGCCATAACCCACAGAAAATTATTTAGAAGGTATAGTAAAAAATTGATATTAAATCCTCCTGAAAAATCTACAGAAATAGACGAGTACCACATCTGAGACTGTCAGCCAAGATGCAGCAACACCTAAAGCTCTAAGATACAGGATTGCGATGTGAAAGTTATTAAACATCCCTAGTTCTGAGGTCTGCAAGAACCATATATGAAGTTCTATTAAGAAAGGGGTGGATGTTTCATAAATCACCCTGTGATACTGAAAAAAGGAAAGAAGACTGAAAGATACACAGCTGGCATGATCCTCTGATGGTTTTAAAAGACTAAATTCAATAATGTCTCTCCTGACACAGGACAGTCTTATGGGGTGACCAGATTTCTGAAACTGAGCATTCAATCTGCTTGAAAATTACTAAGAGTTGATAAAAGAATTTAACTTATCTGCTCTGCTACTTTTCAAAGACTGTGCAGAAGATGAGAGATGCCTGCATGGACCAAGCCAGACTCAAGGCCAAGAGTTCAATTGGTGTCAAATGCAGTGCAAATGAGATGGATCCCTTATTATGTATAAGAAGCAGAAGAAGAAGAAAAAAATATGAAGGGAAATGAATTCTTGTCAGTTAAGACATTTCCTAAAGTCAAAACAGTTTTAATCTGGAATATCTATTTATTGCTTAATAGAATTTGAGTAGTTTAATGTTAATTTAAACATTAAGATTCTGTTGATTTGGTTTTGACTTTCTGATATAATCACTCTTTCAGATCACTTGAGATCAAAGCATTTTGCTTTATATATGTTTGAAAAGACTGGGGCACAGGAACTGTAAATAACAAAAAAAAATCCAAATCAATAACTTGTTTGAAAAAATAGCCATATTTCTATAATAGTACACATTTAAAAGTGTAGAATGTACTCCCTAGACTTAAAGCATAAATAAGTTTTTTTCACAATATATGGAGGTAATTTTTCTCCCTTCAATGTATAGCGGCTCTATTGACTTCAATAAATTGCTCTTAGTTTGCACTAAAGTAACAGAACAAAATTTGACCCAGGATTTTCAACATTTCTTTTAAATCTAAATTTATAATAAAGCACAAAAACTTCTTAATGATGAATTGTTTTGTTGCTAGGCAGTCTGGCCCTGATCGGCTGTTAAAGTTTGATTTACTCTGCTGATCCATGACCTCTTTCTCTGACAAGTCATTCTTTATGATTATATATTTATATTATAGAGGCACGTAGAGGATTCTGAGGTGACCAGGGCTTTATTGTGTTGTTAGGCACTGTCCAAACATGCATAAAGAAAAATCTCCTCATTCTGAAGAGTTCATTATTTATATAGCAGGTGGGTTTTTTTCTGAGAGCAGACTGAAATGTAGGACTAAGCTTTGGCTTTCCTGAATTGCTTTTCCTGCCATGCTCTCTGCTCTGTGTAGGAGTGATGCAGGTGCTCAGTAGCCATCCATCCATCTCAGGACTACCACAGGCACCACAGAGACACAGCGAGCTGGAAGGGACTGGAAATCAACCTTTAATCTGATCTTGTTGAGAACAACAGGAACTGAGGGAAGGAGAATCTTGACTCTTCAATGTCCTCAGAAGGTACTATGTATGCAGCAAAATTAGTTAAATTAATTGAGCCTGATGAAACTAGTTGACATAGGCTAAATAGTACCAAAGTTATTGGTATAGAGGAAACAAAGCCTGAAAATTTGTTAGCATGGATCTTCAACCCATGAGTCTGTAACTATTGAGGTTCCTGCCTTGAGCTTCCCAGCCTGACCGCTGCTTACTGCAGAGGGGTTTGTGAGTACAGAGATCAGGCATGGGTAAAAAAAAAAAAAAAACCACAGCAAAACAGAAAAAGGAAAACTGTGCAGTATTTTGAGAACAGAACAAGCATGCAAGTATTGATTTCCCAAGATAGTACAAGACAAAAAGGTCATACTCTCAGTCCTCAAAACCTTGGTGCCTCACTAAGGTTCTGTGAAGTTATTTTACCTGAGATATTTGTGTTTCCTTAGCCAAATGCTGTTGCCTCATATCCTGAAGGGGCCATGCTACAAATGGCATATGAAAATTGGTTGCTGAGTTTCTGCCTGACTCACAGGGCTCTGCAGGCAGGGCTGTGAGTGAAAATGGTCAGTCACCACAGATGCTACCCCAGCTCACTGCAACATCAGTTTGAGTTACAGACAGGGCAGAAAGGGAGCTCCTCATCTGCCCCTGCTAAGCACAGATACAACCATTACTTGAGGGGGGAAATCTGACAGACTGATTCAGTACAAAATTAGGTACAACAAATCTCACTCTCTTTAGTAGTCTGCCTTTCTACAAAATGTGTGTTGCTTTTAGACCAATTTTTGAGGTGTTAAATAACTCTAGGTGGGTTGAACAGCGGCCAGTGCATCTAGATCTGTCAAGACTTTTCTCTGTATTCTTTTCTCTTGACTTTCTTCACCTTTCATAAGAGACTTGTTCACAACAGAGCATGACAATCCAAAAAAACACATAAGCTCTTGAAAGTGTGAATCTCAGCTACACGTCTCAGCTTCGTCTTTTCTGATGCTACACTTGAGACGTTGAAAAGCAAAAGTCTGCTCTTAATCTTATTTAAGATGCTATAAATAAGGGATTATTCCACTGAGCTCAATGTAAATTTGTGGTAAAGCTGATCTGAGTAATAAATATCCAGTTCCCAAACTCGAGCAAAACAAGTTGGGCTAGTAACTGAATATACTATCATGAGTGCTCTGAGTTATGTATGCTGGAAAAATGACAGGATGACTTCCTTCTAAGAATGATGATTTTCTGTCTTGTCTTTGTCCACTTTTTGCAGTGTTGTCTCCTATACCAGTTGACTACTTCCTCCTGCTCCGTTCCTACCTTGTTCAGGCTGCAGTTTACCTTTCTTGTGTGCAGATAATTGAAACTTTGGACTCAAGGTAGAGTTACATAAATATAAATTAGTTGACCATACCAGACCAGATGCTCAGTTGATGTAACTCAGTTTGCACAGTGTTGACTTATTCCTGCAGAGGTGTCAACCTGGTGTGAAACAGCCAAATAAAGGCTTGTTATATCTCTTGCATTTTTCCCCCCTTCACTTTGACACTTCATGCTCATCTGCCAGCCAGTATGACTGCTTTCCTCGTTCCACGTAAGTCTGTGTTTGCCAGCAAAGGTATCGAATTAAGGCTAAATTTTCTGCAAGATTTTATCTGCCAGCTGTCTCTGCCTATTTGCTATGTCTATCCCTCCTGTCTGCCAGCTGCTCTCAGAAACCAGCTTCTTGATAGCCACAAGGTTCAAACTTAAAAGCTGCTCACACTTTTGTGCAGTACCTCCATGTTTGTTTTTTTCCCTTGCTTTGTATCCAATCAGGAAAAAAAAACATATAAAGACCCGGGTGTTGCCTCTTTTTCCAGTCGTGCCATGTGATTCCTGAAGAATGACTATGATCATGGGGTCAGGATTCTTTTGTATTTTTACCTTTTAGGTACAACCAGCAATTCCCTCCTCAAGTGGAACATTTCCAGATAACACAGCAAGATGTGGCAAAGACTGCAATAAAGATGACGTGAAAGGAAATTTTGAGGTGAGGGTAAAGGTAATAAAGTCAAAGCTATGATTACCTCCACATAGGGGTGTTAAGACTGAGTACTGCGTCATCTTACATCTGAAACCTCTTAATATATTCAGGCACACTAACATATATTCCTCTGCTTGTGTTCTGAGCCAGGCAGATCTGTAAGCAGGAAGGAACTGGCACGGGGCACGTTACAGTGAGGCATCACATAGTCCAATGGATCCACTGCGAGCCAATCTCACCAGCATGGGCCTGTGCAAATATACCCTGCATGTTTCCTTCCAGTAGCCTGGGCTTGTGTCTTTCACTCTTATTACTGAATATCCTAATATAGGAATTGTACTCAATTTTACCTCTTCCTCTCAAATGAAATTCACACTTTCTCCATCTCCCTCCTGGACATAAAGAGCACTTTCACACCTTCCATGTGATCCCCTGGGATTCTCAAAGACTCGTGTTTGCATTCATTCCCATACTTTTGATTATGAGAAACCCTTATGATACCCATATGATTTTCTTTCTTTACTATTATGAATATCCCCGATGATCCTTACTCTGGAATTGCTTATCAGAGACCAGTAGGACTTGTAGACTTAAATAGCTGCATAAGAATATTGAGGAATATGAGCCAAGACTGCATGACAGAGTTCTGCTGTGTCCTACACAGAGAAGGGCACTATATGGAACTTTTTAAAACACATGGGATCTTAGGTCAACCTCTCTGTGTAGCCTCGTTCCGTGCATCACACAATCAATCACTAGAACTCTGTGGAACTTCAGAGAAGTCATAAACATATACATCATAATGCATGATAACTGTGACTGTGTTCTCCAGAGTGGACACTTCAAAGGTCACTTTCAACAGTGTGTGAGGATGTAAGCAATAGCTGACAGCTACACTTGTGTTTACCCATGAATATGGGTATCAAAGATATGAAAGATATGGATCTGTGTACTCTTGATGTCCCTTGGATTTTTCATTTTTGGAGTGAAGCATAACTTAACTTACTACTGAGGCACTGTGCTCCTCTCCCTGAAAGTGATGGGGAAACTTTTAGCATGTTGGAGAAAGGAGAGCATGACTTTTACTTAAAGAGACCAAGAATAAAAATGTTTCAATGCCACCACTCATCAGGAGAAAAGGGGCTTCAGAAATGTGGAGGTGCCCCTTGGCGGGATGGGCCTTGGGAGTGGAAGCATGGTCGGGTTACACAGGGTTTTCAAGCTCCCTGATGCTATTGTGTCTAAATCCTGTTCCTCACTGGTCCTTCCAAATGTAACTCTGCCCAGAGAATCCTGTACTTAGGTGGGTGTTCACGTGATTCCAGGGGAGTTGTTGTAGTCAGTCTGTGCCCAGCCATAAGGCTGTGAAAAAATAAAGAGCATCTATGAAAATCTATAAAGATTATTATTCCTGATTCTTTCTACGGACAAAGCTGCCTTCAGGGAAGGTTGCAGGCTATCTCCACTGCAACAGATGGTGAGAGAATGCGAGCATTTTAGTGATCCCGTGGACCCCTGAAGACAGTGAGAAGAAGAGCAGCAAAGAACTCAGGAAACTGAGTAATCTTTCTCCTTGCCCTAGTTTGGCTGTTCTTTCTGGACTACGAAGGAATCATGGGAAATGTGGCTGTCTGAGCCACAGAAGGAAATTTACCTGGAAATTAAAGAAATCCTGGCACAGCAAAACATGAAAATTACTCCGGGATTTGTAGAACATTTTTGTGACTGGCTTTTCAAAAATTTCTTCTATGTTTCTCGGGACTTACTTTTTAACGTTAATCCTCCTGGAACTCCTCTAAGCGATTTTTGGTGCAAGATTTTGGATGAGATAATGGCTCAGTCAAAACAGGTACTAGTGATAAAACCTCTCTATGCATTTTCTGTAATCAATGAAGCCCTTACGAACCACGTGCATGGTTCTACGGCAGAAGATGGCCACCATCACACGGCTGAGACCACGTGGCCCTCTGATCCTGTGACTGAGTGTCCCCTCAGTGGCGCGTGTCTTACTGTGGACGCCGCCACTACCTCAGAGCTCCCTGCCATGCGAGCGCAAGCGCGGCCACAGCCCCAGGCTCCGAGCGCACTGAGAGAAGCGGCCAGAAGGCTCCCGCGAGCAGCTGCTACGGCAGAGGCACAGGATGTGCTCGGCACATGCCCCGGTGATGTGCCTGTGGACGGCAGCGTGCCTGTGGGCAGCGGTGGTGGCAGCGCAGCGGCCAAGCAGCTTCTGCGAACGAGCGGGGAGCCACAAACCACAGTCCCAGCGTGTGAAATGGCTCTGATGGCGCGGAGCGGAAAAAAACGTAGTTGCTATAGTGACGCGAGAAGCAGCAGTGGTGCGTGTGGACCTGGAGCAGTGGAGCCAGTGCCGAGCGGCGGCGTGAGCACCGCGAGGATGGGTGGTACCACGGTGCTGAGGACTGGCGTCGCAACCGTGGCTGGAGTGGCTCCGGCGGGCTGGAGCGGAGAGAACTGCAGTTGCTGCAGTGGAGCGGCAGAGCCAGTGGCCAGAGCGGTGTTGCCAGAGCTGCCGGAACCACTTGAACCAGCAGAGCTGCAGCCCCAGGGCTGGCCCAGACTGTGCCATGAAGGGCGAGGAGCCAGCGCAAGAGGGCGGCTCGGCGGGGCCTGGCTCGGTGGGGCCGAATGCAGAGAGCGTGAGCGGCGGCAGCCCCGAGAAGAGGCACAGCGCGCAGGCATGGGCTGCCCCGATGCGGCCATGGCAGTGGGAGCTGGAGCAGTGAGTGGGCACAGGACCGTGACCAAGCCTGGCGTGGACGGAGGCACTGGAGTGGGCGCAGCGGGGCCGGCAGAATGGAACAACCCAAGAAGCCCTGACGTGGAAAAGGCTGCAGAGGCTGGAAATTGCAGCATGGCACCATCGCAAAAGGCACAAACCAACAGCGAAAAGACAGCAAATCGGAAACAGCATGAACAACACAGAGACAAAAGGGTTATTGCAACGAGGGTTTTGGGGACCGTGATATGGTATAATGTTAGAAAAAATTATTGATTTATAAAAAGAAATGACACAGGGGAAGATGTGTTCATTCATAGAACTGCCATTAAGAAAAATAACCCTGAAAAATACTTCCAGAGCCTGGGGAATGGGGAAGTTGTAGAATTTGATATTGTATTAACTCGGAAGGGACTGCAGGCAGCCCAGGTGACAGGGCCAGGGGGTGTTCCAGTCCGAGGAAGTGAATATGCAAAAAATTGCAGTTACTCTAAACAATATCCATGTCAGCAATCTCCCTACTCTCAGCCTACTTTCCCCTTTTTTCCTATACCCAATTTGCCCCCATCCTATTATCCCAAATTTATTCCCAGTGCCTTTTTCACCCCATGGTTTCCTTATGCAACTCCCTTTCCCTACAGTTCCCCTCCAATGACCAGGGGGGAATAAAAAGGGAGAGAGAAGAGATTAACTATCATTGTTTAAAGTTCTAAGAGGAACAAATGAAGGACACCCTCTCCTGCCTCTGTTTCCATACCAAGTGTGCTCAGAAAGCCTCCATCTCTCTTCTACCAGCTCTGGAATGCTCCAGAAAAATTCTGTTTGAATGTTGGGGACTCCAAGGGGTGGATTGCATTCTTTTGAAATTGTTTTTGTGATTGTGTGTCGATTCAGTTGTTTCAAATGATGTTCTTTAAAACCCTTGAGAAAAACCTTCTTAATTAAAACAAAAGGGTGAGATGTGGAGGTGCCCCTTGGGGGGAATGGGCCTTGGGAGTGGAAGCATGGTCGGGTTACACGGGCTTTCCAAGCTCCCTGATGTTATTGTGTCTAAATCCTGCTCCTCATTGGTCTTTTCAAATGTAACTCCGCCCAATGAATCCTGTACTTAAGGGGGTGTTCACATGATTTTGGGCAGTTGTTGTAGTCAGTCTGTGCGAGGCCCAGCCATGAGGCTGTGAAAAAATAAAGAGCATCTATGAAAATCTATAAAGATTATTGTTCCTGATTCTTTCTGCAGACAAAGCTGCCTTCAGGGAAGGTTGCAGGCTATCCCCACTGCAACACAGAAAAATGAGCTTCAGTATAGTCTGAAGGGGAGTAAAACCTCTTTGTTACAATCAAATACTTTATCTTTCCCCATAAGCTGCCTGAAGTTTGAATGGCAGTTTTGTGGAAAATGTATTTATAATACCTATATTACATAACCTTTGATATCATTATCCCATTTGGATATCCTTGGCTTCTAAGTTAGTACAAAGAAAGATGATTAAAAGTTTTTTGACCAAAGCTTTCCCGACATACAATGTTAAAAGATTTCAGTCCTTACCTTTGCCAGTTATGGCATAACAAAGACTAAACCATTAACCACACACAGGCCTATAAAAAAATGCATTTTGATCATGAGACAGTACTTGAAGTGATGATATGCCAGTACTGTTATTTTGACATGATAAAGTAATACAGAGTATCTGTTTCATACTTTCATCTCTTGAACTTCTCTTGAAAGGAGAGTGAAGAATGAGAGACTAAAAAAACATATAATGCAAAAACATGACTGTATGACAAACCTCAAAAAGGAATTAAAGTTAAGTGTTGAAAGCCTGCTGATGTTTCTTTTATTCTTTTCTTGCATGAGTCATGCAAACCTCTGTTGTTTCTCCTCCACTTATTGATTTATTGCTTGTTGGTATTCTTGAAATTCAAAACTTTCTTGGATGCTGCTTTAATACTTGCCTTCTTAAATCTCCCTTTTTAACCCTAACATAAACAACTTAGCTTCTTGTAAACCACAGTTTAAAACTTTAATAATGGTGTTAAATTCCAATTACCAAACACTTACTAACTATTATTTTTAAGCAAGGGGGAAAAATTAAAGAATAACTGCTTTGAAGAATCAGCCCTGGTGGTGACAAAACCGTGATCCCAGTGGCCAGCTACCTGCTAACTCAAAGTAGGGTCAACTGCAGCAGATTGCTCAAAGCTACAGCGGACATCAGACAGTCCAAGTCTTGAAGAGGACTGCAAGGTTGTTCACAAATTATGAGGGAACTTCTGTCATCTCCCATCAAAATGCAGGATGTAAGAGAAGTCTGAAGGAGTAGGGAGTAGCTGCAGCATGGATGTCCTGTCTATATTGCCACATCTTTGTCTGCCATCCAACCAACTGCACGAACCAAATGTGTCTGATAGACTGGTTTCTCCTTAAACTCACTTGTGTCTGCGAAAACACAATAAAGACGCTTTCACACCCGCCAGGTTCAGCAGAAAGGAGGAGAAAGACTACTTTATTTACATATGTTACATTCTTATACAATTCCCAACTCCACAAGGGATTGGAGAGCATGTCACTTCCTTCTCAATCCCACTGGAGAAGAAAGATGCTCATCAAAGTTCTCCTATCACAAAAGGAATGAAAAACAGAAAATACCGTTAAGTAAACATTGGCTATTATTTACATGAAGCTGTGTGAAAGAATTCTGACTCCAAGGTTAAAACAGAAGGCTTTAGCAAAAACCAGGGCAACACTCACTGACTGTGAGAGGGGTGAGGCCCTGGAACAGTCCAGAGAAGTTGTGGCTGCCCCATCCCAGGAAGTGCTCAAGGCTAGGTTGGAAGAGGCTTTGATCAACCTGGTCTAGTGAAAAGTGTCCCTGTCCATTACAGGGTAAAGAGGAACTAGATGATGTTTAAGGTTCATCACAACCTAAATTTTTCTATGGTTCTATGATTCTATGTCCAAGATTAAGTCTACAGAGAGTGACAGATGCAAACCTGCTCACTCAGGTCACCAAGGGCAGCGTGATCACATCACTGACATATAAAACTCAGGTTAATATATTCCTTAACAGAAAAGGAAATAGGATTTAGATTGGATATTAGGAAAAATTCTATCACCGAAAGCATTGTCAAACTTTGGAACAGGCTGCCAGGGAGGTGGTGGAGTCACCATTTCTGGAATTATTTAAAAGACAGGTAGATGTGGCACTTAAGGACATGGTTTAGTGGTTGACTAATCTTAAGGATCTTTTCCAGCATAGACAATCCTATAATTCTTAGATTCTCCAGGTTGACAGCCAGTCTGGCATAACTGCTGGGTCGTGTCTTCTGCTGTGGGCCAGGGCACAGGGCAGGCTCATGCTGGCTCATAAGGAATCCTGTGGACATATCCCACTCTGCTGCTCTGTTGAGCGGGTGCAGCCACCAGTGGTGCTGTCATTCCTGAGGGATTTGGATTTAAAAGGGAGTAGGCAGTGCTTGGCAGGCTGCAAGTTTGAGGTATTGGTTAATTAAATTCCTTGTAGGTTTTCCCTTCATGATAATGCTAAATCCAGGGATAAGTTGTCCTGGCAACAGCTTTGGCTGCTGTTCTTTCCACCCTTGCTTTTAGGATTGTGATTAGAGGTACTTGAGTATGTAAATCACCATCTGAGGTTGGTGGATGTATTTATTTATTTCACAGAAAGTGGTGCCCATATGAATTGAAAATGCAGTGCACTTTCACTTGCATTTGAATAATAAAACAATGTACTCTTCAGAGCTCAGTCTTTAGCCAACAACATATATATTATTCATTGTTTCAAAATTTAATAGAGATACATACTTAATATCTGCTTTCCAATTAAACTTTATGAGTGGGGGCTGACTGTGGTTATATTTTTTGGCTGTGCTTTTTAATTTTCTTCTAATGCCTTCCTGGGAATTCAAGAGGCAGCTTCAAGCATAAACATGTTGAGTGTTAAAATAGTGCAGTGTATTTTATGGCCAAAATGTTATTACACAGATTTGTGGGGTTGTCAAATGTGGTGACTGAAAGTAGACGTTGAACCCGCTACACTTGATTTCTTCAGTAGGCTTCAATATTTGCAATTTCAGATGAAGCCAATGGAACCAGAGACAAGTGGCCTGGTCTTTTTTTGTTAGAGGAATGGTGTCAATTATTAGTTGAAAACTGTGGATTCTTGGTACTCCTACAGATCCAAATTCTTATTCTTATTCTTATTCTTATTCTTAATCTTATTCTTATTCTTCCATGTTCACTTATGAGTGCTCAGGGATAACTTGAGATGTGCACCACAGGATTACATTGCTTTAATTAGTTCTGTTTATAGGTTGGGTTCTTTATAAAAATTATAATTTTAATCTCAGGCACTTCTTTTGGGAGAGGGGTAACTAATTAAAATGGTTCCTCTTTGTAGGCTTGTGCAGGTTTTTTTACTGCCTTCATCTTGTTCTTTCCATGATTAGAATCCTGGCAGATGACACTTTGGCGCGTCTGCGAGTCTGTGGCTGAGTCCTTGCAGACAGACGTCATCATCTGTACTGGAGGGGACAGTCCCCTCCTGCCAACAGACTGGTGGAGCAGGGCAGTAGCAATAGCAAGTGACTAGCTGTGATGCTTGTGTTATTTAGGAAATATCATATGACAGCATTTATACTTTGCTTTATTCTGTATACAATGGCTTGAGATGGAGCAGTGACTGTGTGTATAATTGGGTTTGTTTCACTGGTTTCTTTTTCCTGCTTGAAGCCAGCAAAGATTGTCTCTAACCACAATACAAGTCTGTAGCCATACTGGAAGAAAACATTGGAAGGTCAAATGCAGATATCACATGCTATGACTAAATGACTGAAGAGCTGCTGAAGAAGGAAATGGAGGATTGTCCACATTACACCCCCCGTGTTACTACAAAATAGTCTCTCCCCACACCACTGTGCTAGAAAGCTCTCCTTTTATCAAGACCCCACTGGCCCCTGGTCCTCTCCCCCCTCCCCTACCTCCTCCCACTGTCCCCTGTTATGTCACTCAACCTTGCCTCTAGCCCCTAGCCCTCAGACTATTGGTTGTTGATGCTCTGCCCGCCCCTGGGACCCTTCGGTGTGTTCTTTGCCTCTTGTCCCCCTTGCCCTTGTACCCCTTCAAGTGCGTTGGTTCTCGGTATCCAATAAACACCTCAGAATCGCATGCAAAGAACCCCTCTTGCCTCTTCGTCTCTGGTCTGTGCGTAGCCTGTGTGTGAGTGGCTGCTCATGACTACCTGTGAGGGTGAGGCTGTGTGCACGCGTGGATGCTGGCAGAGTGCTGCCTAAGCATCTCCATGAGGGACACTAGGGGAAAAACACGGCATCGGTCCACTGACACCACCACCATGATAGAGGATGCACCAGTTTTGAAATTACAAAACTCCAATAAGGACATTTACGCCAGTCAACACAGGCTGAAATGTCAGTATGTCAACCAAGCATGCAACATGGCTCAGGACAGGTGACAGTGGCTGTGAAACAGAATATCCAGATTTCTCAATGTGACACCGTGTGTGTGTTTGATGTGTTATGGAGGCACTTTCCTTTGGTCTGTCTAGCCAATGCTGATGGAAAGGGGATGCCTCCAGGAGCTGCTGTCCTAAGACTGTTGTTTGTGTGCCCGAGTCACTTCCTGAAGAGATTTATTATTTTCCCGCCACTCCAGAAATAGTCTAAGGAAATTTGCATCAAAACTCAGCCAATAAAGTTATGTCACGTAAAAATCTCTTTTATAGCTCCTTCAGTTCACCCTGGCAAAGAGGAAAAGTAATAGAACGTAATTTGAGGTAGCCCTGCTATTTTCATGCTTCCAATACAAAAACAGCAGAAGCTGCTGCCGAAGACACAGCTGGCTGTCTGAACCAGACAGTTATGAGGTGACATACCTGTGGCTGGCTGCCAGCCCAGTCTGCTACACAACTGAGTGTGTCTAAATGGAGACCTCCAGCAGGCTAAAGAGAAAGGATGGTCCTGTTAGCAATTCTGTGCCAAAAAGCATGGGAAAATATTTTCAAGGAACAAGTAGAAGGGCTGTGCACTTTCCAGAATGATGATAGGAAATGGGAATCAAGAGTTGGAAAGGCTTTTGGCTCTGGGAGGCAATGGATCTGCTGGTGATGATGGGTAGGGACATTGGGAAGTGGGTAAAAACCAAGAGAGCTCAAGAAACTTCTGAAGAAGGGAAACCAGTGTAAGGAGAGAGCATTCTGCAAATGAGCAGCTCACTTGGTAAGAGGGGTAGTTGTTTTGCTGTAGATAACTGATTCTCTTACTAAGGAGACAGGGGAATCACAAAGTTTCAATCCTCAACACCAGAAAAACAGCCAGATTTCTGGAGGAGGATACTACCAGAGGAGGTTAAATTAATAACAAAATGAATTAAAATGAGAACTCAGGATAATATAAAAGGTCTTGAGAATAAAATGAATCAAAGTATCAAGAGACGTGGAAAGCAGATCTTTGATTAGCTTTATGCCAGTAACTGGGAGATGGAGTGAAAAGGAGTAAGAATTTGAAATTATTTCTGTGTAAGAATTTATGAATAATCTTGACATTTATAAAGCCTGATAGGAAGGTCTGTGTGACTGAAAATTTTAAAAAAGAACCCAATGGTGATTTTTGTGAGTGGACTATTCAAAAATGACAGAAATTCTTCTGAAGTTCACTTACAAGTTGCCAGACCAATCACAACTTGACAGCATCTGCAGCAGATCACCAAGGCAAGACAGAGAGCAGGATGACTGACCTCTCATTTTACAGCAAGGAGAAGCTGCACTAACATGTAGGGTGGGAGACTGTGTGAGATACATTTGAGTTCTGAAAGAACTGAAAGAAGATAAAAGTTCTTTATTTTTTAGCATCTAAGCTTGGGGAACTCTAACTGAAACATCATTTTGAAAGATTAAGAGAAATGGATGACAAACCTGAAAGATAGGGTTGCCTAGGTACAAATGATTTTTGATTACATTTGTAAGCAAAATAACAGCACTAAGATCAATGGACTAAAATAGATACTTGATGTTTTAAAACTTTCTGTTCCACAGAAATTAAAACAATTAGGAGGTAAATCAGCTGTGGAAAAAACTATCAACAAACTGATGAATTATGATTGAGAGAGGCTGGAAAACATTTTACTGCATGCTTGAAAGCCACATTCTGACAATGGGAAACAAAGACTTTGCCACTTATGAAAACAAAGCAAAAGAGTTAGAAGCTTGAGTCGCGGGCGAGGTGAAACGTCTCTATAAAAGCAGCGTAAATCAGTGGGGCACTGGTAGGGAAGAAATTTGACACATATTATGGAAGCAGGTACCATGTATTTCAGTGCTGCTATGTGTAGTATTTCATAATATTTCTGCAGGTTTTACAACAATAGTGGAGGAATGAGTAACCAGCAACAGGTACAATTTAACAGATGCCACATTGAAGATTCTTGCTCATCTCTAAGGTGAAGATTTAAATTGCTTTCTAATACCAGTTTAGTTCAGACAGGGTTAATACAACAAAATGTTTCGCTTCTTTCATGTAGTTCATCTTGTGCTTATACACAGAACTGTTCCTGTGCTTGTTTTCTTTGTTCAAGAAATTAAAAACATTGGCAGGTCCAGTACAGGATCATGGTCTGGTGCTGAGTCCGTAGTTTGTTACAATGACCCACAAATATTAAGTAGATATTTTTTTCAGAGTGTTTGGTTCTGTTTTCTAGGATATGTGCATATGTAGTGCATTTGTGGACTTTGGCATTCACTCAGCTCTGAGTTTGATTCATAATCCACTGTGTAAAATACTTGTATTGTAAGGTCTTTGAAGAAGAAATTTGATTCTGGAAACTTAAAATATATCCAGAGTCTGTGATATCACAGGAAAATTGAGTTGTTGGAGGCATCCATGAAACTGCATGAACATAAAAATTATCTCTTCTTGTAAATACACATTTTTCAGCTACTTCCTATGCACCCTGAATCCTATGTGCCTCTCTCTCTTTTTCCTCACAGCATTTTTTCTTGGCAGAGTTCTTAGCTGAAGTTATTGACGGAGAACTTTAGTGCAAAAGTCAGCATCTAATATCTTGCTAAGACTTTACTGGAAAACAAACTGAGGGATGTTTCCTCTACTCCAGGCTGTCAGAGAAACAAGCATCCTGCAGTTTTGGAACTGCATCTTCTCTTTCTGTTGCATTTGCATTGCTTAAAGAGATGGCTACAAAGACAGAGAAGACTAACTGGGCTCTAAAGGAAACCTGCTGTGTTTTCAGCCTGGACCAGCCTGGGCAACCAAGGTTACAAGGAGCTTTTTCTAGCTGCAAGCCAGCTGTGCTCTGCAAGACCAGGGAAGAAGTCATTACAGGGCTTTCATATTTCTATTCTGCAAAGACAGCACACCTTACATGCTGTATCCACAGGGGTACACGTGCATCTAGGGATGTTGTGTCTCTGCAACATCCCCCACTTTACCTCTTGTAGTTGAAATCAATCCTTCACGGCTATTAGTTCAACTCATGACACCTGTCCAGCAAAGTGGCAGGCCAGTGAACTCTCAGTGTCTCAATAAACATTTTAGACCGAAAAGTCTATTAGCTGGCATTATGCTGCTTGTGCAACCCTCTTTGTCCTTCTTCTCCTTTAATTTTGAACACTTTTAGTCAGAGAGAAAAGAAATCATCCATGGATGTCCCTTGTAGCCCATACAGGTAACTTCAGCTGCCCATCCTTGTGTCTATGCTCTGTTGAAGGTGGCCATGTTACCCACCTGCCTGCTGGTGTCTGAAGGCATGAGATGTATTGTGCTAATACAGGTGGTGTCTGATCCATGCATATTCCCCAGGATGAGGTGCTCCAGCCACCTTCAGCCAAGGCAATTCATCTGGTTTGTGGTTCACTTCCTTCTCCTCCAAAGGCCCTTTGGATCCTACCTCCTGGCCACTCAGGGAACAAGATGAGTAACTGTCAGCAGTGCCCTGATCTGGATTCCCAGGACCTCTCTGCTCCCATGAGCCCGGTATGACTCTCATGAGACGTGAATGCTCTTGCGAAAAATGTTATTGGGGAACACACTAGAGGAATTATCCTCTAGTTAATAACAAGAGTTATTTCCCATGGACTGCAGATTTTTCATGCATTAGTCGCCAGAACAGAAGATTCTGGAGGGAAATGTAAACTTCCCAGGTCTGTGAAGATAAGGAAATGTCTTAATCACAACTGTTTATATGACATCACCATCTTTTCCTCAATATAAAATTAGAGAATAGCAGATAATGTGGGCAGATACTGCTGCCCACGTTCAACTCAGCGGAATGGCCTCCACCATAGGGGACTGTGTTACAAATTGTTCACAAACCCTGCATACACTTCATATCCGTGCCTACTTTATATCTATGCCTTTGTGATTTCATAGCTGTGGTTTCAGACATTCTGTTGCCATTTCTCTTTATATAAGTGCTCCTGGCCTCTTCTATTTTGCTAAACTTTTTGTGTTTGAGCTTTAAACCTTTAATGACCTCCTTCATGAGGTTTTGGTTCTTGTTCCTTTACTAGTGCTCTCAAATCCCAAATTTAATCTCTGAGTTAGCTCATTTCATTTGCAAGCACTGCCATCCCTTTTATTTTTCTCTTCAGCCAGATCCTTGGGCTTTTCACTTTTCTTTCCCTCTGTGTCATTCTGTTCCCCCATGAGCTCTTTCTCAGGAGTTTATTATTTCAATAAAATCACTGTTTGGATGAATTCTGTCCCATTTGGATAGGGTTTCTCTACCTCAAAATGACATTTACACATCACAGAAGGAAAACCTTCTTTTTTTCTTTATATTAGCTCTCCAGTCATTCAGTGAAGTCCCTATTCTGTCCTCTCCCTCCTTCACTCTGAGTGAGTAATATGTAATACTGCAGAGGTTACTTTTACAAAAGTCACCCTCACCCTTTGTCCTACACCTTATATTAGTTCCTCTAATTTCTTGTCTGATTGCACTCTGGTTCTGGTGACCTTGGTGCCTTGAAGTGTGCTGATTTTTTTCATGTTCCTTTCTTATATTGTAACTTAAGAGATTTTACTGCTGCATTTGCTTTACTGGCCCATGCTTTTTTTAACTCTGAAGGCCCTTGGCAAAATACTGTAACTTTATAGGTCAGTACATCTTCCTAACCTAGAGGGAGATCTGTACTTGCAGCTGAATCTTCATCTGTGATTTCTCATGGTAAGTTCATTATCCTTGCATTGACATGTAAGTGAATGGTTTTAACTGTGGAGTCTTTCTCATTCTGCAACATCACTTCATTTAAGAACTCCCCTGCAGCTTTGGCTAGTAAATACCTCCATACTATCAGTATGTGCTCTTCTTTCACTATCCAAAGGCTCTGTATTGTCTTTCCACTACCCTCAGACAGATGCCTAATGCCTATTTAATCCAGGAATAGAGTTTGGGAGTGAGTACAGCAAAACCAGGGTAGGGTTGACAGTTATGGTCCCTATAACAGCCACAGAGGGAATGAGGCATATCTAAGTGACTGATTGTTATACATAAAAAAATCTTCAGCAATCATACATTATTTGTGTGCAATTCCACTCTCATTTTTCACTAGTTATTGTCAGTGTTATTTGACATTCCATCTTCCAATTTGCTGTGGTAATGGACTCAAGGCTGACAAACAAAGTGATGAAATACTGCTTATCTCAGTTTTATTTCTTCTCTGAATAAAACCCTGGTGGACAAAAATGTCTTGTATAGAAAACTACTCTCAGTACTGATGCAATTCGTGATCATTCAGCATCTCAGCTCTTTGGAGCTGATCCTACAGCCCAAGCTTTTTTCTATATTCCAGCAATATAGAATTATATTGCCAGCAATATAAAATTTGTTAATTGTCTTCCTAATTAGTTGTATGCCTTGTTTACAGTATTGAAACAGGGTTTCCTACTCTTCCAAGTGCAGGAGGTTATTAGATGTGTTCACATCTGTGACCCTCAAAGGTTCCACAGGTGTTTATCTTTGTTTATTCATGCAAGTTTTTTGGTACTGAGAACAGACTGGGACTCAAGACAGGATCTCCTGATACCCTGTGCCCTGTCCATGTTTATCCTGGGTTAAGCCAGGAGCTTCTCCATGTTACTGGATGAGGATGGCAGAGTTATCAAGTTCTGCTGCTTAAACTAATGTTTGAGATACTGATCTTTCTGTTGCATTATTGGGAGGGGGAGAAACTGTAATTCTGGCTTAACATTTAAGTAGCATAGTCCAAATACAGCAAGACTTCATAATATCATCTTTTCTGGGAAGTTTTCTGAAATGCTATCAGTCAGAAGCTTTCTGCTGAAGAGGATTCCCTTGCAGAATAAAAGTCTGACAAAGGTATACTGTTTATTCATTTAGTTATCTTGTAAATAAACTGCCTTAAATTAAAAATTACAGACTTTTACTGTCTGTCTGGAACATACCTAGCTGACTCCTTCTGCCATAATCCATCCACTGTGGCTGAGCACTGAATAATTCTGTACATATAATTTATGTTGGCATATCTTGAGGTTCACTTTTGGCCCAAGCAATTAAGCTACAAGAAGCTGAATGCTTACAAACTTACTATAAAATAAGACAATTTAGCAGAAAATTGAAGAAATACCTGTCCAAACATTTTGATTTTTGTTTCTGATTTCTGTTTCTGAGGAAATTTTTGTGAATTTCTGACCAATGTTATATGCCCTGTTTTGTGACTCCTTTGCCATATGTAGATCAGTAGAGATCTGTGGATTGTAAGAGCACGGCCCCAACTTTGTTTCAGGAGGAGAAATTGTGATATGCTGTAATGAAAGGGACTTCCTGAGAGGCAGGAAAGGAGTAACTTATTCTCCTTTGTAATTTTTCTATCTGTATCTCTTTGAAGTATGTTTTAATTTTTTTAATGTGGATCAGAAAAATTCAAGAACTATGAAGAATTCTATGGCACTGACCTGACTTGTGAAAAGTTGCACAAGGTAACTGGAAAGAATTTGTAATGAAAAGATTGTTTATCCTTAAAAGCTGAAGAGATTAGCATTTTTCTGTAATTCATTGAATTCATGGCTGATATGCCAGCGACAGAAGTGTAATAGATACATCTTACTTCAGAGGATGACTGCGTATTTTCTACCACTTGTGACTGATTGCAAATTTTTTGATGTGTTGAAAGTTAAAAACTGCACAATGCTCAGGCAAAAAACCAACTATATCCAGTTCAGAAAGGTTTCTGGAGTTTTTAATATTTTTGAGGATTAGCATAAAGCTTGCTCCCAGCATTTACAGCTGCTTTAACTCAATTGTAGTTGACACAATGTGTACATTTACACCAGACAGTCTCTGCACTGGCAAATCTTAAGAGATTTAAGCTGCCTATTTTTATCCAGACAGAAACACGCAGTGCAATTCTCTCCCCTTGTAATCATGCTATCATCTGGTGTCACCAACTTATATAAAATTTGCTTTAATGTCAAAATGATTGGCATTGCATATTCTTAAAGTCTATTTTGTTTGTTCACTATTACTTATAGCCAACTGTTGATTGTGTCTACTCATTAAGGTATCATTTATTTTCATCTGCATTAAACATATTCCAAAAACTCCCAAGAAAATCTCCTGCAAGTGTACTTGGATAGCCCTATTTGGACATCATCTATTAGCAAAAGCTCTGATGAAACGGATGGAAATATTGGATACTTCAAGGCTGTAAATTCAGCCATCGCCATGCCAAAAGTGAGAAATGCTTAAAGCTTTTAGACACTAATTGATAAAATATGTCCTTAGGATAGAAACTGAGTCTCTGCAGGCTCCCAGCCTCTTGCCCATACAAAAGCTTCACTGTAACTAACAGGAGACTGCCTGCTGGAGGATTGCTCTCAGTTTGACACCTCAGGAAGGAAGCAGCTGAGATACACAGAGCCTGCCCCAGTGTTTCTGACCAAATTCCAGGCTGGAGCAAGAGCTGAAGGACTGTGAGCAGGGAGGCAAAGGCTCAGCTCACCACTGGAGACAAATCCTGCATCTGCACTGGAGCAGCCTCTGATCCAGTTGATGCCGGCTACTATTTGTTATGGAAAACCTTCCACTTCTTGTGGAATGGCACGAGTGGATGAGAGGGCTGCATGGGGAGTAGGCAGAAAAGGGATGGCTTGGTGCAGGAATGATGTCAAAGTTCCAAACACCCCCAAAAATATGAATGTGCTAAAAAAGGTGGGAGGGGGGCAAAACGAAATGGGAAGCATAAAATATAGATACATTTAAGATTGCAAAGAGGGCTTTTTTCTGTTTGATAAGTCCACAGAGGAAAACGAACAAAAACAACAGTAGTAATATTATTAATAATATAATAATAATATAATAAGTAATATATAGTAAAATAAGTAAAATATAAGTTAATATAAGTAATATAAGTAAAGATAATAAATATAAGTAAAATAATAAGTAGTAAATAATAATAATAATAATAATAATAATAATAATAATAATAATAATAATAATAATGATGATAATAATGTTGTGATTGTATGGGCAAACATTTGGAAAAAATAGAATGAAAGAAGTTTTACTTAGCTACTTACACCCCTAGACAGGTGTCAGACACACTCAGAGCCCTTTTTGTTCTCCCTGAATATAAACAATCCAGTACTGGTGTGCTCTGCAGCCTTATTCTCAGGAATAGCTGTGCTATTCTGGCTCCAAAGGCACTGTGCCTATTGGAAGCAAAATGCTGCCAGAGACTGAGGGGAGAGGCATCCTACCACCTGCTCAACCCTATTGCACAAAACATGCCTTAAGAGATGATAAGAAAAAGTTAATCCTCCACTAACTTTTCAAATCGAGAGCTACAAGCTGAATTTTCCATTGCAAATCTATCTTTTCAATTTTATCTACACACGGAACAAGTTTGGAGTTGTTTCAGTCACTTGTTTTTATGTTTGTGGTGTTAGGACCCCAAATCTAAAAGGAAAGCATTAGTTTGGGAGTAAGACTCTGGTCTGTTTCTTCTAAACTTAGGAACTTCTAGCACTTGGTATGTAGTTTTAATTAAGAGCAACTAACCCCCACAAACACTGCTTCACCTAAAAAGGGAAGTTAATAAGTGGTTGGGAAGGAGTTGAAGGGAAAATCTAAAGTCCAGTTTACCTTGATTCTGTTGTGGTTTTAAGCCCAGAAGGAGATGAAACACCACGCAGCCTCCCATCCAGCCCCTCCCTATTCCCCCCCACCCCAGTGGAAAGGGGAGGAGAATTGAAGTAAAACTTGTATGTTGAGATAAGAACAGTTTAATAATTGAAAATAAAGTACGATGCAATAATAACGGTAAATAATAATTATAACAAAAAGGGAAAAATTACATGCAACGCAATTTCTCACCACTCACTGACTGATGCCAGAACCCTCTTCCCAAACCCAGATTGGCCCCTTCTGGGTAACTCCCTCCAGTTTATGTACTGGAGATGGTGTTCTCTGGTGTGGAATATCCCTTTGGTCAGTTTGAGTTCCCTGTCCCAGCTGTGCTTCCTCCCAGTTTCTTTTGTGTACATTCTCACTAGCAGAGCAGGAGACAAGTTAAAAAAAAAGAGCCCTTGACATAGTATAAACACAACTTAGCAAAACCCCAAAACATTCGTGTATTATCAACTCTGTTCTCATTCCAAATCCAAAACACAGCACTGTAACAGCTACTGGGAAGAAATTAACTCTACCTGAGCTGACACCAGGACAGAATCACACCTGGTCTTTCTCAGTTATAAATCTAAACTCCCCCAGCTTGAATAAACTCTGATCCAGACTTTGAGTCTTGTGAAAGGATCATCTCTAATACCCTTAGAAATCAGTGTATTTGTTCTTGCTTTTGGAAGAGAATTCTTGGTTTTCTTTGGCTTTAACTGCAAAGTGATTTATTTTAAGTCTACCTCCTCATGTTAAATTCTGTTTTTTTCTCAATCCCTGCAAAATTTCATGAGTTCAAAACTTATGAGGGAGGTTCCCACAGACCCTAAGGTTCTTAAAATAAAAGGTTACAATTTTCCATCTTGTTTCTGATCCCTTCAATTAAACTGCATTCATTGCATCTTGCCAAACTTAATTGCACGCTTCAAAAAGAGAAGAAACAAAAATCAGAATGATGCAGAAGATGATTTTTTAAAAAAAACCCTGTATCTCTCAGAGCAAAAAAAAAAAAAAAAGAAAAGATACCATAAGAAATGGAAAGCCGAGAGGACATAATTTTGATTGTAGGTTTATTTTTCTATATTTTGGTGGGGAAATGAGGCCTTGTTAACTGTGCTGAAAGCAAAAGATTTGAAGGGAAGCTGGTTTTTCATTTACATTTTATTTTATGAAAAATAAAAAAATACCAAATGGCCAGAAATCTGTGGAATGAAGACTTATCAATCCCATTTCTGACTCTGTGTTTTTTGACTTGCAAGAACGGAATTTAACTAATTAGTTTGGAGCCAGTCCAAAACAAAAGAGGTTGCTTCTTGTACTCATATCTAAGACCTATAATATTTTGGCTGCTTATTCCTAGTAAAAATCAGGGGATAGCAATCACATATCTTGCTATTACACATGCATAATTTACCTTAGAAAAGATAAGAGTGGGTGGGAGTTATTTTTATCTTCACATGGCAACAAAACCTCTTGCACCCACGCTGCCAATGCAATTTACAGAGGGTTAAAGATATTTTGATTTTTTTGGGAAGGGAGGGGAGTCAGTAAGACAGAAATGCTTGAAAGATGAAGTGATCCTCACTTGTGATCAGAAGAATTTAGACTCTACAGACCCTATCATGGAGCCAGCTAAAGAATTTGTTGCTATCTGTGAAGAACATTAGAAGAAGGGTATGAACTTGAAATATGCACAGAGGAATCAAAATTGCCTTTATACCATGTGGTACTGGGTGTAGCCTGATGATTGCTCTGGAATGGCTGTTACAGCCAACACTTGCCAGAGTGTGAGTTATTGTGGCTGTGTCTTATCTTCACCCCAGCCGCATGGGAAGGAAGGAAAATAGGTCAGCAAAAGACAGCTCAGATGTGTGTGATGTAGTTAAAAGGGTGACAGCATCCTTCTGAGAGCACCCTTTTTATTACCTGATATGCTTTTTCTGGACTCATAGAATAATTTAGCTTGGAAGAGATCTCTGCAGATCCTCTAGCTTTACCTCCGACTCAAAGCAGGATCAACTGCTTGGTGGAAATCTAAGAGGTCATTTTCAATGTAAAGGATTTAAAGTACTGCTGAAAGTCTGAGTTTGGTTTGTTTTTCAGCAATAATGCAGCTCTTTGGGATTAGTTTTTGGATTACGAGGTGCTGTTAGTAAAACAGATGCTCAGCATTTACATACCTTGGGCATGGACATCTAAAAATCCTGTACAGGACTTTTAGGTAGGCTTTGGTTTTGACTCAGCTGACTCATGGTAATAGAGATGCAAAGGGCAACAACATAACCTTCATTTTTCTGGCAAGACGAGGAGGCACAGACTGACTGTTTTTCAAAATACCATCTTTTCTTAGGTTCCATGGTTTTAATCAGGTCAAATGCACAGCACAAACACTACATTTAGGGACTCTAAGTTCTGGTCTGCTAGGAGTTTGCACATACAGGAAAATGAGAAATAAACATGCAATGGACCAGAGTCCTCCATTTTAGAACTTTCCTTTCAGGTAGGCTTGAATTACAGTTTTAGAGAAGGATGAGAAGGGTGCTTCATAGCTATTGAGTCAGTTTACCCTGTTTACACCTGAATTCAAAGAAATTACAAATACAGTGCTTAAAAACATCACTTCAACACCTATTTTACCCATAGAACATCACTTCAACACCTATTTTACCCATAGATGCTCACAAAATGTCTAACTGTGACCTGACACAGGTATAAAGGCCTGAGCATGTATGCTTGTAAGGAGGGAGGGGAACCAGCCTGGTCCAAGGGAAGTAAGAGAGAGACAAACCTACGGGCTTTCAGTCCTTACATCTGAATGAAAATTGAAATCCAGCACCTGAACCCTGCTTTAACCAACATAGGACATCCAAGGTTTGCACCAATTGCTTGGATTCAAAGTACTTCAAGCTGTAACAATCACTGGTGTCTGCTTGACACTCAGCATTGACCTTTCCCACCCTGCTGTGCTGTATCCATCTGAGATATCAATCTTTGTTTAACAGATTCTGCTCACAAATTTTGTGTGTCTTCATGGTCAATATATGATACCCTCCTGGCCCTGAGCTGCCGGAAGGCACATTTCTGTCCATGGCTGGATTCCCATTTAACAGTCGGGTCTCCAGTAGCTGAGAGGACCTGTCTGGAGGGAAGAGAGGCTGGTGGCCCGTGTGGACAATGACAGTGTGTCCCAGCTAAGAACGAGCTGACCTCCAAACCCGAATGATCCACACAGGCAAATTCTGTGAAGATACTCCAAAACAAGCTGATGTAATTCTGCATGTTTGGATTTTTTTCTGGATAACATTAAAGTCATGGTCAGAATTACTATGTAACAAAAAACATATGATTTTTTTTTTCCTAGAAATGCATCATTTAACTTCCTTAGAGGAATTACTTTCCCTGAAACATACTGACTGAAGCACATCTATTTTGTATGGTTTGCTTAACATGTTCTGAGAGAAATATAATTAAATTTCATGAATAAGGTCCTTGCATTTGCACGCATGCCTTGATTCAGAAATCCAGTCAGTGAGCACCTCTAATAGAAACAGTAGTCTTTATAGGGAGTTGCATAAGATATAGTAGCTTTCTAATTTGTTTAAAAAGAAAGGTTGTATTTTTCATTCCAGTGTCAACCTTGCTTTCTGCCTTATAGCTCTAATACCCATGATGAATAATTTTATTCTGCAAATAACTGCATGATGATTTATCCTACAAAGTGTCTGTTGTCTTCGTAAAGCAGAATTGAATCAAACAGAATCCCAAGCCTCCTGTTATTCTTCACCATAAATGTGGCACTAATTTGTCCTCCAATTGCCCTCAGTGCTGAGGGGCCATACTACTGTGGTACCATTCATGAATATATATGTGAAATGGCTAAAGCTGTGCCACTTGATGGGAAAAGAGAGAGGGCAGACACCAAGACACCTGTAGGACACTCTTAGTGCTGTGCACGGGCCAGACCCCAAGACAGAGCAGGAAGGGTGATGGTCATGTGTGCGGGAAAACTGCAATTCTTGCTTGTGGGAAAATATTTCCAAAGCTAGGAGAACTTGGAAAGGCAGAGGTTTGTGTCTGCTGTAGGCAAATCTGTAGGTCATAGGCATATTGATGTTCTTCAGCCATTTCTCTCCTTTTCCATTTTTCTTTGCATCTCTCTCTTTGCTGTCTTTCTACATAAACATCTACATATGTCAGAGACCTCTTAAAGGTTAAAGCAGTCTATGCTGCATTTATTCCACCTGCCCAGTGCTACTTGAAATGTAAGCTTTTCTGCCTCCAACCCTGAATTTTTCTCCCACCAAATAACCCAGGGAGCAAATGGACTCAGGGTATCTGAGCAGAGGACTAAACAAAAGTCTTCAACTAAAATACTTTGAAACAATCAAACAGAACTATATAACGAAGAACTCCCCTATAGGCAGGAAAACTACTATAGCTTTATCTAAACTGTAACTACTATTCACATATTTCATTTTCCTTCCTATTTGCACCCTGAAACCTTTTTAAGGTCTGATTTAATTGCTGGAAAGCAAACGTAAGAGATGTTATTTCACAACATTAGTGCAGAAATACCTGGATGTAGTCTTATAAGCACAACAGCAACCCACAATTGGAAGCATTGTGTAGGAATATTAACCCCAAATTTCTGTTAGAAGCATTTTGAAGAATGTGCAACAAGTTCAATCCCTGTGAGGGCCTGTCACCAAGAGCTGGACTTGATGACCCTTGTGGGTCCCTTCCATGTCAGAATACCCTGTGATATGGCAGTGTGACAACTGTGGTTCTTGGTGTAATAATGACACTGTCAAGCTGAACTCAATGCAGTGTCACTCTGTCCTTAAGACTCTCGCGTAAACTTGCAAGACCATTTTTTTATTTTTGCCACACAACACTAATGAAATCAATGGCATAAATAACCCATCATTTTCTGTGGGACTTTAGTCTTTATTAAAGACAAAGTTAATTACAGTGATGAGTTTTTAATATGTTGCTGTTTACCTTCATTTACAATGTCAAGGTCTGGGACTCTAATGGTCAATTAAATTCCATCTTCAGATCTGTGGCAGTTTCTTGATTGACTCATTAGAGGTTAGGAGTAGGTGTTTGCTTGTGTAGGTTTTTCTTTCTTTTCCAAACTTCAGCAGATCCAAATTCCATGACCAGCAGCTCTCACACAAGAAATTGTTGTTGGTTCATTTGGAGCTCTGACCTTTGGATGTGGCAGGTGGGGAACAGCAGGGACTCAGCTCTCACAGTTATATGGATCTGTAGTATTTCCAATTACTATATATATATTATATATATATTTGTTTCAGTTACTCCACTTTACACTGAAGCAATCAAATGCAGAATCTGATCCATGAACATCAATATAAGTTGATCTATAAATAGTTTACCTTAAGCAAGTGCAAGGAACTAAAGGTAGTGACAGTCTCTCGCTCTGTTCCAGATGATGGAAATCCCAGCTGATAAATTTTTATGTTATATACTCACTGTAGATGTGTGTGTGAGTGTAGGTCACTCATCTGATACATGCTAAATAGGCAACATATTATCCTCAGCTTAGGAACCTATCTTGCTCCATTTGATTTACAAAGAATTTGCATTGCTACTTTTGGTCAGTGACATTAGACACCTTCACAGGTTGCAAGGGGAAGTGTGAATTACTCTCCTCATTATGTCTGAGTGACTGGGAGATATTTGCACTGCATTATACATAATGCCAGATGAGCAATGCTACCACTGTCCTCCAGCAAAGACACAGCATGGGAGTAAGAACCAAAGTGTCCACCTTTATTCCCAGCTCAAAGGGCTCGGGAACTGTTAATCTGCTCTCCTCACTTCTCCTCCAACAACATCACAAGACTGACCTTTCATGTATCAGGTTGTTAATCACAGAATTGTTTAAGTTGGAGAAGACCTTTAAGATCATCAAGCCCAGCCATTAACTCAGCACTGCCATGTGCACCACTAAACCATGTCCCCAGGAGCCACATCTACACACAACTACACATCTTTCAAATACTTCTAGGGATGGTCCGTAGGGCTGTCTGTTCCAGTGCTTGAAAATCCTTTTGGTGAAGATTTTCTTCCTCATATCCAATGCAAACTGCAGTTCTGCTGACGCCCCTTCTTACTTCTCCAAGAACTGAATATTCAAGCATTTCATGATGACTTTCCTCAATACAGCATCCAACCATTGCATCGCCCACCAGTCCTTCTGTGTTCACAAACAGCAGGTCCAGAAGGGCATTTCTGTGAGTTGCCTCTCTTGCCAGCAGTGTCAGGAATTTCTCTTCCACACACTCTGGGAACCTTCTGGACTGTTAGCTCCCTGCTACTTTCTATTTCCAGCAGACCTCTGGCAAGTTGAAGTCCACCATGAGAACAATGGCAAGCAACTGTGAGGCTTCTCCCAGCTGCTTATAGAATATTTCATCTGCCTCTTCATCCTGGTTAGGTGGTCTGTGGCAGAATCCTGCTGTGATATCTGCCTTGTGATCATCACCATCAAGCTCTAGACAGTCAAAACAGTCCCTAACATACAGGGCTAACCCATCATTCTCCTTCCTTGCATGTCCCTTCTGAAGAGTTTATAGCCATGCATCACAGCACTCCAGTTGTGCAAGTCATCCCAACATGTTTCCATGATGGCAGCTATGCCACAGTTTTCCTGCTGCACAATGGCTTCTGTTCATTGCCTGTGCAGAGTGGTGTAGATGCACTTCATTGGGCTATTGAGCACTCCATCTTTTTGGGGGGTGAAGACCTAATTTGTATGTGACTGTTCTCAGCTGCTTCAGTGTTTTCTAACATTGATAACACCACAGCTTAATATGTATTTAAAAAATGAAAGGCTGACCTTGGTTGATATCGGGTTTTTTTGAGCCTTGAATTTTCTGCCTTTCCTGCCTGTCCCTAAGGTCTAGAAACTTTCTCTTTTCAAAAGAAAAAAATCATTCTCATTTAGTTACAGGATGCTGGGAGCTGGAGTTTGTGGGAAGATGCTGGTACACTGGTGACATAATCAGAAAACTCAACAGAGCTTCCAGCAGCGTAGCATTTTCTCTCAGCTTTCCTCAGCTCTGGGCATGAATACTCAGCTGCTCTGAATCTGAAACCACAGGCCTGGGACTTTCTTCAGCTGTCTGCAGCACAAAGGCTGGAGACCAGGGGTCAGCCTTCCCCTCTACCTTGCAGTTGCAATTAGGGAAAGCACTGGCTGTGGGATGGCACCAACCTGGAGACAAAGACACCAGTGCTGTACCTTTTCCACATTCATTTGCACAGCTGCGGGGGGCCAGTGATAGTGTGGTCCACTGGTCATAGGCATTACCCCACGTTGCAGAAGGTTGTGTGGTCTGAAACAAAAAGGTGTTAATTACAAACCTTGTTGTGGGTTAACCCTGACAGGCAGCTAAACACCACAGAGCTGCTCACTCCCTGCCTCCAAACCTACGTCCCAGCGGGAAGGAAGAGAGAGAAAAGGAAGAGGAAAAGTGAAAAAACTTGTGGGTAAAGATAAAAAAACCCCAAACCCAAACAAAAAAGCATAAAACAAACTTTAAAAGAAGAGAAGAAATGGAAGAAGCAAGCAAGCAAAACAAGTGATACACAATGCCCAGCAAATTCCTGAGCAAAACATAAGTAACCTTCCTAAACCTCATGGAATCTGCCTGGTTATGTTCCCTCCCAACCTATGGTGCAGCTCCAATCTATTCATCAAGGGTGGGGACCAGAGTAAGAAACAGAAAGGCCCTGTTCAGCAGCAGGTAAAACACTGGTCTATTACTGGCACTGTTCTGGTCATAAATCTAAATCACAGCACCATACAAGTTCTTAGGAAGAAAACTGACCCCAACCTAGTTAGGCCCCATACAGTCCCCTGTCTTTGAAAAGAAAAGGTTAATCCACGACTGCTGTTAGGAAATGCTATCAGTGATTTTAATAGAATTTAGAACCTGCTCCCTATTCTTTTTCATTTGTATAGCTCCTCTGAGCTGCAGGAAAGGATTTGAATAAAAGAAAAGGCAAAGTAAACCCTCATCCTCCTGGGACAAAATGTTCCTGCTGGTTTCCTACAATTTTACTTCAAAGCAAGAATATCGGGAACAGCTACAGCACTGAGTATGATGAACCATGGGTGTACTTAATGTTATTCAACAGAAAATGTGTCAGGAGAAAGTAATCCAGGAATATCAGTCACTGTTGTGCTGGGAAGGGTGAGTCAGGCGAGTGTTCAGTGCAATACATCACTCTCTGAACACTTGCAGGGAGGCTCAAGAAGTGCACGTGTCACTCCTCGCTCTGCTTGCAGCCGTGATTAAATATGAGCTGTTACTGTTGTTTTTTGGTGCCATTGGGTCATATTTCCCTGGAAATCCAGAGTCTCTGTCAGCAGCACTTGAGTTTGGAGGCAGACCTGTGTTTCTCATTACTTGCCAAGGTAAGCATTGCATTTGCAGAGTCTCATCTTGATCTTGACTCAAGACAAGGCTGCCTGATTTGAGAGCAGGTGGTCTCTTTGTTGGTACTATTTTAGTTGTGTGGGGTCTTCTTCAGCAAGTCAGTTCCCAGGATCTTTCTCTAAGTTGTTATTGAAAGGTTTTAAAGGACAGAGGTGCGGTGAAGGAGATACGTGAACGGTGTTTTGGATTTTGTAAATTTGTGCTGAACACGTGTGTGTGTGTGTGTGTGTGTGTGTAGGATGTGTACTGTATGATGTGGGGGCAATACTCACCATGGACCTTACACAAACTGATGACCCATGATCACAGAGTATGCCAAAGTAGAAGGGATCCACAAGGATCACTGAGTCCAACTCCTGGCCAGCACAGCACCACCAAGAGTCACACCATGTGCGTGAGAGCATTGTCCAAATGCTTTTTGAACTGTCAGGCTTGGTGCTGTTACCACTTCCCCGGGGAGCCTCAGTGCCCAGCCAACCTCTGGGTGAAGAAGCTTTTTCTGATATCCAAACTAATCCTCCCCTGACACAACTTCAGGCCATTCCCAGTCACAGGACTCACCCCTTCAGGTTTGACTTATGCCAGTGATATCAAATCTCTAAGACTGGGACAAAGTCTCAAGCCCCTTGTTTGCTCCTTTTGCTGCCTCATTAGTGTAGAAACATTTCAGGTGTGGTACTTTGTAGCCAAGACCTCTTAAAGCAGATTGAGGGATCCCATTA
The DNA here is from genome assembly GCA_013397175.1 of Platysteira castanea. Lineage (NCBI taxonomy): Eukaryota > Metazoa > Chordata > Aves > Passeriformes > Platysteira > Platysteira castanea. The sequence continues at coordinate 495,380 of VYXC01004907.1, forward strand.
GTGCTCATTTCCCCAAGTTCTGGCACACCATCCTAGCACTCATCATGGCAAGCCTGCTATTTTCCCTCTCCTCCCTCCAAGCTAGTTCAAAGCTCTATCAGCAAGCCCCATTAGCTCCTGTGTGGGGGCCAGTGGGCCCATAACACAAGGGACAAAGGGAGTCCATTGGTGGGACCATCCCTAGGGATAGAAATCCTCTCCAGGTTAGGGTGAACTAAAAAGACCTTTCCTAGGATGCTGTTTCATTATGCAAAATGTATCCCAGTTCTGCTTCCCCAGTTGGCCTCCCTGCCCCCTCATACCCTATCTGTTCCTTCCCTAGAAAATTCTCCCTTCCCCACTCTCCCATTGGACCTTGTTCCTTGCCACTCCAGCAGATTTTCCCATTGGCTCCTGTACCCTGGTCCCACCTATGTACCACCCCTGTGCCCTCTGACCACAGGTCCCTGATGCTTTCCCCACCCCTGTATATAACCTTGGACCCTCCATCCCTCGATGTCTTTTGTTCCTGGCTCTCTTTGTGCACAGGGCTGAAATAAACCTCTGCCGTGGAAATTCCACCCAAGGACCCTTCCTGCCTCTTTGCTGGTGACCTGTTGAGAAGCTCTCTGGTGTGTGGGTGTGGGTGTGTGTCTGTGTGAGTGCAGTGGCTGCTGAGCAACTTTCTGTTGGCATCGGTTTGGGAGGTCATAGCACCTCACCAGAACACACCCCCGAAACCGACACGCCTGTGCTAGACCTTTTTCCTCTCTAAGAAAGAGACATCCCATCACGTAGACCAGGTGTTGAGTAGATCCTCCCATGATCAACAACCCCCAAATTTTTCTTCAGTAACTAACCTTGGAGCCATGCATTGACTTGATGGATTTGCCTATTCCTATAAATATCATTTTTTGTTACTGGAAGAATTGAGGAAACCACTACCTATGTTCCTGATCCCTCTAGCAATCATCCCAGGGCCCTGAAGTCTCTTTTGATTGCCCTTGGACTTCCCATTGTTATTTCATTTCTGCCAGTTTGAGCAACCAATAGCAGATAGTAATCAGAGGGACTGGAGAGTTTTCCAGTATGTCCCTTTCCTGCAGCCCTGGGAGACAGCAGACTTCCCTGTGACTGAGGTCCAGTATGTGTATTGGATTCCTCTTAGAAGGGAGTCTCTTATTACAACCACCCTTCTTTTCCTCCAAACGGAGGAGGCTTTGATGTGAGGTACAGGTGGTGTTGATTTAGGGGGCTTCACTATCCCAGAAGGACCTTTGCCCACCTCATCAGTTGTCTGGCCTTCTAGTTTCAGGGCCTCACACGTGTTGTAGAAGGTTCCAGTCCTACTTGTCAAATTTTGAGAAGGAGGAGGAACCTTCTTCCCAGTACTTGTAGTGACCTGCTTCTGGCCTTTATCTTCATCAGACCGTTGGCTAACAGCCCTTTAACTAACTCCCCTGTAGAGCTCTGAGTCCACGATGAAGATGCTACAGATATTTTTCTGCATGGCATTCTTTGAAACTCATTCTTTTTGATAACAATAAAGACAGATAAAAATAGTAATTATACCACAGAGAAGCCCATGTTTTAGAGCACGTCCTCACAAGGATCAAACCTGATCAAGGAGACTGAATTCCTCATAAGTGTCAGGAAGCTGCACTGACTGAATTTATACACACTTGAGCTCTGCCCCATTCTTTATAGACTGCAAGCCCACAGCTAGGGACACTCACTAGAACCAGCCTCTTCAAGGATCTTCTCATGACAAAGAGGGAGATGGTATTTCTTGCTTTTCTTAGAGGAAAAGTGTTTCCCTTATATATACAGTAAGGGATTGCTATACCTCTCTCTCTAAAGAGCACAGACAACTTTTATGGTACTTAAAAGTGTTTCTTTCAGTAAGCAGCTCCAGAATTAAACCCTTCAAGGGCTCTCATGACAAGAGTTCTCGTACCACGCAGGTAGAATGGGAAGTTGTAGAGGTTCTCCCCCTGGGGGGAGGGAGCCCTGGGATGGGAGCATGACCGGGACACGGGGTTTCCCTGCTCCCTGATGCTAATGTGCCCAAGTCCTGTTACCCCATTGGCCATGTGTGTTCCCCCTGCCCAGAGAACTCTTTGGTTTTCCCATGATTCTTCAGTCTTTGCTACCAGGCTCATAGCCATGCGATTGGGAAATAAACAACTCTAAAACATCTATCAAAGACTGTTCCCTATTTCTTTCCACGGGCCAAGCTGTCTTCCAGGAAGGTTGCAGAATCCCCACTGCAACAAATGGTGGAGAATGCTGGGCAATGCTAGCGATCATCCCCTGAAGACAGTTTAAGAGGAACAGCGAAGATTCAGAAGATCCACAGGAACTTAGTGAGNTAGTGAGTAAAAGTTCCCTGGATCTCTCTCCTTG
>VYXC01004908.1:0-45169 GCA_013397175.1 Platysteira castanea
TATATATAGATTTATCTATATATCTATAGATAAACTAAAACATCCATATAAATCTAAGAGAAGTTTCAGCTACCTTTTCAATATAAAATTATAATTTTTTATATATCTTTGGACTTCCTGAAATGAAAATTTACATAATGGTATAACAAATATTATTACCATTACTGGGTAGAACTTGTAGACAAATATAGGTAAGTTTTGGATAATCTTGTACAACTTTGGAGTAAAATTCAACTGCTACATTTTTTTTCCATCCATTAAATGTGTTCTAAATGGATTTTTGCATAAGATTCAGGAACTTACAACTTGTAAGAGTTCATGAGAAATACCCTCTATTACTTTAATGTAAATCTGTGATAAATTTTATTGTGAGTATCAGAACCCAGAAATTCTTGCTGTATGATGGTTTTGGGGGGAAACAAGAGCGCAACACCAAGCTGGAAAGCAGCTTAGCAGAAAAAACACCTGCAGATCTTGGTGGACACCTGGTTGAACATTAGCCAGAAATGTGCTCTTGCTGCAAAGAAGGTAGATGGTATCCTGGACCGCATTTGGAAAAGTATTGCTGGCTGGCTGAGGGGTGTGATCCTTCCCTTTGCTGCAGCACAGGTGAGGCCACACCACAAGTGGTGTGTCCAGTTCTGGAAATGCATATACTGGAGAGGGTCCAATGAAATGGACCACAAAGATGTAGAAATGACATCCTTCCCGGTGAGAAAAAGCTGAGAGACTAGGGACTGTTCAGCCTGGAAAAGAGAAGGCTCTGGGTAATCACCTCAAGGTATTTAAGCAGCTGGTGTGAGGGTGCAGAGAGGACAGACCCAGATTGTCTCGGTGGTGCCCAGTGACAGGACCAGAGGCTATGGGCACAAACTGAAACACAGGAGGTTCCCTCTGAACATGGGGAAACACCTCCTCACTGAGAGGGTGACTGAGCACTGGCACAGGCTGCCCAGGGAGCTTGTGAGGTCTCCATCCTTAAAGATATTAAAAAGCCATCTGACCATGGACCTGGACAAGGTGCTTTAGGTGTCCCTGGTTGGACCAGATGACCTTCAGAGATCCCATTCCAACCCCAACCATTCTGTGATTCTTTGGTGGTTTTGGTAAGGAATAAGATTTTTTTCCCTTAATAATTAACACGGAGATCTTAATTTATGCTGTGTCTACAAATACATTTGTTGAAAATACAGCAAAAGTGCATTCAAGCTTCCAAACATCCATCTACTTGCTAAAATGGAAAAACTTCTCCCTATTGTGTAATTGTGTGATACTGATGTGGGTTTGAATTTGGGAGACCTGTATTTTTTCATTATAGTGTATTACACTTGTGATTTATGATCTGCATTGATTGCCAGTTGATTTTCAAGGTGATGATAAAGAGCTGAGGCCTGGCCACCCAAGAGTAACTGTCACACCCTTTTATGACAAAGAAATAAAAGGAATGACACTCAATTTCCACTGCTCTGAGAAAATTCCTGTGTTAAGACTCTTAAAAACACACTGCCAAATGTTTTGCTGTGTGAGAGGCAGGGTAACTGAATTAAAAGGGACCACAGAAGGCAAAGGATGAGCTTCACCTCAGTAACCTGCGAGTTCCTTCACTGCTGTGTATGTTTAACAGAAGTACAACTATAATTTTGCACTTGGCCCATCCCACAGAAATTTAAAAATAAATACAAATAGCCTTATTCTTTGAAAGAATATCTTCAAAAGCTGAGGGGGATTAAAAAAAATATTTAGTTCTCTGATATATCTGTGGCCTTGTACTATGCTTTGACTATAACCAGCAAGATTTTTACAATTTTCAGATAAATATTAACTGAAACAAATCAGAAATGAGAATGCTTCCACAAGGAAAGGCTGTTCTGTCCCTCACAGGCTCTATAGCTAGGTCATGCATGTGACTTAGACTTACTGAAGCCCTCTTTCCATCTGGGTGTTTAATTTTAAGTGAGATGGAGAGTTATGTACTTGGTAACTGCAGAAGGTCGAAGATAAGTATGCAGAGCACCAGAACATTGTGTAAATATCTAACTGTGCAATCACTGTAGATTTGAAAATAGATTTTCTGTGTCACTCAGATGCGTAGTTACATGAAAGTAGTTAAAACAGCAAAGAAAAACAGTTGACACTGACAATCCACTCATTAGGTTGAGCTACTACACATAAAGAAGTACTTCTGCAATAAAAGCAAACACAAGCATCTGAACATGTCGTAAAGAGACTGTAGAAGTACCAAATAACCTTGGGTTCTTTTTTACCTTTGTAAGACATCAGTAAGCAATTCAAATATGTACCAAGACATTGGCCTGACAGCCTTCTACTCTAAAAATTGATCCATTAGTTTAACAGCACAGTGCATACAATGATATGGTGAAGTTCGTAGATATATGGCATAAGCCTGGCACGATTTATTTGAAAGAGTCCTGATTAGTATGAAGCTGATTCAGTTTCAAAATGTCGTACCTGTTTCCTGTACTGCAAAACCACACTTCTTCAAATCTGCCTTCCAGAACCAGGACAACTAAAACGCTCATAATCTTTCACTTAGTACTCCTCCATATGGAAATTTTCCATACAATGTATAGCACCAGGCATTTTATATGGATGATAAAACTGCTGAGAACATTTTGAAAATTCAGTGAAAGCATAAAATATTCACTTGTTTGAGTACACAACAAAATAATTCATATTTTTATTGCCTCTGTGAAGCATATATTCCTTACAAACCAAAGATAAATTTTCCTACAGAGAAATGAAGAAAACCTCGGGCTTGATCAAGATTTTCTAAATAAAAGATGAGATATATTGAATACAAAACATGAAAAACATGAAATCCCATCTTGCACATCGTGTCACAACTTAATCCCTGATCACATTTCAGGATGTTTTGGGGTTTTTTGGGGGTGCGGGGAATTTTTTCCCCCTCAAAATCCTGTTATATGAGCCTATTTACTTTGCCAATAAATAAGATCAAATATTTATTTGAAATCATAAATTTTTTCTGGAATGGGAATTTTCAAAAATTTCATAACTGAAACAAATCAGAAGGCTCTTTGGTCCATCTTGCAGAAGTGACTAGGTATCCAAACACATGCCTGCAATCACAGAAGGCCAAGAGCTAAGTTTTGGTATGCCATCTTTCAAAAATACATGGTCCCTCCCCAACTAAGACAAGCACATTTTCTGTTTAATACCTTTAACTGGTCTTCATTGATCTCCAGGACATTTTTCAAAATGGTATCATGGCATGGTCCTGTTTACACTGGAACCTGGAGGCAGGGAAGTGCTGGGTCATATGCAAAAGGAGAGCATTGCTCCTGCTTTTACAGATATTTTTCTGTCTTTTGCAAAACTTTCCATCCTCTGCAAATGAAAGAGTAGTGAAAAGGAGATGGAGGAGGAGTTGACCCTTCCCTTCTGTAGAAGTACAGAAATGACAGGATGAAGAAGAAAGGAAACAAAAGGATCCATCCTGCAAGGAAACAGCAAAAGGGTCAGTCCTGCAGGGCAAAGAGCTTTTGCTGAAGATGTTGAGCCCTCTTTTAATCTCAGCTACAAGTGAAAGTGCTCAACAGCAGGGACAGAAATGGGCCTTTACAGAACTATAAACAACATAATAGGAAAGATTTTCTAGAAAGAAAAATCTTCATAAGTAGGAAAATAACACACACTGGATGGAAAAGGACACGATATTTTGAGAACAATAGTACCATTACAAGTGATGCCAATAAATAACATTAAGTTGATAGGAGGGAATGAAACATAATCAGTGCTCTCAGCAGTATTTTCTTCATGGATACAATACAAGAGGTGTGTCCCACTGGAGGATCACTAATTATTAGTACACTTGAGCTGACTGTGTATACAACATTCAAAATCCAGGGGCATTAATGAATTTAGACTAGAACTGAAAATGTTCTTTCTTTGGTGAAGGACGTAGAGAATGATAAAGGATATGATTCTCCTGTCACATCATCTCTTACCGTGTTTGACTCTGTTGACTTTAATAGGTCAGTTCCTTGTTTGCACTGGAAAAAAGGACTGATATTCAGTAATTCTACAGGGCAGAGAATGTAGACATATTTTACACATAACCATGAACTGCCATACAATATATCTTTTGTGAATTTTTTGCTATGTATCTCTAAGGTTTAGAAGACAGAGATTTGTTGAAGATGTGAGATGTAAAGAAAATCTTTGCAACATGCATTTTTAAAGGGAGAAGTGCTGCTGGATAGAATCCAGTCATAGGCTTCAATAATGTCTTGAACACTCATTGTATACAGTGAAAGCAGCAAGGCAAATATCACAGCATTTCACATAAGTTTTTTCTGTGTCTCTCATCTTTTTCATTTAAGGCAGCCTCACTCCCATGAATATAATAACATTTGGATAAAGAGCTTGTTGAAGACTGTAGGCACCTTTTCTGGAATGAAAGAAAGAAGTGCTTTCTTGAACAGATCTTTTTCTAAGAAGGGCTCAGGTTACTTCCCCTTTCTGTTGAGCCAGTGAGTGTCACAAAATGACTCACCTTGATCCAGGCATTCAGATTTCACTGGCCCAGTAAATGACATTCTTTGACTGTAAGGGGCACAGAGCAAGATGTGAGTCCTTATTAGTCATTCAAGTACATTTCAACCAAAAAATATCTTCTCAATTTTCACAGAGAGGTGTAAGCAAGTGAACATGATAATTCCTTTGGTTTATTTTGTATGCGTTCAGCAAATATGTGTGAATTTACTAAATGCATTTGAAAAAGGAAATATAAGTTCTTAATTTACAGAACATTTCTGTCTGATTCTCTTACCAATATGAGCCTGTAGCAATTCTTAAGCAAACATCCCACAGGGTACAAATAAACTCATGATTTCATCAGTCTGTCTATGTCTTCCTAAAAACAGTAGTATAGACAAAATCCACTTGTAATGGCTGAATATTTTGAGTATCTTGCATTTCTAATTCTGACCAATGAGAAAGCACATGAACAAGATACTTTAGAATTGCAGATACATTCCCTAAATGATGTGGAGGCAAAAACCAGGAACTGATATCTAATGGTAGTTACTTCATTTGGGATTATTTATTTCATTAATAATCCTAGCCACTTAGCTCTGCTATTTCAAGACAGATTCATCGTGGTTACTTTTTCTACTTACTACTTACCCACTCACTATATCTGTGTATTTGCCACTGTGAAGCCAGGTAGGTTGTAGTAGAGTCAGTGGAGAGAAGATGGATAACCTTACCTCAGACTAGATGTTTAGTTAATGCTTTAAAAGCAGCTCTTTAACTTATTCCTCCATTCAAGGGTGTTTATTCTCGAGGTGATGCAAATATATTTCACATGTCATTCTTTTCAAGTGCTCACTGAAATATTATGCTTTTATAAGGTTGTGCTTCTTTTTCTGGGAACTGTGGTATGATCATAGCTAAGCAGAGGCCTACTCAATTATTTTATGTGTCTGCATTGCAAAATAATGTGTTAGTCAAAATCTGCAGCCAAAAATGTTCTTCTGGTATGTTCTTTCCATTTGATATCTATGCTAAGTTAAAGAAGGTAGTGACAAGCACCATGTAACCAGAGTTTGGCATGTTAAGCATATTAAACTGTAAGTTGTTTTCTTAGGGCCATGCTATGCTCTTAAAACATAATGGAATAATGAAAAGCAAAACATTTGTGGGAGAAAGAAGAATTAGGGTATCATGGACATTATAGAGGGTTTTTTAAATTTAGATAGTTATAATTATAGGAACTTTAAAATTCTTTACTATTCCTTTCTTCATATGGATTTAAATCTTTTCAGCTATTTTTTTTACCAAAGGGATTTTGGTATATATTACCAAATATGTACTTGATAACTGAATTATTTTAGTTTTCTCATTGATTAAAAGCTCTAAAAATAAATGCAGTTTTAAAGTCAGTATCCCATCTTTATATTCATTTCAGCATTTTACTGAGATGCATGATTAATTTCAAAAGTTACTCTGAATTCATGAACCCCTTAGTCATTCCAGATGGCTGCTCTTTGATCTCTTTTTAGTTGGTGAAGAAAATATTTATTTTGTTTTGTCTATGGTTCATCAAATATATTTAAATGTCAGCTTCATTAAGAGATGAATCATCCCAAATTCCATTGACTATACTAACTAGGTTGGCCCATTCATATGTAGATTTCTGTGTTATAGATATCTTCAGTGTTTGTTATGACAAATTAAGAAGTTTCACTAGCATATTAGACATAGATACAGTCTAAGACCTTATTTTTGTAATAGTATTGAACTGTAAGTTTCTGGAAACACTGACCTGCAATCTCAGAAAATATTTTCAGCTCTTGCACATTGTGTGTATCTAAACCACTAGTCTTTTTGCTTTCCTTTTCACAATGCTTTGAAGACCAACCTTTTTCTCTTTGATTTGAAAACAAAGTTTCATCTTCTCTCTTGCTTATCAAAATATCCTTCATATGGTTCACAATACTCACCAGCTCAAATAAAATGGAGCTGCTGAGTACTCCAGGTGCTGTCCCAGCCCTTGATCTCACCACAACACATTCATTGTACCTTTCCATTTCATCTTCTTCAAGGCAAAAACTTGAATGTTTTTAGTATCTCCCTTTTCTGTCTTTACATCACCTTTTTTCCTTCTTTTTTTTGCCTCTGATTCCAGTTTTGATGTCTTCCCATGTATCCATAATGCTCCTCACAACTGAATGCTCTTATATTTCATAAGGCCCAAGAAAAGCTAGTGAAATCACCCACTTCAGTACTGCAACTCACTGAAGAAATAGAAAATATTTTTCTGTAAGATCTGAAAAATTTTGCGTGCCCTTGTTCTCCAGTTTTGCAAAACCTACACAGATGTCAAACCTTCCCTTAATGGCTCCTTGATTCAATTTTGATTTTGAAAACTGCTTTTCATCTATTTTACTTACTTAAAAAAATTATATATTTTAATTAACTAGAAGAGGAAGTGGCTATGGATAAGCATAGCAAGCATTTCCTGATATGGATGTTATCTACAGATATAAAAAGGATGATGGATATTATAGCATATTTTAACATTAAAATGAAAAGAAACTTACTCAAGAAGCCAGAAATTATAACCAAGAAAGTATTTGCCTACTGGTATCTCCTGTTACTTGGATCTCACTGCATGCTTTATTATTTTACCCCTTTTCTATCATCTCTCTCTTTCTTGATTTTATGCCCTTCAGACCATACATGAATTAAAGCTGACTATACTGACCTGTGCTAACTTTTAACTTTGGATATTTTCAAAGCCTTGTATATTTTAAGCATTATCACGTCAGAGATATATGATAACTGCTAACAATTCTGAGAAAGAACTATATGAATGAATATGAGTTTCTCATCAGGAATGTTTTATAATACAAACAGTAAACAGAAAAAAAACCTAATAGAGCTTGAACATAACAGCTTCAAGAAGCAGATGGCTTAAACCACTGAAACAGACTTGCTATATTATGAAAATGCAATAATAACAGAAGCTACAATTATTAAAGCAATAAAGTTAAACTATTTGTTTAAAATATGCTACCATTAACACACTAACACAGTTATTAATTTATTTATCAAACCAGCAATACAAATAGCAATAATACAAATTGGCTTCCATCAAACCAGTCAATAAGCTACACAAAGTCTATAATCTCTAGTATAGGCCTCAAGATTTCATATCATAGAATCCAGGCACAGGGCTTTTCTTAAGCTTTTATGGTTAGATTCTTTCATATCCAGCACTATCTCATGTATTTTATGTGAGGAACAGATAGAACAGCAGACTACAATTTGCCAAGAGCTATGTTACCAGAATACCTAATGAATGTTTTTTGGGTTTTTTTTGAAACTTTCAGAAAGTTGATAGAATTATGATGATACCTGGAATACATCATGCTTTTTGTACGCCATGACTGATACACCTTTGTCAAATCTAATGAAGGTCAAATAAAATAAGTTTCTTACATATGTATTTAAGGATTAAAATTATCTTAATTTATTGCAAAAATGGAGGAAGTGGAATATTTCAGATTAATTTGTCTGATAATCATCTATTATTGCACAATTTGGAAAGCACTGAATTACTTGTAATCTTATTAAAATCATATTCCCAATTACTTAGTCATAAAACCCCCACATATTTTATCCTTTCATATTACAGAGACATGTGTTTGTCATTTAGAGCTTAATTTGTTGCTGCTTTATTCTTCTTTTACAGTACTAAAACTCTAATGAAATTAAATTAAAATTACATACTTTGTTTCAACATAGTTCTCAAGTATATGCTTTATTTCTGCAGTCAGGTAAATATGTTGAATGAAAACTGTTATTCTCAGAATCTCTTTAAACCCAAAGGTGTTCTTTAAAAAAATAAATCACTTTGGAAAAAGTACAAGCCAAAAGTGATGCATATCACTGGATGTTGTCAGAACTAGAATATCTTTTGCAGGCTCAGAGAAATCAATCACTTTGAGTTCCTGCCATACTTGGCCCCCTGCAGCTCATTACACTCGTTAAACCCAAATGGTGAAGCACACTGTAGTGCTCATAAGAGATCACAGAATCATAGAATGTTTTGGGCTGGAAGGGACCTGGAAGGTCATCTAGTTCCAACATTCTTGCTACAGGCAGGGAACTTTTCAGTAGACCAGGTTGCTCAGGGCCCCACTCAACCTGGCCTTGCACACTTCCAGGGATGGGGAATCCACAGCTATTCTGGGCAACCTGTTCCAGTGTTGCCTCATTCAGCCTCACAGTGAAGAAGTTTTTCCTCACATCTGCACGAAACTTGCCCTCCTTCATCTCAAAGCCATTCCCCTTGTGCTATCATTACATGCCCCTTCAAAAGCCCATCTCCAGCTGTCTTGTAGGCCCCCTTCAGGTACTGGAAGGCTACTCTAAGATCCCTCCAGAGCCTTCTCTTCTCCAGGCTGAACAGCCCCAAATCTCTCAACCTGTCTTCATGGGAGAGGTGTGTCAGACCATCCTTGTGGCCCTACTCTGGACTGGCTCCAAGAGATCATTTTTCCTACGTTGGGGGCCCTGGATCTGGAAGCAGTACTCCAGGTGAGGTCTCACAAGAGCACAGTAGGGGGGGAGAATCAGCTCTTTTGACCTTCCTGTCACTCTTCATTTCATGCAGCCCTGAATACGATTGGCTTTCTGGCCTGCATGCGCCCATTGCCAGGACATATTTGAGAACATTGACACATGGAGAAAAATAGTATAATATTACACATTCTACATCAATCCTGGTTTTTTTGAAAATAAGACCAATTCAGTGTGTAAGGAAGATCCAAGCTGGGCAACCTGTGGCACATTTACAAGAGGCTGAATTGTAAATGACTGCTAAATGTTGTGTGAACCTACCAATGTGGCATAAGAACACTGGTGTGGCAGCAACGTGACTTCAGCTTTAAGAGTGAAGGAACTTATACTACTTTTAATTTCATTACTTATTTTTTATATTTCTAATAATGATTTCCCACTTTACCCATTTTTATTCTTCTACTTTCTCCCTCTGACACTGTTGAGTTCTGGCTCAGGATTTTGTATATATATATATATATATATATGTATAGATGCCTAAGCAAACAGGTTCACAGGCATGATTCATTCTACCATGTTAAGATTCTTTTTCATGGAAATCAATTAGACTACTGTTTTCAGCACAATTGTAATTTAAGTGTTAGCAACCTGAAAAAGAATTCACATGTTCTGTAGTTCAGTACTTTTGTATAAAGTGGAGCCCCTTCATACAGAAACAGAAAGATGTTCTGACTGCAACTATAATTTTAAATTACCATGGAATCAGATTATATTGCTGCCAAGGTTCCAGATATGTTCACTACTTGGAGCATTAGCTTTGCCAATTGAGACATGAGAATATTTAAACCACCATAATCTCGCAACAAAAATCTAACAACAAAAGATTAAACTGGAATGAACAAATATACATTTATTTCAAGTAATCAGTCAGGGGGTTTAAAAATTAACTATAGTTAGATGGGCCTGAGATTCTTGCTTTATGACACTTCAAAAGAGACTCAGAATTCCAGAAACTTCCCTTTATTTTATGGATATTTTTACCTGAATCAGCTGCGTTCTGAGTGGGCATAAGGATTCCAAGGCACATACAGTAACTAAATTATAGAAGACCCTAGTGGGTTGCATGGGATGGTCAAACACGCAGACATATGCAGGTTTCCTGAGGTCCTAAGGGTCTGCAGCAGTTCTGTCTTCCACTGATTAGTAGGTTATATCAAAGTTAAGGAAGATTTGTAATAGTTAAGTTCTAAGATAAAGGCAGATGACAAAAATTACCCATCGCAGTAAGAGAGATGTAGATATAAAATCAACAAAAAAAGCTTTGACATGTAGAGAAGAAAGAGAATGGGCATTAACTCCTCATCACATATCAATGTGAGAAAAAGAAAAAGAGTTGCACTGCCTAAAGCTGAAAAGGAACAGATTGTGTACTATCATATATGGAAATGTAGACTCATAGGATTCATTCTCCTGCCTGCAGATGGATCATGAACCGACTGATACAGATTAAAGCCAATGGGTACAGATTAAAGAGAGGGACATTGTAGTAGGCGTCAGGCTAGGTGACCAGGAAGAAGAAGTGGACAAGACCCTCTACAAATGAGAGTACCCTCATGTTCTCTGCCCGGGCTCTCATGCAGGACTTCAACTACTCCAGTATCTGCTGGAAAGACAGACAACAAAGCAGGACATAAGTAATCCAGGAGTTTTGTCTCTCCAATTTGACTGTACTGATACTATGGGATATTGTGCCAAAAGTCTTACTAAATTCAAGGTAAATCTCATCCACTGCCACCCCTTATCTGTACAGCTGGTCACCTCATGATAGAAGGCAATCAGGCTGGTCAGGAACAACTCACTCTTGGTCATGTTGGCTGTTCCCATTTATATGGTCTGTCAGTAGCTTGGCCACAGCTTCTGGGAAGATTTGGTTTTCATTCGTAGAGACTGAAGATAGGCTGGTCAATATCAGATATCTATTTTGTTATCTTTAGAGTAAGCTTGATGTCTGCTTTTTTTTGTCCATCAGGAGCCTTTCCAGTTATCTGAAACTCTTGAAAATGATGAAAAGCTAGGCTCACAATGGTGTCAAGCAATCCCCTCAGCACCCTTGATTTCATTTTATCTGGTCACATAAACTTGGGTATGCTCATCTTGCTTAAGTGATTCTTAAATTGGTCTTCCTCTAAAGTGGGTAATACTTCACTCCTACAGATTGTCACCAGTCATAGAAAACTGAGAATATAAGGGTATACCAAAACAGTCAAAATGTCACTTCTTTTAGATGCTGTAAGGGGGAAAAAAAGTGAAGATGGCTAATGCACAGACTGTGTTTATTCTACATTGATTATACTCTGCCATGTGACAGTCATCACCACAGTTAAAGGTGTAAAGAATCTACATTCAAAAATGAATTTGTACTGTAAAAGAATGAAAACAAATGCAACCAGTACAATTAGTGTACTCATTGCACATCATCCGTATTTTGGCATGCATCTATTTAATCGCATTATGCAAAACAAAGGTAATCACAAAGGTAACAGATCTCTCATCCTTCAGACTGTGTTCTACTTGGCATAAATCACAGTGTACTTTTTAATGTTTAGAGACAAAGATCTCTCAAGCTATGTTAATTTGTTATAAAAGAGAAAAATCAAAATTATTACTTTTATTTTAGCCTTTATTCTGCTATGATGCCTACTAAGGTAATTAAAAACCATTCTGAGGAGAGAGTGTGAAAACACATTCAGTTCTTCAATATATAAATTTGGATCAATTGGTAACAGTCAAGACTATCACTTAGATGAAAATCCGTTCTTTGACCACTTATTGCCAAATAGAGCAAATATGTGAAAAGGCTGGGAATAAGATTGAGAAATTACCCCTGTAAAGCTACTGGAACATGGATTCACCTTTTTTTTCTTCCACTGTCATGCCCTCAGTTATTCTTGATTTTTGCTCCTTGGAAGAAGCTTCCCTAGCATTCTCAAGGTTGAAACAGTTTAGAACTTAACATATATAAACAGTGGTTTTTTTCCAGGAATTAATTAGGCAGAGATAGTAGGTTTCATGATTATTTCCAGGCTTTTTTATATTAATCCATATGCGGCTAAAAAAAAAATATATATCCTGCAGAAAATGCTGCTTTTTTGTAATCAAATCACTTTGCAGAAATGTATCATATTGATGACAAAATTAGTGTCAAAGGGAAGTCTTGTGACTTTCTCATTCATATGACTAGTGTTAAAACATTTAACTTCACTAATTTCAAAATATTTTGTTTCACATTTATTATTTCATATTCATGAACAAGTCTTCGAATTCTTCGGAGTTTTTTTTTTTCTGAACAGATCCTTTTTGTTGCAAATTTCCTTCCATGAAAAGACTCCAGTTTGAGCTGCTCATTCTAATTCGCAATAAAAGAAAAGATACAAAATCAGAAGCTTGAGATTTTACTTGCTTTGTTTATCATCAATTCATGCATAGAAAAATATTTGGAAAAATACAAATTTCAATTTTTTTCTCAACTGTCAGCTGGGAGAGATGTAGCCTCACTGTCATTTCTCCCTTCCCTGTACTCAAATTCCACCACTGTGTAAATTTGCAGATGTACCAGAAAGTCTTGTTATTCAACAGTCCCAACTTTTAGGCTCTGTCTAGGTGCCTAAGATTTAGTAATGTACCTAATGCCTCTGGGGTTTCTAAACAATTGTCTCTTTCACAGCAAACTACACTTAAATACAATTTGCTAGAGAGGGGCTAACACCATTCCTTTGGCTATAACTGGCAGGGGTTCTGATGTTATTCCAGGAAACCTTGTCTCTGACAGATTGCTGATAGTTCTGGGAATAGAGTTCAGTTTCAGTACACTAGACTTCCCAATACCTTAATGAAATTCCTGGAAGTGCCTTTTTTACATAGAAACACTCCATGGGACAAGACAAAACCAAGAAAATGTTAGTAATGTAGCGGAAAGAGACGTTTTTTCCAAGTGGCTCAAAGTTCAGGGACGTAATACTGAGAATGCCAATAACCTATCTCTACATCAGTAACTTGTCTTCTGAATGGAAAAATGTATCTGAAAACAAAGGCATTACAGACTCAATTAAAGACTCCAAAAAAAAAATATCAATCACAAAAATATTCAAGCAAATAAGTTAGATTTTCTAGAGGGACTTTATTAGCATTGCCTAAACATCTGCACACTGCAAAGGCTTATGTGATGCATCCTAACCACACATAAATTAACAAAATTCTGCTTCTCCATTTTGCTGTTGCACCATTTAGAGCACAATGAGGCACTATGGGCTGGTGTTGCATTAAAGCGTTTATGAGTGGTGCTATTCACTGTTGGCAGCACATGTATCTCTTACGTATTGGGAACTACTGAAAGCCTTATCATCTTTAAAGTTGCAGCAGAGTGAGAGATTTTTCACGGGGCTCTGTGCAGCCAAACATTGAAGCACTGTATAAAGTGTGAATGTTGACCTCTTACAGTTTGTGGTGTCAACTCAATTAGAAGCACTTTAAGGATGAATACTAGTTTATCTCTTGCTTGGAAGATACAGAGAATTACCTATGTTACGGCCCCACCAGGGTTTAAGGGTCATTTTCACATATGGATGATTACAGGGATAGTCTGGAAAATGCCACCAGGCAGTGAGACAATTTTATTCAGTCATTGATAGCTAAATTGAATTTTGGTGCTGAACATGGAAATTGCCATCTGAGCTCTATCAAGCGTAGGGTAAGGGCTATCTGCTATACGTACTGCAAAGAAAAGATTTAAACCAGTGTTTCTCAGATCTGAAGAAAGTGACTTCATGCTGCTAGATCAGGCATCCTAACAATGTTTACATGCTGAATAGTTTTACCATGGCAAAATGCCTGCTGCCACCTGAGATATATTTTCACTGAAGAATTCTGAGAAAATCAGATATCTGTACAGTCAGAGTGACATGCTCACAGATGGACAGAAAGAGTGGTGTGTGCTGCTTTAAGGTATGGTGCAAAGAGAACTATTAAGGGAACTATCACAAAGAAGTCTGAAGAACAGAACAACATAAACATCTTGCAGACTGCCCTCAAAAAGCCTTAAGTGGGTCCCGCCCACAAGGTTAAACTCAGAAGAGGAGTCAAGTATGGCAGTAACTTTCTGTCTCAGAATACACACATTTCCTTGGAATATATTACTGTTATTTTTATCTTCAGGGAGCAGGTAAGATGATAAGACAGGCAGACTTATACACAAAGCAAACAGGAAGAGATGTGAGAAATAGCTCAGTGCTTATAGTTTGTGTTCTTCTAATTCGTGATGCAAAAAGAAAATATTTTACCTCTATTCTGTTCATCTAAAAATATGGTGAACATTATTTGACACTTATATAGCATCAGAATTTCAAAATCTTTGTACTTAAATCTTACTGCATTAATTCACATTTAGATCTTCCTCTTGCACTCATAGTAATTGCACAATGTTCTTTTGTTTGTTCTCCAATCCTGTATCAGCCAAGGCAAAAAATCCATTAGGAAATTTCAAGGACACATGAAATGGGTAAATAACTTCTCCAGCAATACTTCACATTAGACTTCACTGTCTCCCTAGCTCTAATGTGAAGTAGATCTTTGTTGAATTCTGTCTATACATATACTTTTAGTGAGCCTGGAATTCAGCAAACGTCTGATGAAACTAGTTTACTTTTAAAAAATAAAGTCAATGCTATTATAAATAATCTGATATTTTGTATAGTCAGAGGAATCTTTAAAAAAGGTATTGAATTTTTTTTTTTTAAATTCTGCTGAAAGAAGTAAAGCAATGTTCATTAATAGATAATTCAATTTAGGGGCAATAGAAATTTTAATTATATTTACTTTGCAATCAGAGACACTGGGAGTTGCATCCATTTATTGAGAGCTTGACAGGTTCTATCTAAGAACATTTTATAATTAAGATCATATATTAAGTCCTTGCTTGAGATAATAAATATTCCTAGGTAATTTAGCATGGGAAAAAAGGTCTGTTACTCAGCTGAAAGGAGACAGAGCATATTCTGGAGGAATGATTTTGTACACTACAAGCTCCATGCAATAAAATCTAAGGTGTAAAGGAGAAATTTTTAGCCTGGAGATAAGGAGGCTCAGAGGGGACCTTATCGCTCACTACAAATCCCTGAAAGGAGGTTGTAGCCAGGTGGGGGTCAGCCTCTCCTTCCAGACAACAAGTCACAGGACAAGGGACACAGTCTTAAAGCTGTGCCAGGGGAGGTTTAGGTAGGAACCTAAATTCTTCATCAGGAAGAATTTCTTCACAGGAAGGGTAATTGAACATTGGAATGGAGATGGTAGAGATAGTGTCCCTGGAAGAGTTTAAGGAAAGACTGCACATGGCACTCAGTGCCATGGTCTGGGTGAGAAGGTGGTGTTAAGTCATAGGTTGGACTCGATGATCTCAGAGGTCTTAAACTAATTGATTCTGTGATTCTTTGAGGAAAAAAAATCTTAGTTTAACATTTTGGGTTGGAGAAACAGAGGACAAGGACTTCCATCTATTATTTTGATCCAAATTAATATTAATTTTCTTCATTTTACAATCTCTTTCTGAAAGTCTAGGAGTTTCTAGAATATAAAGAAAAGTTAATAACTTTGTCAGGAGAAAAAAAGGTGTCGGGTTTTTTTTTTTTTCCTGATGTCCTGCCTTGCCACACACTCAGAAATTTGACAACAGCTGACAAAGTCAGTGATGCAGAAATGTCCAATTCAGCTTGTTGGAGGATAGAAATATTAATGAAGATAATCCAGGTTTGTTTTAATTTTGGAGTAACATTCCACTATTGCCCACAGCGACATTGCACATCTTTATAGAGATATTTAATTTTTTTAATTACACTAATGGCACTTCAGAAAGAAATTCCACATCTCAAATATTTCCTCTTTCTTCTTCCTGGATCCTTCCTTACCTATTGCTAGCACATACAATGACCTTAAGGGCCATAGAAAAATAAAGCAATACTAGTAGGACTGAATTCTACTTTACTAAATCACATTCACACTGTACAAGTTGTTTGCACAGAGATTGCATTAGTGGAACGTATCCTAAGGGGTGAGGGGACACCCAGCTCCTTCTGAGAATTATGTAACTGCTTTAAATTATGGTTTTGGTGATAAAAGTCAGGGATGTAACCCACTAGATTGCTCTCCCAGTACCCATATCAAACAACTATGATAGTTCACATTCCTGATTCTTAAGCTGAAAAACTGGAGTGCAAAGAGAGTATTCTACTGTCTTTGTCTTTGGGGTATTTTTAAATACTAAAAGCCCTTTGTATTTTGGAAGTGGAAGTTTTATCTATTACAACTTTACCTATCTATCAGCATGCTATTGTGTGAAATTTTAAGGCAGTCAGGTAATATGCATTCCCACTTGTCTGGTACTTGCACCTCTGTGCCGTGAAAGTAGACATACATAAGGCATCAACAGTTTGAAAATAGCTAGATACAGATGTTGACATGTGCCTACAATACAAACATTTAAATCTCAACAATAGTATTTGAAAGCGTAGCAATAGCAAAGTGTCATCTTAACATTTTTAGTTGCTGTCCTTTAATGATATTTTTGTACTGTGCTCTCACCAGAATCCTTTCCAGCTGACTGCTTTCCCCCTGCCCCAAACCCAGCACTCCATAAGATGCACCACTGAGAAATGAAATGGAGATATAAACCCTAATATGCTCACTCTTGGATAGAGTAGTGCTCTGGGTATACAAACACGTCTTTCTAGCACAGATTTGAGGCTAATTAAATATCAGTTGTGTAGTAAAACATTCAAGATCATTCTGCCTTTAAGTGTTATCAAGACTTTTTAAGCTCTCAAAGTGGCACTAAACAGAGGAACGTACATGTTTAAGTACTGATCTCTTTTTCTCTTTTTAAACTGAGGTCTCCAGGTTATTTAAATTTTAGAAAGAAAGTATTCCTTTTTGGAACACAATTTACAGCTGTCTAACTTTACTTGGCAAATTCTACTAAGATAAAAGTAGTAGAGTGGTTAGCGAGCACCAGAAGAGAAGTAGTAGCTGCTGGAGCCTTGATAAATGTTGAAAACAGTTGATTATTAGGAGTTCTTGAAAAACTTATAGATCTTCATACATGCTGTGAAAGGAAGCACTTTGCTAAGACTCCAATGAATCTTTTGCAAAGCATGTGGAATAAAGCTTATAACTTGATAGTAATGCCCACACATCAACTGTTTAGCATGATTATTTTAATGGAGGATTAATAATTATGGATAAATATGTAGCTTTAATATTGCCCTTCACTTGTGATTTGTTTATTAAAAACACAAGTCATTGTGACTATAACAACCCAAATATTTAACACTAAATTTAAGGGGTATTTTTCCATAGTGATATTATTAATGGAAATAATGCCTGAGAGAATTTATGCACAATATGGCCTATCAGGAGTTTGAAAGTGCTTAAGAATCTTAAAATTTTTTTCATATATGCCTATATGTTAAGAAACAAAACAAAACAAAACAACCAAAGCAAAACAAAACAAAACAAAACAAAAAACAAAACAAAACAAAAAAAAAGCTTGATTCAATTGTTCAGAAAAATTATAATTCTTTTCTGGTTATTTTTAGAGGTTTTTAGTAGGAGGGCTTTTACAAACGTATCATATATCAGTGCTTGGCAATATCAAAATATTGATTTTAAAATAGAATTCAGATTACTATGAAGGCATTATATTACAATTTTGGTTTCTACTTTTACATTTTCACACTCTTTAATGCCCTGTCCACTTCTCTATTTATTTAGCAAATGAAGACCCTGGATATAATTTTCCATCAAAAGTCACAGTGTTTGTGAGAGCAGAAAGGCAGTCTTTTAAAACAACTATAAATCATCAGTTTTAATCTTGTAGAACAACTAATATTTTACTAGATATTACTATGATAGAAGCAATAAAATTCAATAGAATTTTCTAAATTACTTTGTATCTTTTGCATTTTGAATTGTACTAAGCTTCCAAAAGAGTAGAATTTTCTTCTGTATAAGAGTAATATTCTGTTACATATCATATCATCAGTGGTGTTTCCTTCTTTAACATTCTTATTATTATTAGGCTAAAACGCTGCTCGAATGCGATGCTTCTTACCATAACTTTGCTTTATGAGGCTTATCAGGGCTCAAAATAATAAAGTAAATCAATCTCTAATACTGGACTGCAATACTGTAAAAATTTAATAACTTTCCTTGGTTTTCTGTTTAAACAAAAAGGAGTCAAAAAAATCCTTGCTTCCCCAAAATCCTGAAAAATAACAAATTGGGATATATCCATTTCACCACTTCCACACTTTAGGGACATAAGTGAAAAACTGTAAAGAACTTTATTTTTTTGGTAGTATTTATATGTCAAACATACCATGATATATTCATTCGAAGAAGATTACCTGTTTCATACAGCTATGTTTCATAAGTACATGGTACGTCATCACAATATGGTGTGCTTTGTGTGCCCTAGGCAGGTTGAAGCCAAAGACGGGTAATAGAACACACCCATCCAGAGTCACACTTTGCAAAATTATACATGTTTTATTTTCTCTCCAATAAGAAGGCAACTCTCTTTAGCACCACTGTAAAGTTCATATCACATTAAACCAGGATTTATCACATTGTCACATTTATCACATACAGCAAAACTGAAATCAGGTAAAGAAAACCACTTGCATGGAGGAATGTTTTTCTCAAATGTGGTGCTAGAGAGACTTTATTTGCTCCACCATGGCTGGTATAAGTCCATGTCCAATGTTAAATGCCTGCAGTGTTCTATGGATGGAATTGCTCTGCCTTCAGTACCTCTTCATTGACTTGACTGATAGACTAGACACGTGTAGGCACAAAAGGAAAGGTAAAACTCTTCCATGGACAATTAACTATATTACTCTGCTTTTCATGTTACAGTAGCTATGCTATTTTGCAGTGTCCAAACATCCTTGGGAAATTACCACTTTGCCTTCCAATAAACAAATGAACTTATTATTTTTAACTCATTCTCTGTCATTGCTTATTGTGTGTCCCGGAGTGGAGAGAGAGAGATGCAGCAACAGGGAGATGCAGCAGCAGAAGTGATTTATTTAATTATTTACAGCTCTTTTATAGGATAATTTTCTCATGGTTCAATTGGTCAATTCCTCAACCACCCCTTGGGGTGATTGGTCAACTATATTGAAAATATTTTCTTTACTAGTAATATAAACAATTAGCAGGTGTCCATAGTTATCAAAACCTGTACAGATAACTTCTGTGAGAAAGAGGACTTTGTCACAGGATTAGAGAAAAGCAGAAAAGTTCCTGCAAGCAGCAATTTTCGTATCCACAATTCTCATAGTAAAATTCATTTCTGGCCATCAGGTCACTAATTCTGAAGTCAGTGTGGACAGATACAAGTATTGTTGCAACTACTTTACAGCTGAAGAAACTGAGCTTAAGGCTCAGCTTAAGGTGAACAGCCTGAATTGCAGAGATACTGCTACTCGGATATTATATTAACTAAAACTCAAGGAAAATTTAAGTGCAAATTCTGAAAGGCCATAAGTGAGTTGCCTAAGGCTACAGAAAAAATCATTATGTGAGGTGAGTGTAGAACATCTTTTCTCACAGAAATATAAAATCTCTTTACATATGAATAATGTATGGCTCATGTTCAGTATTTCTATTGGGAAATCTTATAGCACTGAACAAAGGGTGTGTGCAATTCCTCGCATTTTATAATAACAAAATACAAAATCAAGAAAGGACCAGTCATATGTCTTATTTACACACTGTCAAGGGAAATAGTAAAGTGATGATATTCAGCAAGTTTATGCCATGGCTATCTTCATAATATATATTTCCATTCCTTTCTCATAGGGTTTGGAATGAGTTAAAAACTACATGAAATGTTCATTAAATGTTTCCTTGTTAATCTATCATGTTCCTTTAAATATTTCCCTAATGCAGTCATATCCTAATTGTAACCAACCACCCTCATTAATTCAATAGAAAAAGTGTTTTATCGTATTGACAGTGTTTTTATTGAATTAGTGGCGATGATTAATGGTAGTGTAATTCAATGGAAGCAGCTACTAAAATGTTAGTTAGACATCCTAGACTTGCAAAGGGACTTACTGTTAAAAACCATATTTGTCATTGACAATAAAACAGCCCAAATGTTGACAATTCCTGTAGTTGTCCATAGGCAAGACATGATGCTTGTTATCTTTATGTTTTGCAACATATTTCATAATATACACAGGAGAAAAGTACAACAAAACGTGAAGTTCACCCATTAAAATGCTCTCTTTTGTCCCTGAGGATTTTTAAAGATTTTTGGGGTCCACTCAAGGATAGAGGCCATATCTTGGATAAGAGCAGTGGAGAAATGAAGCAGCTTTATTCAGCTACAAAACCGTTTGTTCCATTTTCAAGGGAGGTGTGATAAAAACCTTGTAGACAAATATATGTTCAGCAGTTATGTTTGGAGACATGGAGAATTTTACCTTGTATTCATCATTAGCTAGGTCACTCAAGCATAGGTATTTTTGTGTATCAAGGAATAGTCTCTCCAGCTGAAATCTGAGGGGTTTTTTTTCCTTGAACACACTACAAATGTTTCAGCAAATACAGTAATAATTTTACCCATGGTTATTATAGACAATATAAAAATTTCATGAGCAGAAATTAATTACAGCTCATTTGAATCCTGACAATATACACTTAATTAAATCTTGCTTCCATTTCACTTCCCCCCCCTCCCCCAAAAGACTAGACACATAATAAAAAATTAGCTTGATGCTAATGTTAGGCTTTAATATAAATCAATATATTTGAAGCCACTTAGAAATGAGTAAATAAGGTGAGTTAAAAAATAAAACACAAAATCAAAATGAAATAGAAAAAGAAAAGCAAACAGCAATTGTAGGTAAAAAAGAACCACTGTCCTTTTCATTTTTCTTTGTTATTCTCCATTTCTTTGCTGTTATAAAAGGGACTGTTTATACCCTATTTGATTCTCACCTTCCAGTAGCTTTAATAAAATAACATTGATGAATGTGGCATCAAACCTTACTTATTTTTGTACCAGGGTGAATAGAAAGCAGAGTTTCCCTCAACTGTACTATTATGTTTTCAATGGAAAATTTCACATATGTGCCCACATTTTACATCATTTTTTTGGCAACACATTTCCCTCCCACCTTTGTAATATCTTCAATGGCATAAGACCATTCAGTATTTTCTTCAAAAACCAGCAGACATAAATTTGATTATAAGAACAGTAAAACTGAGCACTATGTCTAGAAAACACCTGGCACTTGCCTTTTGCCATTCCCAGTTACAATCCTAGATCTGTTCTCTGCTGTCTGCTTTCCAGCTCTTTAACATGTCTAGGGAATTAGACTTCTCAGATTGGTCTGAATGAAGCCTGTACCACACTAGTCTCATCCCCTGGGCCTTGTAGGTTTCTCTGAAAAGGATCCATTCTCCTCACACTTTGTAAGCTGAGCAACCCACATTTCTAGTGAGATACCCGACTGGAAATCCCAACTGACATTATCAAAAGCAGATGACTCTTAAGTCTATCTAGTGTTGGGTAAGCTCATCTAGTTAGAATGGGACAGTATTAAAGTACAAGGCCCTTGGGACTTCTCTAAAAGTTACTGTGATCCTGAGGGCTTCTTTTTTGCAGTGTACAGTTATTTAGACTCATACAAAGAGATTCCAAAATATGATCTTTCTGATCTGATAGTTTTAGCAAACTATAGATATATGACACCCACAGTGTTGGAAGTGGGCCCAAAACTTCACTTCTTTCCCAGCTTCCCAAGCTCTGACTGCAGTGATACAGACCAACTAGCTAGTAGCACTACTAAAAGGCTCAAAGTTTTCCTCATGTTGCATGTAACTTTATTAATCTCACTCTCATTCAGGTGCTGATGAGCCAAAAGTCGCTAATTACAGTGGAGAAGAGGGTAGAACTGGCTGTTGGCAATGGTGTACCATGACAAAGGGCCATTTCCTAATTCACTTGAGATTCCTTCCTACCATTTCATTGGGGCAGTTATTCACAGATTCGTGGTAATAACCTGCACAAGTTTTTTAATCTAATTATGAATTTAAAAAACAGAACAGCAAAAGTTATTACATCTGGAACTAGAATTATTGAATCATAGTTACACAGCAACCAGATAGCCTTGCACAAGCAATGTAGAGTCCAGTCAGCGGAGTCACTGTAAAGATTTTATCTCCTTAAAAAAAACCCAGGAGCTTCATGCTGCATAACAGTTCATATTTCCAGACTTTTACAGCGGGAAACCAGATGGACCAAAAATATTTCCTGAGCTAAACTAGATGAATATGAAAGAAAAAGGATTAAAAAAGAAGTGTGACTATACTTAAAAAGAAATTTCAAGTGTAATTTTCTGATATTCCATTGTACAAAGAACTCTTTAATCAAGCAAATACATAATTACATACATAAGGCTTCACATAGTGAGCTGAAAAGTTCAGTATCTTATATTTATGGTTTCAGTAACCTAGAAATATGTTTTCTTGATACTGACCTGTGATTTTCATAGTTCATCCCAAATCAGATTAGTCTTTTCTGAAACACCAGATGGTATCAATTATGTAGTTAAAAAACTTTGATGGAATCTTTACAATATATTAATAACCCCATCTTATTAAAAAATCCCACATTTTGTGATGTGTAATTTCACATCTTTAAGTAAGTTGGTTAAAAATTCTGTGAGCAGATAAAACTTAAAAATTTCCAAATTCTATTAAATTCTTCCTAGGTTTGTTTTTTAATGGAATCCGAATCTTCTACAGAGATTTTTCCCAGTCAATTTTGACCTTTGAACTGTTCTGCACATTTAGTATTGTGTAAACAAAAGCCTAGTCAAAGTGTAAGACAAACAGTCTTAGGCTACTTGCTTCAAAAATCTGCACATCTCTTTTTGAACCTTCATAATGCACCACAGATAAGTATGAGACATAATGAAGCGCAGTATTCTACTACTGTATGCCTTTTTTGGTAGCTCTATCTTGGGACTTCATTAGTATGTGACTCTTCTGCAGTCACTGAATGTACATCTCAGAATGTTATAACTCTGAAAAAATAGGTAAGAGCTGAATATTGTTTTTTCTTTTCTCATACTTGGTGGGACCACAGCTAAATTCAAATTGGTCCTTGCTGATCCCCAGTCAATAGGATTAAAAAACCTTCTAAAAATAGCTTCCTATGAGATGCATACACATAAGGTAATATGAAATGACTTATACCCACTGAGTGACAATTTTCACAGCCCTTACTAGACAAAATTGCATGGACAAGAAGAATAAGATACTATATCATTAGGAGAAATTACCGTATGTGCTCATGACGAGAATAAGGTACCCCTCCCCAACTCCCTCCCCCAAATTTAAAACATGGAAGAAACAGAAATCGTGAACTTGCAGAATAGAATCATAAACTAACAGAGTGAGAATTATAGACTAACTGAGTGATTTAGGTCAGAAGACACTTCTGGAGGTCTCAAATCCAGCCTTTCCTCCCCTCTGCCCTCAAACTCAAAGGAAGATCATATAGCCAGACTTTGCCCAGTCATTTGAGTATGTCTAAGAATGCAGAATGTCTGTGCAGCTGTTCCTATGTTTGGGCTCCTGATGGTGATCTTTCTTTCTTAATATTTACAGAATTTCCTTTTTTTGCTACTGATGACCACAGCTTTTTTGTCCTTTCTCTATGCATATGCAAGATGCCTCATCTCCTCTGTAGCCTTCCTTTTAGTGACTGTAGAGAATACTATGTCCACCTCCAGTCTTTTATTCCTCAGGTTTACCTAAATAAATAGACTTCAGCTTCTGTGCTGTGTGTTCCATCCTCCCGATCACCTTGGTGGTATGTGGGGCGCTCACTTCAGTAAGTACAGTCTCTCTTGCACTGAGGAGCCTCAAAGCTAGAATACAAATATGGCTAGCAGAATACCTGTTTCAGAAGAAAATTTATTCTGAATCTGCAGGTTTTCTTTCAGCAACGGAATGCAGACCTTTTGATGTTGTTAGACACATGCTGTTACCATCAAACGCTTTCTATTTTGTCTGTAAATAACCTTAGCCTTTGTCCATCCACATTAGTCTAGACTGCAGACTCAAGTGTCACACAGGTCTTCGCATATACAGTGCAAGGAGGATCTCAAAATTATAAATATTTAACGACATGCTTAGTCTATGCCAGAAATTGGATTGGAAAGAGAGTCCTGTTACCATTACCATATTCTTTCATGTTTTTGTCTTGAGAGCCCACCCATAGAAAACCAGTTATTCCTGAAGTGAACCTCATATTACTGGTCTACTTGAATGTATCAGTGCTGGATCTATCTATAGTTTATATTCCCAAATACAGTCTTTGTAGTTCGATTTTTACTTGCTTTCCATTCAGTTCCTTTATCTAATAATTTTTCAATTTTGGTCTGAAAAGCTAACTATGACAGGGAGGTGGGGAAAAAACCCCCACATCAATAAACTCCAATGTCAGACTGCTTTTCACAAGAAACAATAGTCTCCTTACACTCCACTGCTTTTACAGCCCTTACTCAGAGAACTGAGATTTCACTCTGTGTGATTTATAATTGGAAAGCAGAAACTATGACATTCACCTGCTGTTTACATCCACAAATGAAATAATACAAAGCAGTTTCATAACTCAACATAATAATTGGCATAAACCAGCTCTGGTATGCAGTATTGAGATCCCTATGGTCCACTAACAAGTTGCTATAACTACATGCAGCTGTAGAAGAGAAAAAGCAAAAAACAGCACAACATTTTTCATATCACAGTTGTTTTGAGTAATTCATATGGGGTAAGTAGAGAAGTCTGCACTGGGTTTTGTCTTGATCCTACAGATTTTACTGTAAAGTGAAGCTGACCCTACTGATATCAAGGTCTCAAACTAGCCTGCAAATTACACTAGAGAAAAAAGCTCCAGAGAGAAGCAACAAGCTTTGCAAAAGAGAAGGGTCAAAATTATCGTAAGTAATCTCAGAGCAATCTACTCCTCTGGAGTGCAAATTGCAGTATTGAAATTTGGTACTTCACCCGACAAAAACCCAGACTTCTTTCTTTGTTTTTAATCTACAAACTTTTTAAAATAATCCAAATTAAGTCATTGCCAATTCATTGGAACACTTCATCATGTATATGACTCAAAGCGCCAAAGTCTATTCATGGCATTTTCATTATTCCCTGTACAAAAAAATAACCTAAACACTAAGAAAACAAAACTTCAAGATTGTGGCTCCTGTCACTCAAAATGTTGAACATTTTCATAAAATTTCACTGGCTATGCTGCATTTATGTGACTTATTGTTCCTTGATAGGGCTTGTGGCTAAGAATGCCGTAAAAAAGTGCATGCAGAAAATAAGGGGCAGAAAAATAAATACTTAGCCCCTTCTGAGATTTTCTTTTCTCCCAATGCTACTGAAAAATATGAGATTAAAATAATCAAATTTCAAAAAATGCTGAAATAGGAAAGAGAGGAGATTTTTCTGAATAATGAAATCCCTGGATGGACGGTTCAAAAAAAAAAATAAAAGGAAAATGTAATGGTATAGGTAAAGAGATGTCTGTATTTCCTCTCTTAAGATGGATGGGAGATGATGTGATACAACTTGGTTCCTCATTGCCATCAGTAAAGCTCCTAAATACACGGTTGTTTCTAGGCAGGTGGGAATTTTCATGGAACTATGTGTGACTACTCACAGATTAAATATGTGAGTAATCTGATGGTTTGAAAACTGATAGCAATAGAAGAACATTTCTCACAGTCATGTAGTATGCAAACATCAGTTAACGTACTGCCTCCCCTCAAAGTTCTACAGGGGGAAGTTCTTGCCATCAGTCTTCAGTTCTCTCAAATGGGAAGGAAGCAATTTTCTTCTCAAAGATTTCTGTAATGAAAAATAAAATACAATGACTTCCTGCATATCAAATAACCATTTCTAAATATAGTGTAATTTGTAAATGGTTATAACAGAAAATATAGACAAAGAAGTGATTCATGTAAAAGTAAATAATCACACTTTGGGGAAAAAAACACCAATGATATTAAATGGTGACTTTCTAAGGAAACCTCTTCTAGACTAATGTGCTTTTTTAGTTTATTTATGGTATAATGATAGAAGGAACATGCAAATAGGTAAACTCATAGATGAAGAGCAAATTAAGCTGGGCAAGTACTGTGTTATGAAACTAATTATTATGTGTAAATGCATATGCATTCATGTAAGTCTATGGAATGGTCTCTGTTAAAAATGTCAAGATTTATCTAAATTAATGGCATCTTTACATATGCCTAGATATTTCTTTTGCTAAATGCAGAAAAGTGCTGTCATTTCTAATATCACTCTGTAGTAAGTCTGGATAAATATTGACTTTTTTCAGCCAACTGGTATACCTAAGACAAACATGAAAGTAGACACGATGCAAAGACTTCCCTTTGTTGGAAGGAAATTTTAGCAGCTGGTTTTGTTTTCTGTGCCTCTAAACATAGTCTTGCCTAGTGACTTGTTTTTGTAAAGCAAAAAATTGTTCTTGACCTTTCAAACCACTGTGACAAATGTGCTCTATAATCAGATGTGGGTCAGTGATACTACAATAGGAAAGTGACAGTCAATTTACAAAGATGTTTTTCTTTAACATTTAACACATTAGTTATTAATAACCCAGCTTAATGATTCCCATAATGCCAAATGTTGTTTCTACCAAGATTACTCTGACTAACCCCGCCTACACTGGGACCCTGTCACCTTAAACCCTGCTAGACTCTAGACAAGGACTGGATTGCTTACCTGTCACCATCTAATGCTGCAGGTATCTAAGAGTACTAGATATCATCTCATCTGTTCTGAAGCTTCTCATGACACCTAATTTAATTTGCTTTAATACACCCAGAGAGACCCTAATCTGTGATGATAGCAGCCCATCTCTCCTCCGGTGCTTCAGTCTTTAGGCTGGGTAATTGTCAATATCCAGAGATGCACCTGAGCTGACAGTGCTCATCATCAGTGTCAGAAAGTTTTGACAGCCTGTGAGTACTTACTGTTTATAAACTCCATATTTAATCAAATAAAATCCAGGCCTAAGTCTGTGGCTTGGATGACCCTGTGGAGTGACACCATACCATCCCTGCAACTGGGGGAATTGACACATTCTGCTTAAGAAACACTTTTTCTTCTGCCAGGTTGTTAGATATCCCACCCAGACCCAAATGCTTAATTCTAATATTTCATGTCTTAAGGTACCTAAATTGATCATAACAAATCTAGATCTCTCTTTTATTCTTTACCTCAGGATGGCAATAACTATTGTGCCCAGTGGATGGAAAGGGCTCTGAATTACTGGATTTCAGGAGGTTACTTCCAAAGCTGTGTGATAACAAGGAATGTACAAACAGTAATTATATATTATGACCTCCAGAGAAGGTCTCATTGAATGAGCTTCCTTTATGTACTACAGCAAAGTTGCTATCTGTGTGATTCTTTGCATGAAGCTGAATTCTTGTTTTCTTTTCTTTTTTTCAGTGAAATCATTCTTTTTCAATCCCACTCCCAAAAAGAAAATATTTATCACAACACCTTCAACAAAGACTACAGAAACCATGAAGGAGAACTGTTGGATTAAATCTGCTGTTTTTCTCTGGTGTCATTGCAATTACAGACTCTCACAATAGGGTCTGACCAAGGATAAAACTTGTCTGTATGTGTAGCAATCTAGCCAAGTGACAAGATCATGGTAAACAAAAGCTGTTGCAGTTTTCATGTCCATATTCTGGTTACCATAGGTCCAAGGTCACCCGATTTAGGCACTAGCTTCTGCTTTTGCTCAGCCTTGAAAAATGTATGTTTTGGAAGCGGGAAAATTCTCCAGTGTCTCCTGCCTAGGAAACGACAATAGAGATGATCCCTGAAACTCCAGAGCCACACATTTACTGCTAAGTATCTACTGTTAAGAGTCTTGGGTATTGCTTGCCGTCTCATCATCCTCTGAAATTAATTACAGCAGAACTCTATCTTCTCCAGAATATCAACCATCTATCCCCTACAGTCTTTCTTTGCAACTTAAAAGAAGCTGGGGTTTATTCTAAGTTGGGAGAACAAATACTTGTAAAGCATTAGCTTTTCCTTCCTATTAGATATATATTTCAATGGAATAAGTTATAATTATCATTTATTTTACAGAGTGAGGAGATAAACTTTCTGTGTACAAAAGCACCAAAGCTTCACAATCCCAGTTGCCAAACACTTATCAAGGGCTGAAAGGAAATCACAGATTTTCTCTTACAAATGGTCTCAGCTGCTGACATAGTACTTGTTCCCACTCCTATTAAAATCACTGGAAGTTCTACAGACCTGGATGAAGGGGAGGAATATGCTGTATCCTACCCGGTAGCCATACAGCCTAGAATATGCATATAGATGAGGACTTTGAAAAACTAATTTTTATTTTTCTTAATTTTTAAAATTTTATTGTCTAACTTCAGCTTTTTAACATGAACTGGAGATCAAGATTTTCAACACTAACATCTAACATAGCTAATGTAAATCAGAGACCTAACATGCTTCCAATTTCCGCACAACTTTTAATTGCTGTCTTCATAAAAGCAAAGATTAAATGGCTTTAGTCCTGCTCTATGATACATTAGCCCACAGAGTTCTTTCACTATCCCTACAAAGGTTGAGCATATAAAGCTAAAGTTGTTTCTGGTGTTGAGTCACTGATTTCAGTAGAGTTGCTCTAAGAACATATTTGGCCCATCATCTTATAATTGCCATTTGGGAAAACAGTCTCTATTGTTTCTAATATCAGCATGACTATTGAAAATTAAATTCAAGATAGGGAACTGTGAATTGTAGTGATTTCTTTTGGTTATTTTCCCTGATAAATACTGAGTTATTCTAAGGACATTTGCAAATCTATTTATTTATAATTTGATTATTAGGAGCAAATAGCATAACTATTAAAAAGCCTCCCCATTGCTAAATTATTCTTTACATTTTCATTCTGTTTATTTTTTACCGTAATTGTTTCTGTCACTTCTTTTTATTCAGAAAAACTCCCCCTTTAGCACAGCTTTTAAAGGTACAAAACAAACCAACCAGTCAAGCAAAAAATAAATCCATAGCAAACTGTAAATTTCCTAATGTCAAGGGCATCTTTCACTTCTTTCACTTCAAACATAAGGCTTCTGCTTTAAAGGTGGGGTACAGCTAGTCTTTAGACCCTGCTTGTTAGACTTAATTTCCCTAGCCAGACAGTGAACTCTGCAGGATAAATGAATTTCTGAAATAAAATTGATTCCATGGTTATCCACTTGAAATAGAAGACTTCCATGGGATTTATCTAATTACTGGGGTTTCTGTGGCTCTTCTGAAGAAATTAAAATTCACTCTATTTGCTAGGAACCTTAGTTATGTACCTGCTGGGAAACTGTGAAAGAAACAGGCTTTATTAGAGAGCTTTTCTCACAATCTGTGCTTCAACCTCTTGTTGCACCTCATAAAGGTGATTGCTTTTCTTTTCCTTTAAAGGCTTTATGTTTGTAGGTTTGCTATGAATCTAAAGGGGTTTTGGCAGCACAACCAGTTACTTTCCTACTCAGCTGGCCATTACTACTGAATTAATTTACTGGTCTGAATCTGCTACTGTCCTTAAAGGAAATGCCATATTCTCATTATATCCTTCCATTATACTAAACATACTGCCATCATTTAGGTTATGTCAGGCTCTAATGACATTTAGTGACATTTCCCATTACTGTTACAGCTAGTTATCTACTCATGGTCACAGTCTGCTTTTTTATATCTCTGGGGTGGTTTTAATAAGACTGTGTGGGGACAATGGCTATATTAGCACTTCTATGTGTTATGTGAACTGTACTGAAGATGTCCAGAATTTTTCCACTGTCCCAGTATATTTTTTGATTCATTTATGCAACATCTACCAATATAAAATTCTTTGGAGCCATTAGGTTAGTTCTGCCATGACAAACAAATTCAGCTGTCCTCTGTAATGTAGCCTCCTTGAAAAACATGTATTTTTAAAAAAATATGTATCTTTTAAAATAGTAAAAAACTCACAGATATACGGGGACAGCAACAACTCTTAAATTCAGTAGTGCCTGCCTGTTAGATCCTAATCACATGAAGTCACACTTGTCACTAAGTCATATTTTTTTACACAAATTTATTTACACAAATTTTTCCAACTGGTTTGATTTGTTCAAAATTTTAAAGAGGCAATGCTTTTTGAAAGAAATTTTAAAACTTAATAACCAAGGTCTGAATACCAGTTTTGTCTTTGTATTTTTTTTTTGGCCAAACTATACAAATGAATGATCAACTAGAAAATCTTGGAATTTATTAAGCATTTTTTTCTCTAGACCTCAGATGTAAAACAACTCGGCTATATTTGATTAACTGTAGCTTAGGACTGTCGGTGCTTTATCTCCCTCACATTTGTTATCTGCCAATGATGGAAGGCACAATGTGTGCTGAAGATAGGGCAGTGGATTCGGTCTCAGGATACTCACTGCTATTCCCAGTTTTTCTAATGATCTGCTATGTGATACTGTGTAAATTACTCCACCTCTCTTTGTCCTGATGTCTCTTTGTCATCAAGATAGCTACATAAATCATTTTGAGATCTAAAGATCTTTGATTTATATGCTATTATCATTTATTATTTATTCTCTGCTCTTCTGTGTGAGTTTTTAAAAGACATTCTCTGCCAACTAAGGCACATTTTTTCTGAGGCAAGCAATCCACACTTTTCTGAAGAGTCAGGCTGTGAGCACAATGAGAGACAGGGGTTTTTTCATCTTGTTTCCATAGAGTTCTTGTACAGATAAGTTTCTTACATAAAAATTACAAGCTGACCAGGTAGCCAAGTGTATGAGTTTTCAGCAGGGATATGCAATCTCACCATTTATTTCTATGCATTTCTAGTGCATCATTATTCAAGGTAGAATATGGTGTGCTTGGCTAAGCTGAATGCTGTTTGAAGTTCATTGACACCAACTGCTACAATATGGTAATGAACTGACTGGTACAGACTGGAAGCCATCGTCTACCAGTAGCTGCCACTCTAAATGCTGTAATAGTGAGGATTTTCTCTACCAGAAGCAGGCTGCAAAGAATCTTTGAAAAAAAAAGAAATTGGGGGAAAAAAAAACAAGCCGAAACTTTTTCCTTTTTTTCCAGTGTTACTCCATGCTGGATTTTAGATTTTCTTTGTTTGCCAGCCCCAGCTGTTGTTTTTATTAGCTTTCCTCAAAAGCTGGCAATAACATCGTGAGGCTCTTTCAGAGCTTTTTCTTTGACTCTTAACGCCCACACAGCTGTAGCAAATGTGATGGGTTCCAGTCGCACAACAGTTTAGTTAGCAACAGAAACAGTTCAAAGCTTGGAGGTGTACCAAGAAAAATTTTCACCTCCATTCTGATCCCTTTACTTAGATGATTTTAAAGTAGTACCTGGACTCAAGTATGTGCCTCTAAACAGTCTTGTGCAAGAAGTCAGACTGGTTGTGCTCCATCCCCCAGATCAGCAGGCTGGCACGATATAAAACACTCCAAGCAGGGCATATTACCTTAGCTTTGGCATGATGCTGACTCTGGCTACAGGTTTGCCCTGGTTTGGAAGGTGTGCTTGATTTATGGTCAGCATGAGCTTACATCTGTCTTCAAATGAGCTGTAAACACTCCCCAGCCAACCCCAAATTTCTTCTGCAAATGGTTGCAGTCTTGCTGGTAAGGATCCTGGTGAAGGCAATTACTAAGGGTGGAACTGGTGAAAGGTAGGGGACCAGCCTGCCACAACCCCCAGCACTGAGAAATTGTATCAAGTGCATCTGCTTGCAGTCTGTCAAACAGAACGGCTCCAAATCAGGAGGGCAGAAGAGAAGCTTAACACAGAAATCACTTTGGCAGAGCTCCTACTCCTATTAGAATTTACCCTGCTGTACCTCATCTTTCTTCCTTGGGAATACCACTACTAGCAGCGACAGGTCATTCAGTTTATTGGCACGCTGCAGTTTGGCTTTCTTTGCTGCAATTATTATCTCTAGTGTCAGCTGCCACTTAATTCTAGTCATGCTGTTTGGTTGTGCTGAAATCCATCATTAAGATCTTTAAAGTTCCAAGCATTTTCTTTATCCCAATCTCATGGAAAATTAAAAGGCAGAAAAGAAAATCAAAAATGTTACTGCTCTTTCATAATACCTCCATCTCTAGCATTTCCTGAAAGTTTGTTCTTGTAATTTAAGAGACAGTATTAGAAAAAAAGGATAGAAAAGGAAAGGTTGAATGGAAAAAGGCTTGCAAGAGAGAATAATGATTATACAAGTACAAAGTAGATTAGGTATACAAAGACTTGATGTTAACAGAAAAATTGATTGCTTGTTCCGTAATAGAGACAAAGTTATAGAAAAAATAGTAAATAGTAAGTGTGATATACTGCAGAAAGCATTTAATATCACTGACAAAAAGCAAGAGTATGAATAGACCTACAAAGCCAGGTACTGGAAGTTACTATTCATTGTATAGTCAGAGGTTTCATGGTCAATAATTCCCATTAAAAAAAGCAAACACCGGAGGTAAAGACTACAGTAGTCTTGGTAAGGACTACAGAGTCCTAGAGTATCAAATCCTGCCCTGTGGACAGCAAAGGCATGTCCATGGTCCAAAATACTGTGATGAAATCTACCTAACAGGAAGATAATTAAGGAAGGGTGGGGAAAGAAACAAACCAAAACAAACAAGGCAGAGGACAGCCTTCATAGGTTACAGTAACTTTATCTAATCCTCCAGCTGTGACATAAAGTCTGCAGATAGCAGATACCTGATTAGCTTCTTCTGCTTTACTGCTGTTGTTTCACACTGACTAAGCACGAAGTGACTCAATTTTCATTGTAAGTAATAGCTTCTTGGTCCTCGTGTGAGGTCCTGGCTCATCATGGGTTTTTTCCCTGCAATTTCTGCTGTTTGTATGTGTAATTAATAAACACATTGTTTATGCATTTAGTTGCTATAGAAACCATTATTTCTTTAGTTTCCCATGAGGATTCTGAGCAAATCTGCAGTAGGTTTGACCCAACTCTGTCACCTTCTCATAGTCTCGAATGAAATAAGTTACAACTCCTGGGAGGAAAATTTGAATTTGTCTATGAGCCATTCTATAAATCTACATAACAATTTGTCCCCATAGACTGTTACCAAATGTATTCTCAAGACCTTATAAATTATATCACCCAGAGGAATGGTATTAAGCTTTCTTTCATGATATGAAAACAATCAGTGTTGGTAATTTAAATGTGGTTTGCTTAAACTTACTGTTAATTTGAAAATACTGTAAAATGCAGACAGTCATTTGTTAGAATAAATAAGATAAGAACAAATAATAAGGAGAAGTCAGAGTTGGATACAACTCATCTTCCCTGAAATGCAGAATACAACAATCCCAACAATAATGAAAGTATTTTATTCTTGTAACACCCTCCAACGCAGTGAAATTTAGAAACATCTAGTCAACACCGACATTGTGGCAATAAGAAGTTTTACAAGCAATTCTTGATGTTTTAAAAGTATATGGGATACACAAATGTATATATCAAACTTGTACAGTTCACAAACACACAAACATAATGCAACATGGGGGGGAGGTAGACAGAAAAACCAATGGCCGTGAGAGTGACGGGGAAGGCAGTTTGATGTATAAACCATCCCCACAAACTGGAACACAGGTATGTCTCATTCCAAATCAGTGTCCCAACCTGTAGGGTAGAGAAGTTTGCTCACACACGATAAATATTTAGATGCTCTGATATAACTTTAATGGGAGGGAACTAGAGCATCTAAAAAACAAATCTAATGCTCACAGTGCCTAAATGAGTAGTCACATGATTTGTGTTAGAGTACCAAAATACTGAACTACTGAGATACATGTAGGAGAGCTGATGGCTCCTTCCACTGTGGCCATGCTCTGAAAGAAAGTATAACACTGAACTTTCTTCAGCATCTGATGGCAGACAAAATCTTTTTATCACTATCTCTTGTGAAAGATATGTGACAGAATCACAATTTCTGCATTTAGGAGAGACTGACATATGAGATAATCACAGAACTGTTGAGTATGATAATAATAAGACACTCAAATGTAGGCTCCTACAGAGTTAGTAGCAGTTGAGAAAGAGGCTGTACAGAGATGCCTGTCTCAGCTTGTATCCTCCTTCATGCACTCTGTACATCGAAACCTGGATTTCTGAGTAGAATCCATGTCTGCCCCCATGTTTTGAAAACGGAAAGTTTTGCACTTAGTCAAAAATAAGTACTGGTGTATGTATGTGTAGAATCAAAGCCCATTATATTATGGGAATGTAAATGTATTTAGGAGTGGTCATGGTTCTTTAAGTAAAAGAACTGATGGATAATGTCCTCTTCGACAGTATTAATACACTTTAATAAAAAGGGCTCATAACAATAAAAAAGGAAAATGCCATCTTTCCAAAAGCTTTATCCTTTTTTCATTTCTCTGTCTTTTCTCTAAAATGACATCTTGACAGAGGAAGCTATTTGGGTATTGCTCTTAATGGGCTCTCAAATATGCTGTTATTAGGAAATGTAATGAAGTTCCTCCCCTGTGTTCAATTCACTTTTATTTGTTTATTTTAAGGATGCAGAAAGGGCTGAAATTTTTGCCCCTGTGAACTTTATGGAATAATGGATCATTTCCTCTAATTGTTTTCTCTTTTTTTGTTGTTTACAAAAGGAGGACAACTTAGGAGACTTTCTGTAAAGGCCCAGGGATGTCATTATGCCTATTGCTATTCATAATTGGATATCTCAATGTAATTTAAAACCATTAATGAATAAAAATAAGAGTACAAGTAAACAAAACATTTTTATGAGATGGTAGGGTTGTTTTCATCTCTTCAGAAAAGAGTTGATATTTTTTGATGAAAATATCCATTGTGTTTCTTTGGTGTATTTAATAACAAAAGTGAGGGTGATGCCTTAGTTTTAACTTTTATATTTTTAAAATTCTGTATTGCCTAGTGTGTAACTCTGAAGTTTCTTGTAGCTCGTTAGCTGCTCTCCTAGGCCACATAGACACAACAAAGCCTCTCTGAGCTTGCTTTTCAAGGGCGCCCAGACTGTCCTAGGCCCAGAGGTGTAAACTATAGTCGTGAGAGAGGTGGAGAAATTGAAGAAATTACATCATTAGCTAAAGTTTTAATAGGTGAATTTATGCTTATATGCAAATGGACAAAACCTATAAAAGTCTGAAAAACTCATGACTTGTCATCCATCTTGGGGTCCATTTTGGAATTAGCTTCTGTCTCCCCAGGGTGTACCTTTGAAGGCCTTTTAAATAAATACCTACCTTTATTCCCTTACTCCTGTCTAGTCTCTGTTTCTAGGTAGCCACTCAAGGCACCAAGGGAAAAGGAAGGATAGGGGAAGAGGTTAAGGCATGATCAATTTATCAGTCAATATTGATTTAACAGTCAATATTTTCAAGACTCAGTGAAAGTCCCCGAATACAGGACTCTACAGCTTTATCCTTGTTTTAAGACATTTTTTTACTAATGGTATGACCTGATACTATGGATATCCTCATTTGATGCTTTCATTACTGTCTTGCATATATTTAAACAACAAGAGGAGTAAATTGTGTGCACCCATGCTTTATTTTAAAATAGCATGAGGAAGCTTCCTAAGACTATCTTTGTCACCAGAGGGAAAGAGATATGAAATAAGGATGGTGTTGCTAAGATCCAGTTATTGCAATTATTAGAGACATGCCTCTGCCTGAATTAAGGTGCAAATAAGACCATATGTTGAAGTCAATAGCACAGATTTTATTTAACAGTAAATGAAGGGGAGAGAGAGAGAGAGAGAGAGAGACATGGGGGAAGAGGGTGGTGGGGAGAGGAAAGAAAGAGAGTGACAGAATAAGTAGAAAGAAGTTAACAACACTCCATAGATTCCAATGAAATCCCAATGGACCTCTTCTCCTGGTCTTCTCAGTGGTTGCAGACTGTGTCCATCAAGTGGGATGGGATAGGATTAGGGGGAGAGTCCACAAAACTCCTCTTTCATAGGGCTTCCATTGTGTAGAGTCCAGGTGGGAACACCCCCTACACCACCACTGGATGATGTCTTACCACATCTTTTATCAGCCTTTTCCCTTATCTGGAATACCAGTTTGACACTTCAGGCAGGCACGCCCTTCTGCACCTGGGAGGCCACCCTGTGCATCACCAGCAAAGCATCCAACCAATTGTTCAAGCCTTTTCACCAGTCTCTTACAGCACCTGGGGGTTACTGCAGGTGTTCAAAGGTTAGCAGTTCAATCTCTTGCACTTGTGGATACATTCTTGACCTGGGATAGCTGGACAATAGTACCGCCTTATCTCAAGGTCCTTTCACAGTCCAAATCAGTAGGCATACACAGGAAGGGGTGAACTTCGATAGATGGGCAGCTGCTTCTTTGCATTTGCCCAAGTAGACAATTAAAACAATTAATATTTGCAGTTTAAGCTATTAACCATTTCACTCTCTGACAGGTGTTCATATATTGCAATGGCCAGCTATGTCCTCTACATACATTATGACTACAGCTGCTGATCTAAGCAAAATGACACTACTTGGTTTTACTCTCTGTGTGCCTTTAGGAAACTTGGAGACTCCTTTCCATCTTTACTTTGGAGGAATAATAGACTCTTTCAGAGCTATATTTTTTTTTCCATTTTGTCTTCTTAAGACATGCATTTACTACGTATTAATACAACAATTTGATGAACTGAACATAAGCAGTAATGAACTGAAGTTTTGTCATAGAGCCTCAAAGATTTACTGATCTGGGTCTGGGAACATGAGGAACAGAAAATTAGACACAAGCAATGCTCGTATCCCTTTAATCATAGGTTGATGCATGGCTTATTTCCTCATATATCTAAAACAGCTTAAAGCTATTTTAAACTTAACTCCTGTACTTCACTGTAGCATAACTATGCTGACAGAACACATACTGAAATTTCCCCATGCCCTCCTGCATCGTTCTCTCTACAAAGGCAAAATTATATCATCCATGTTTTTCAGAGAAAATCTTTAAAATCCCATGAAAGTGTGTGTTGACTGGTCTGTGATGACAGTGTTGTCCAACTGGAGAATATCGGGGAATGAAATACCACATCAATTATAGTTTACTCACTATTGAGTAGCATTAACAGAAGTATTCTTTGAAGAGATTTGAATGAGTCTTCAAAGAAAAGGTGCAAATCCCTAACTCTTTAAAGGATTCAGAGATAAATTCTTTAAATCTATAAGGTGACAGTTAAGACACAATTGTCTCCCAAGAATTTCATGCATAACAAGTACACAGTGACTGGTATGAACTCTGTTTTGCTCTTTCCTCTTCCTTGACACTCAGGATTCTACAACAGGTTAGCAGCAAGGCACAGTGTTCTTACGCTAAAGCTCTTCTGCACACACTCTTTTAAACATAAATAAAAAACTGTTACAGGAAAAACTCCCAAAAGACTTTAGGAGAAAGTCTGTGACCAGGTAACAGGAAGTGAATAGGAAAATAGAAAACAAGATTCCAAAAGTAGGTAGGAATGCAGTTATAAAAAGCCCTTAAAATCAAGCTGGAAGGCTTCAAATTCCTGTACCAACAAGGGGAGTAGGTGAAATTATTTAAAATAGGGCATGATGTAATGTATGTAAATATGAGTAGATGAGACATGCCAGGATGATTACTCATTAAAATAAATCATGATTTCATCCAGCAAAGTAAATTATATGAATCTAAACTTGATACCTATGAGATGCAAACCAGTTATTACTGAAATAACACCAAGAAATTTTGTCTTTTACTAACAAGAATATGCAGTTGTGAAATTTCTGTCTTTATAAAGTTCTCTCTAAGGAAACATTCTTTTTTAATGCAACAATGAGACATGACCTATTTCACATGTTCACATAACCTAGAGGAATAAATAATGCAGAAACAAGCCAGTAATTAAGTGAAAGAAAAAGAAAAGGCAAAGAAAAATCATAAAGATTTCAGCAGGATACGAAATGAAAGTGTTTGGAATCAGGTCTCTCCCAGTATGGGACCTTAAGTCATTGATCTGTTGTACTCTGTGAGGCACTTTGGTGTTGTCATTGATTGGACTTAATGAAGCAGTCGAACAGTGTGATCAAGTGCAAGAAGATTAACTCATAAACAGAAACACAATATACTTTTCTTTATTTTGACTGTCAACAAGATGAATTTTTTATCTTGCATCGTGGAGTAATTAATAAAATTAAACTACAGAAATATTCTTCTTTTTTTGGTTAGCTTATTCATTTTTCAAATAAATTAGGCCAAGAAATAGGTCAAGGTATATTTGACTGTGTGTAATACTGAGGACAAACCAGGAATCCAGACATATCACTTGCAATTGATTTTGGTGGTCCTGACACAAAACACAGACCCTCTAGGATCCTAAGTGGAGAGAAGTGTTATCCACACTGCACTCTTGGGGTGAAGTTGAGCCTCTTGTTCTTTTGTTTTCTTTCCTCCAGCTTCCTCCTTCTTCCTCTTTTCCTTCTTTTCTTTATCTGTTTCTTTCTGGAATTCTTTTCTTAAATAAGAATTCTGTCTTAAAATTTCATCATTAACAAAAAGATTTGCACCCAAATCTTTTGCTTTTCTCCTCACTTTAAATTGTATGACAGTTCACCCAAACTATGTCTTTTTCTATCTCTCTGTGCTAAAACATATTAACATATACATAGTCTAAAATATTGAATTTCATAATTCAAAGACAAAAAAGATTTGAAAAGAAAATATAAAAAATAACTTGATGTTAAGAATTCCTTGGCAATTACCTGTGAAAGTATTCAAGGTAAAAAGAACTCTAAGTTTCTGTCTTTTAAAATACTTTTTGGATGTCCTCTTTCAGAGTATCTTAGAATGTGTTAACTTTGGTGTCATGAGAAAAATTATCTAAAATATACCACCTGAAGAAAATTAAATTTAATGTGTGTTATGTGACAGTACTCAGCTAGAAATCTTTCAATTTAATTTCATCACTGGTCAATAAAGCAGGTAAATGATCATCAGATCCATTTTCTTATTGACAAAACTATTTCTGTTGTATAATAGTCTGTCTTTCTCAGGAATTACTTAGGTTTATATGCATGAAACTTTAATTTTCCTGGAAATCTTTGTTGCTTCCACAAATTTTCTTTGATTTTCTAAAAACACCAATTATGACAAGTCTTTCATTAGCAAGAGAGAAAGCGAATACATTTTATGTTGCTGTCATTCCTTTTGTTCAATTGAATAAATATTTCTGTGTAATTCAATGATACAGCAGTCACAGGTCTATCATTTGGAGAGGTTATGACAATGCAAATCAAATACATATCTTCCAGCATCTGTGTTTATTGGTGTAACATTGAATTCTTTAACATTTGGTTTCCATTCAGAAATGTTTCTATACCTGTTCTTTTGCTGCAGTCATTTTCCTTATGAAAGTGTTAATAGAGTTCAGGAAACCTGCCAAGAATTACCTCTAAATTTCAAGGCCACCTTTCCTGTGTGGTGTAACTGGAAGGGCTCAAAGCCTATGGGTTTATACAAACAATTTTTCTAGTATTCTTGGCTGTTTACAAAAACAGAATATTTCATTTGTATACACAGAATTTTCCCAATAACAAATTATTTTCAGCCATGGCTTTTCATCAACACCATGGAGAGAAATTAAATTGAATATGTCTACAGCTATACATATCACCTTTCAAATTTAACTGACTTAAGGCAAGTACTTAGTGAACAATAGCAAAATTATTGTGACTAGTGGACTAGAGTTCCCTCTTGTTCATTGATTACTGGGCATACTGTCCCTGTAAGCTGTGTCCTCATCAGCAATCATATTTGCAGACTTCAAGCCTTCGCTAGATAAATAGATTAGATGGGTGAGAGAGACAGAGAAACATGAAGGTCTGAAACCATCTTTTTCAAGGCCTTGGTCTTGTAAACAGTCCCAACATGCAGAATGAAATGGGATGTTTGTTTAAAGTCTCACTGAATCTGCCCCAAGGCATTCTTCTCATGCATGACATGGTCTGGGACACAGCTCTGCGTGAACAGCACCCTGTCTACACATATCTGAGGGCAACTCTTTAAACCTCAACAAGGAGTATGTCACATGCAACAGAACTTGTAATTCTCTCTTCCTCTGTTTTTTCTTCAAAATGACAATGATCTCATGACACTTGGCCTGAAAGAGATATTATTACCTCATCCTTTGAAATGGTTTGTAAGCTGGGGAGACAGAGCTTCTTTTCTCCATTTCTCCCTTTCTTACAGATACATATGCAAACAGATATACACAACATCAGTATTTGTTATTTTATGCTTCTGAGCAGAATTGGAACTGAACCTAAAGTTTAAGTCCAGTCTCTGAAATTTCAGAACAGAGATGAGCTACCGAAGGATTGGGTGTTTCAGCACTAGTACCAAGGTGATTTTTTAAGTCCTGCAGAAGGATTTCCATCTGCCTAATGTAAGCACTTATGTGAACTAGATTTTTTGGTGAATACTTGAAGTACATCTACTAATATCGCATTACAGGAACTCTTATTATAAGACACTTACAATTTAAGTTTGAGGTGAATGCTTATGTTAGATTGGATATCATGAATGCCTTTTGTTTTTCACAAGGTGAGGTGAGTGGAAATCAGGAAACAGGCCAGCAACAAGGTTTCTAATGCATACATGTAAGCAGTTTGTTGTTTAAATGAAATAAATGTTTGAACAAAAGAATATCCTAATCAGTCTACTTCATCTTGTGGGAAAAGTCAAGAGATCCAACGGTTGACTTTTTTTGATAGGAAGTTGCTGCCTTTTTTTTCCTTAAGACTAAAGACTAAAATATGGTTGTGAAAAAAGACATATTGTTAACATAGATATTTAGACACAGCACTGAGAATGAAAAGCTTTTATAGCAGTTATTCTGCTATCTTGTCATTCTGTCACCTGAGAATGACAGCCTGATAGGTTGCAGCAAGAGGCAAGGAAATTTCACTTTGAAAAACATCAGCAGCCCTCGTACATCTGTTAATTAAAGCAATCTGCCAGTGTTCCTCTTAGGCATTCAATGAATCAATGTTAAGCTAACGTGACACATTTTTACTGCTTCTGTAACAGAATTGGAAGTAACACATTTATTTATCAGGTGGCACAGATCTACACTTCCCTGTCTGAGGATGGGTTTTGATTGACACTCCATCACCGTCTGCTCTAGGTGTGACATACTGAAGATTTTCAATCTCTTTCAGTGAAGTTATAAAATAGTACGTGGACCCTATGTTTCTCCTGGAACATTCAAGCAGTATTTGAGCCTTGGATTTAGTTATCCGTATTATTGCTCTATATTTTAACAAAACTGGAGAGCAGAAGTTGCTGGCAATAGATCTTCAACAAAAAGATTTCTTTACTCTTATTCAGTCACAGTGTAGGGTTTCATACAAATTTCTACTTCAGCTCTAAAGCAGAACTCATGATTCTGACATTTTGTTTTATTCTCAGCAATAATAGCTGGTATAAAAAAATTACTGCCTTTCCATGACTGATGACAAGGATTTAATTCAAAGGACTTACATTAGGTGCCTTTACTCCTGATTGTTAATCCTCAGAGCGGTTT
Source organism: Platysteira castanea (assembly GCA_013397175.1). Taxonomy (NCBI): domain Eukaryota; kingdom Metazoa; phylum Chordata; class Aves; order Passeriformes; genus Platysteira; species Platysteira castanea. Next base: position 41,876 of record VYXC01004908.1, read on the forward strand.
AACCAAGAAAAACTCAAGTTCAGTCTGTTTCCCAAAAAAGTGCAAAACATTGAATTAAGGAGAAAATTTCTGGAAAATATAGAATACAGCATATAAGCAAAATGTGATATGGACATTACATAAAAGAAACACAAAGATGACAGTTTAATAAACTGAACAGAATGACTGAAGATGGAAAGCCTAAGATACTGAGAAATATTTTGTGAAGGCCCTTGGTGAACCAACCAGCTGTGCAATCTCTTCCCTCACCCAGAGATTTGACTGCCAAGATCATTAATGGAATGGGATATCAGTGTAACCTTGGATCAGACTGTTGTGAAAACTATCAAGGTTGTGGCAAAGAGCTGTAAGAACACTTGTAGAGCCCCAGTCCACTGGATTAGGAGATGTACTTATTCACAGCCCCTTTGCCTTGCCTGAGCAATATTGTTGTAGCCCTTTTGTTTGTACAGGACCCGATTCTCTTGATCAAGTCAATTACTGGAGCTCCTAGATGACATTCAGGCCAGCACTGTGTGATTAATGGAGAGAAACAGGCTCCACCAAACTTGTAATCCTTTGTAAACACAGGACAAGAGGGTTCTGGGACTAGTCTGCAATGACTTTTGGCAATCATATTTCAGAATCTGCAGAAGGAAAGAAGAGTGTCTAGCCATCAATTTCACATTTCATTTCACAATGAGTCTTACAGCAAAATAAAGAAATAAATAACAAGTATGCATAGGCTGGTGCTCTAGTTTTACAGTTTAAAATTGGTTGTTTTTCTTTAATGTCTTGTCCAATATCTGTGCCTATTGTAAGGCATAAATCTGAAGCAGCAAGTTTTTAAAGTAGTCAGCATGTCTGGTGTGCTCTGAAACAGCCACTCTTGATTTTGAACAGCTCAGCTCCACCAGTGCATCTTAGGTTGATGCTTTTAAAGGAATACAGATGGTGTCTTTTCTTGAAATGAAGTGATATAAAAACTCATGTGAGTAAGTCTTCTCCAAGATGAAGTCAGAAATCTTTACAAAAATAGCACCCTTAAAAAGTAAAACTAATACTTTTAAGAGATTTTGCCTTTATAAACGTCAAATATCATTTGCTTTCTTTTGTTAACAGAAGTGCAGCACACTTTGGTTATTCTAACATCTAGAATAAATACTCCATAATTACTATGAATTGTTGTACATATGTGGCAAAGGATATCACACTTTTGCACAAAAACATGACGTGGCTTTTATGCAAGACAAATTTTTAAAAATAGCATAAATGCTGACAAAACAAGGGGGGGAAAAAAAAGTCAGTTTCCAGCACCTTTGAAAAATGATCTCATATAGCGTAATCTTGGAAGTTTGTAGACAATGAATCACAACTAGTATATTGCATGTGATGCTGAGAGATAAACAGGAAAATAATCCTTACAAGAACGAAATCTCAGAATGAAATATGAACATGCTTACGTGAAGATAGTTTAAAAATTTCAGTTTAAAACAGGAGCCAAATAACTCAAAACTAAACAGACTTGATGATGCTGGTAGTGGCAACTTTACAGAATGACTACACTTATCACAGTGGATAGTGAAATTAATCTTTGGAATACAGCATAGATGTCCAACAACTCATTCTGGGTATTCAAGTGAGCACGTTGTGTGTAATATTTGTAAACATGTGATTTACTACCCTTGAATCTAATGAGATGACTCCACTTTTTCCTCCTTTTAAACAATGTCAGTAAAGAAATTAGAAGCCCCAGAGTGGTAACATCATCTTGCTGAACACTTCATGTGCATTTGCAAATACTTTTAGCATTTCACTTGCACTCAGTAAGGCTGCTGAAACCGGTAGATTTTTCTAAAAGACTCCTCAATGACATTTAATAATAACACTTTCTATGCGTTCCTGTCTGGAATCTTAATTTGTGTTAGGTAAACCACAAAGGAGCACCAAAATGTTTATAAAGAAAAGGATCAGAGTGTCAAGTTTTGAGATCTCCATTTTCAAATTTGGCTATTTCTGAAAATTAGCCTTATTATTTATACGGGAAACATGAAGGGTTTGCATTAAACCATAAATTTTTAAAAAGGATATTTCCTTACACTGAATCCATTTCAGATGAGAAATCTGATGTAATGTTGGCTAACCTACCTGGGCAGTCACAATTAGTGCAAAGTCTTGGGTCTATGATGTGGTTGTAGAATTATTTTCCTAATTAGGACAATCACTTCAATGCACTATTTAATCTTAAACCAGAGAAAAGGTAGATTTCAGTAATTATTGCATCCATCTCAAAAAATTCTAGATAATTTCTAAATACTTATTTCAGGCGATGTGTGCAATGTGGTTGTAACTAAGTTTTGTAGCAAGTTTATCAGGTATTTTAAAACTAGAATACATTTTGCCAAGCCTTTCTATAAGACAAGAAATATTCATATCTGTATTTAACATGTAACATTATTTCCTGTCAGTACATACATGATTGTTTATGATAACTGAAAAGTTACATAATTTATTCAGATTCTCAAATGAAGTTAAACATCTAATTTCCATCAGTGAAATTAAGAAAATAAGGTATTTCCTTTAAGATACCTGATACTTTTAGATAGTGTAACATTACGTTTAACTTGAAATTAAATAATTAATACTGTAATATTCCTATTTAAAAAGTGATGGAAGAAAAAAATCTGAGTTCAAAATTCAAAATTTTAGAATTAAAAATTTCTGATGTTTTTTTGTGAATTAGCTTCTTTTGTACAAGTTGGGAAATACTTTTCTTCTCATGTTCTACTTTTTTTCAAGTTTCAGCTTTGTGTTTGCCAGCATCTGGAGAAGTACTGACCAGTTTCATAAACACTGAGGTTAATCATTGTTTTGAGTGGTCCTCATCCAGCAAAGACAGTGAAGCAAAAATATTTTGACTCTCCATTTTCTTAACATTCAGAACAATAATCTGCTAATATTTCCTGGTTGAGAAGTCATGCCTTGGAGAAACTGGGCTTCCTGTTCAATTGTCATTTGTTTAAAAGAAATATCCAAATACTAAAGGAAGTGCTTGAAAAAAAATGGCAGAATTTAATAATTATATATCTAAGTGTGAGCAGAAATCACAGACTCAAAATCTGAGCCTGATAAAATTAATTCTATAATTAATTTATTCTATAATTCAGATGAATAGTTTCAGGTATTTTCTCCTTTGAATTTGTTGTGGTTTGATGCTGGTTTAAATGCCAAACACACGAAATCTAATTATGTGTATAAGGTGAATATGGATTCATTGAGGAAAATGTAAAGAAACTTCAGGGCAAAACAAGGTTC
>VYXC01004908.1:45527-108994 GCA_013397175.1 Platysteira castanea
GGGAGGGCCGGCCCCGCACTGCTGCGCTGAGGGGTCAAGGAGAAGGGCCTGGTCCTTGAGCCCAAAGACAAAGAGGAAACTCCCACCCTGCATGGGCTTTTTATATGCAGAACCACAAAAGCGATTGGCTCAGAAACCCATCAATCACGCAGGTTCAACCCATTACAGAATTATAAAGCGCTGAATAAAAAAGAAGATATTTATATTCTAACTTTTAAATGTTCAGAAATAAGTGAGACAAATCACACCCATGCATTGTTGTTTAGGTAAAATAAAGCTTGTAGAAATAAATTTTGCCAGTTTAAAAGTGAAAATTTATGCAGGAGCGAATTCATTGGTCACTATAATTCCAGGAAACTAATGTCATATATTAAATTTAAAGGAAAACCAAACACCTTAAGGTATCAGAATTCATAACTAAAGGAGGCTGTTATATCTAATGACAAATAACATCCTGTCTTCAGTGTGAACAGAGCCTTGAAATTTAATGACTAATCTCATAGATGCCAAACCTTACTTTATGGAGTGTGATGTTTTGTTGACATACTGACCTATATTATTTTCTCCAAAGTACTAATTCCTGTGTTGAAAAGGAAATAGAAGGTGTGTTATTCTAACCTTACACCTATATTACTTAGATAAGTGGCTGGCAGTGGCTTAATAGCTCCTAATCCTTTGGGGATCTTAATGCTTTATTCCCTCTGGGCTGTGTGTAGCTATTTTCACATGACTATTGTTACAAAGACATTATCTTTTCTTCTCCTTTTCTTTTTCTACACAAATTACCATTAACTCTAAAAAGGACAGTGCTCTCCTGAAGACCTTCTGCAAGGTAAATCCCTTCATTATTCTGCCAGAGGTTCAATGACACAGTGTGAGTCTCACACCTCTCTTCTGTTGTGTTACGAACTATGAAGGATTCAGTAAATAGAATCAAGGGACTCATGATGAAATCCTAACCACAATCACAAAGAGATCTGCTGAGACAAGTCAGGTCCAGGTGTGTTGCAACCAAAAATAGTTCATTTCCCATCACCATGCTTTAACTCAGGGCTTGCAGTCAGACTGCTTGAGAGCTGGGTAACTGTAGAAGAATATCAGCGAACAGCAAAGCTCTAAAGATATAGATTCTTTAAAAATGTGGACACTCTGAGCCATTTCTTCATTCTGTTTATGGATATAGCTATGTCTGAGGACTCTGACTTCATACAATACCAGCGCTCTTGGCAACTCATTAAAATAAGACCTGCAAATAACTGAAAATGAGATTACACCTTTTTGGCTCTAATTTAGTCCCTTGGGGAACCTTTTGCTTCTCTTTTTGCTCATTATTCCTGCTGCTTACTTGCAATATTGCTATAACAAGTTTGTTAAGTTCATCTTGTTTATTTTCTTTCTCTTTCAGCAGGAACATTACTTTCCCTAACTGAAATACTGATGATTAAAAAAGAAATTATTCCTAGATATACGTGCACCTTCTGTAGATAGCAATACCAGCAGCATTTCATATTTTTCTTTCCTAATGAGTTCAAACCATCCTGGTGTCTGACCAAAATGGTAAAAGGCTGGAAATGTTACGCTTCTGTATCTTATTTTAGTACAATCTTTCTACCTCTATTGAAAAACCTTTTTTTAAAAAAAGTAATAATAAGATAACATTTTCAAGTCAGCAACTCTAGCAGCATTGATCTAAAATGTTCATGCTGACTCACAAATGTCAATTCTTTGAGAGGTAAATTAAAAGCCAAAAAGTGGTATTGTTGTCCTGTAGGTTTACAAAGATTTGTGAATTTAAGTTTCAGAAAAAAAACTTCTCAAAATGTGAACTTCAGATTTTAATACAAAGCAAAGAACCAAATATGATAACACATGAGGTGTGGGATGCATCATAATAGCATTCAATTATTATCAGAAGCATTGAGTAGAACATTTTCAGAACAGAGTGACTTATTGGTGTAATACAACTTTCACTATCTACTGTATCAACTCTCAACTTCATATTCACCAATATTTCCTTTACTATTATCACACTAAATAAAGTTTATTTTTATAGTGCATAACAAAGAGAAAGATTTCAGAGTACTATCCATCTACAGAGGAAAAGTGATTAAGTGATATGTTTTACTTTCTAGTCTGTATTTGAGAAAAAAATATTTGAGAATGAAGCAAAATGCTTTTTAGTTTTATTGCAGTGAAGTGCCATGCAAAACTGTACTGCTCTATAAGTGCATCTTCCTGATTAAGAGTATTTTGCCTACATAAAACCATAGAAGAAAAGACATGAAGCAAGCAGTTTATTATTAGTATACTGAGAGAAGGGTGCTTTCATGCTTATATCTTTAATTACACAGTTATCAGATGGCCGATTTCACTAGTAAAATGTTGAAGATAATATTCTTCTTCCTCTTTCTTTTTACTTCAGTTTAGAGTGTTATCTTTATTGAAGTCTTTCAATTTTCTTTTTTAGTCAGGTCAATTGACCTTATTATACACTTGTTGAATTAGGTTACTGAAAAAATATCATGCAGGACAAAAGTTAACCATATCCATATCCCATCAAAGAGTTGATATTTGGATTTAAAGTCTTTTGAAACACATATCGGTATTATTAACTCTAAGTCAGCAGACTTAAATCCAGTTTCTATTCCTCTTTAATTACCTAGATAAATGCATTTGAGTCTTTTCAAGATATAAACATTCATTTTCAAATCAAAGATATTTTGTTTTAGTTCTCAGGCAATCCGGCCTTTTGAAGTCTGCAGCCTTAAAATCAAGACAAACAATTAACTGTAGCAATATGTTATCAATATTATAGAAAATACTGAATACTGGAAAGGTTATTATGGCTACCTATCCCTGAGATATAGACTTAAACCCAGCCTTAAAAACCATCCCAATCCTGTTTCATCATAATTTGATTAGGAATACATCATGATTATTCAGACTTTTCTTATTTTGCAGAGCTCAAGGGAAAGTAAAACAACTGTGGAAATCTTAGTGAAAAGCATTCAAAGAATTTACCAGGATCATCTTGCTCCTATTTTTTGGTAAAAGCCAGTACAAACACTTGTTAGTGTGTACCATTCAGTTAAGCTGTTACTATTGCTACAGACTGCTCACAACATACAAAGCTCAGTTGGTAATTAAAATTCCTGATGACAACACAATTTCACCTTTCATTATTTAAGAAGTTTTTTATATATATTTTATCAGCAGGGCTTCATGAATTTAATGAGTGTTTTCTGGAGCTGTGTATCCTTTACAAGGAACAAGTTATACCAAACTAAAGGTTGCCATCTTACTGTGAGTCAATTGTCTTGCAAGTTAGAAAAGGGCATGGTGTGTATACATTATGACAATTTTTGCACTGTAATGCAGCCTCTCCTTCCCGCATATGTGAAGAATGGAAATACAGATTATTTTGTCTATCAATTAATTAGGACTAGTTATTGCTTGTTGTAAATGATGGAATATACCATAATTAATTTCTTTTTTTTTCTCCTTAATGCAAGATTGGGATATCTCTGGCTAGCCTGAGATACACTTATAGCAGGAGATGGTGGACTGATGCATAGTGATGGTAATTCCAGTTACTGACACAGGAATGAACGTGTTCATATGTGCAAGACAGTCATAGAATGACTTGGAAGGGACCTTCAAGATCCTTTAGTTCCAACCCCCTGACATGGGCAGGGACACCTTCCACTACACCAGGTTGCTCAGGGCCCCAGCCAACCTGGTCTTGAACACTTCCAGGGATGGGGAATCCACAACTTCTCTGGGCAACCTCTTCCAGTGCCTTTCCTCCCTCACAGTAAAGAATTTCTTCCTAATATATAACCTAAACCTGCACTTCTTCAGCTTAAGGCCATTCCTTGTTGTCCTATCACTACGTGCCCTTGTATAAAGTCCGTCTTGAGCTTTCTTGTAGGCCCACTTTAGTCTTTCATTATATTTAGGAGATTTTAATGAAATCTCACAAATAACATTTCATGCAGTTTCTTGAGCAGTAAACAGAGAGTGCTTCTCTGTAAAAATCACCTTTTTTTTTCTTTTACAAGTAAAAAGAAATTATTGATTCACAGAGGATGGTAACTGAAGTTTGCACATTTGACAATACGATATAAATGTTCTAGTAACTGAAACAAAGAAAATAAATTTCAAATTTCAGTCATTGCCTTTTTTTTTTTATTCGTAAGAGAAATTTGATCACTCTTCTTTAAAGTTTAAAATTAATATTATAAGGTATACTCATCCCATCCTACCAACAGATGTTATTTCATGTTCATGTAGCCACTGATGAGCAGTAGTGACTCAGTCATCTACATTATGACCTTATTATACCACAGAGAATAAAGCAGCACATTTCACAATGAAAGTAATTGGATAATTTTCAAAAATATTTCGGGTTGTCTGAAAACAATCCTGAAGAAGAAATAACATTTCAGCCTGCAATGTCTCTGAAAAAGAAGCTCTCTAGACAAATACAGTAAGAATGGCATGGTGTTTTCAAATTTATTCAAAAATAAATTTGCCATTTTCAGGATGGAGAGCCTGTACTTTGAGGAACGACTAATGTCTCTTCTCCCTGGAGAAAGCAAAGCTCAGGAGTAACCTCAGCAAAGTATTCCAGTACTGGATGAGGACAAAGGTTGTCCTTTCACCTCTCAAGGAGCCATGTGGAGAAGCTGAGGGCCAATGGGTACCAGTTGCACTGTGAAGGGTTTCAACTTCATAGAAGAAAGAAATCTTTTACAATGAGAGCATTCATCCACTGGCACATGGTAGAGTGTTCATCACTGGAGGTTCTCAAGATGCAATTGGACAGAGTCCTAGAGTGGGTCCCTTCCAACTCAGGATATTCTGTGGTTCTGATTCTGTGATCTAGGCTTTCTTTCCAAGAAAAGGTTGGACCAGACAGTCTTTCGAGGTCATTCTTAACCTGCACTGTTCTATGATTCTAAAAATCAAGAAGAACACGCTTGTAGTTCCCCAGATCCTCCTTCCAGGCCTTTTTGTTCATGGGTGTCTGGATGGGTGACTGGCCAAGCTCCAGTCATCTGGGACCTCCCTGGTTAGCCAGGACTGATAATAAATGAAAGAGATCATCTTAGCAAGCTCTTCTGCCAGCTCCCTCAGTGACCTTTGACAAATCCCATCCATTTCTATAGACTTGTGAGCATCTACTTGTCCCAGCAGGTCACTGACTGCTTCGTCCCGGATTGCAAGGAGTCTATTCTGCTTCCTGTCCCTGTCTACCAGCTCAAGGGGCGACCTGCCTTGAGGATAACCAGTCTTACTATCAAAGACTGAGGCAAAGAAGGCATTAAACATCCCAGCCTTTTCCACATCCTTAGTGACAATGTTCCTCACTTTGCCTTCAATGAAGAATGGAGATTTTCCTTGCCCCTCCCTCTGTTGTTGATGTATTTACAAAAACACTTTTTACCATTTTTCACAGCAGTGGAAATAAGTGATTTGGTATATTTAATCAATATTATTAGTATTTCCCAGAATGCTCTTTGTCGAGTTATTATTTTTTATTTGAAGCGTTTTAGAAGCTGATTAAATATGCCAAATATTCTTTATAGGTGAGGGCTTTAAAGCTAGTTGGAATTAAATATTTACCAGAAGTGCTGGTCTTTTTCCAGTTGCTAGAGAAGTAGTCTAGACAACAAACTAATTCCACGTGCCAAACTTGCTCATGGCTAAAATTCAGCAGGTGAACTCCCAGTAACAAGAACGGTTTAACTTCTCTTTGCAGGTTTCTTCATGGATATATTTGGATTTGTTTGTGCTTTTCCCCCACTGACCTAAGTTTGCCTTACTACTTTTTGTCAGCTGTTGAGTTCTTTAATAAGAGCCATTTCTTTTGTAGTTCTACAAAAGTGACTTGTCAAATTATGAAGTCTTGTAAAGATTTGCAGCAGATCTAAAAGGAAAGTAGTCTTTAGATCAGTAAAATGTGATCCAACAGATGACACGATGTAAATAGGAACTTTCATAAACTATGTTCTACTCTCAAGTCTGTACAGAACTTGAAGCCTGATTGTCAGTATATTTAGGCCAAATACTATATATATTTTTTTTTTTTTAATCTTCATTCTGAAAGATCTGTACTTTTCCATTGTTTTTTTTTTTACTTTTGAAAAGAACAGGCATGCTGATTAATTACCTGAAAGAACCCACGCTCATACAACAGATACTAGTTTCCAAGATACATCCTGCTCAGTGCAACTTTTGGGTCTTTTAAGGACAATCACAATATGTGGGCCTGTCTGAAATTTTATTAGATTGCCATTAAGAATAATATATCATTCTCCACCCCTGCTGAGTGTTTTAAGGAAGAAAAAGAATCAATTGTGTGCTTCAAATTTGGTTTAAAAATTGACACCATTTTATGGACTGAACCACTGCAGTGTAAGTTTGTCTTGCATGAGTTAAAAGATTTTGGTTTCCAATTTTTACTGATAATTGTCTAAGCTCTTTAAAAATAGTTCACCAAAAGATATTTACCCAGCATCTGTTTTCTTTTGGGATTTACTTTCATACTGGAGATATTTCTAGCCTCTTTTTTTCAGTTTTTATTGTGAGGGTTATAATATCCATGGATTGCTATGGATACAAAGATTTGGATCAGCCTTTTAACCTCCAAAATACTTAAGAAGCCATGTAAGGTTCAAATCAGGAGGGAAGAAAAAGAGGACAAAAAGGAAACATATGCAGGACAGCTGCTAGTCTTTCTCTCTACACCATAATTAACTAGATCAACAAGAAAGCAAAAATTGTTTGTGTATTTACTTCTATCTTCAAAGATTAGGAAGCTAGTAAGATTGTTCTATTATTGAATAGTTGCAGCTAGAGTTACTGGCACTTGATTATCCTGGCAGCCAAAACAGGATATAAAAAGTTTTGATGCCAGTACATCAAAGTATAAAGTCCAAGAGCAGAGGAAACTAACCTCCTATTTTGGAATACATTTTTATATACGTATTCATTTAGGTAAGAGTGGACAAATCATTACATGTAGAGCTCCTTTCCTAAATTCTGATATGCACAACACTCTTTCCACTGTAAAGTAATATCCAAAATCTTCAGAAGTTCATGTTTTGGTTTACATTCAATAACGCATTATCCCTGAATTACAAAAAAATGTTCAAATCTTATCCAGCACCTAACTAAACAATATGAAGATTATCAGGTCAAAATAGGTTGAAGTGTGTTGCCCTGGGTTTTTGCTAAAGCCTTGTTTTTCTGTAAGCCTTCTGTTTTTAACCTTGGAGTCAGATATTTTCTCACACAGTTTTACGTAAATAGAGCTGATGTTTACTTAACGGTATTTTCTGTTTTTCATTCCTTTGTGATATGACCACTTGGATGGGCACCTTTCTTCTCCAGTGAAGATGGAGAAGGAAGTGACATGCTCTCCAATCCCTCGTAGTATTGGAATGGGTATAAGAATAATGTAGTGTCAATAAAATGTCGTCATTTGCTTCTTTTTGCTGAACCTGGCAGGTGTCAGAGCCTCTTATTTGTGTCTCCTCGGACACAGAAGTGCACTTACTTAAATTTTATTGTTGATATTATCTAGATATAATCCTTTAAATGTGAACAACGATATCCATATATAAATAACTGTAGGTACCTGTTCCAAAAAAGTTTCTGACACCTCAAGTTTTCCTTCAGATTTAAAAGTGGGACCCAGAGAAAAGAGTATTCTGTTGCATCTTGTGTTCATTCATACATAAAATTCAGCATAAATTTAAAAATATCAGGTCTCTTGCACATTACGTTCTGTTTATTCTGAAAGGTATTTCTTACCTGGAAAACACAGCAGGAAATGGGCATGGGATGTTGTACAGGCTACAGCTGAAAACAGGGATTAGATTCTTTATTTCTTCATGCATACAGTTTCTAGCCCTAGTAAGGGGTTGTCTTATGACACCATTCAGACTTAGCAAGAAGAAATGTTCAACAGATAAGAGATTTAGGGATGTATTAAGAATGTAGTAAGTAGTATTTCATTTGTGATAGCACATTGTGTAACCCTTAATTCACAGCAGCTTGGTTTCTACTGCAGAAAGTATTCCTATTCTGTAGGACAAAACTGGAGCTACATGACCCGAAGTGTCTTCATGAGACAAAATTCTTCAGCCTGACTCATGGAGGTAAATAATTTTTTTGCATGAAGGTTACCTGTAAAGCCGAAGAAAACAAAATGAACTTTCATATCTTTATATTCCTGAGAAGGTCCTTGTACTATTAAAAAATCCAAAGAAAGAAACAGTTTTAAAATCCTACAGGAAAAAATAAACTGGACAACCAGCATGAGAATGAAAGGTAGAAATGGATACACTAGATAGTGATAGTCTTTAGTGGAGGTGACAGTAGAGGAAGAGAAAAAGCTTTCTGTGAGAAAAAGCTTTCTGTAAGAAAAAGAGAAGTTTCTTGCGACTGATGTAAGCTTGGAGCAATAGCAGACAATGAATTGGAGAGACTTGTTACAGACTTAAATCCTATGAATCTAGACTATGAATCTAGACTATTTAGACTCTTATTAAGACTCAAATTTCTCTAAATATAACAGAATGAAGGTCCATAAACTTCCATCAAAATGCCAGAACCTGAGAGCAGAAAAGACAATGTATATATACCAAGCAGGAAGTTAGAAGGAAACAGAGAAAAGCCCTAAAGAAAGTTGAAACAAAATTATTGTGAGTGACAGCATTAATTCAGCAAATGAAAAATTAGAGACTAAATTGTTCAAGAACAGGAACAGAGAAAGTACCCAAAAAGCCACATTTGCAGCAAAAAGGAGGAATGGAGGAGGAGAGAAGGAAAGGAGGAGAGAAGGAGGGGAAGGGAAAGGCAAGGCAAGGCAAGGCAAGGCAAGGCAATGAGGCAGGGAGGAAGGCAGGCAGGGATGCAGGAAGGCAGGAAGGAACGAAGGAAATGCTGACCGTTAAAATTTACTCTGTCAGTTTGGTAGCCAAACTGTGCAAAAACTTTCTTAAATCATGACCATATTTTTCAGAATCACACTCTAATCCTGCCAGCAGAATGTGTGTTTTCTTGCAGTTCTGGGTTTGGCATCATCAGATGCCAACTTCATGTTCTTTTATTCTGCAATAAATGAGTTTTTCCAATATGTACTGACAATTTTTTCATAATAAAAACAGAGCTAAATGAACTAAATAAATAATGGGTTCCTGTGCTATGCTTGTCATGCTTTATTTAATAAAATCATGAAATTTAAACTAATTTTCTGATTTTTTATATCCATCAGTTCACCCATCCATTTTGGCACCTTTCACTTCCATGATATTTGAGCAGCCAGCATAAATTGCAAAGAAAATTGATGTAAACCAGTTTTGAGGTGTGCCTAATTTTAGCTGATTTAACTTCCTGAATCCTTAAGGTTACTTTTTTTTTTAGTAGGACTATAAACAGCTCTCTGAGATCTGCATTTTCAACATAATTTTGTACAATGACATCATTTAGGCACATATATTTATAGAAGAAGATTCAGTTCTATTTGAATAAAGATACACTTGCCTTCTTGGACTTGTTTCTCTTAATTTAATCAATTGTAATCTTATGTTTAAAAATTATAAGACCCTTTACAGGCTTAGAAAGACTAAATGAAGAACATTTAGCAAACATATGCAATAGCCAACATAGCTGCTGAAAGAATGAAGATAATTTTTCCTGCTAAAACAGAGTCTTGCCATCCAGCCCTTTTTATCTAGAACTTCTTGCTAGACTTGAAATTATCAATTATTAAATATATTCTGGAAAACGATGTCTGTCAACCATACCATTGATAAACCTGGGATGGCTGAAATATGAAGATAGGAGGATAACCAACTGTCTGTTGCCTCTGTTCTCCATTCTCTCTCTGTGTATAATTTTATACATCATCTTCCAATGATTTATTAATCATAGGTTATTGGTTTCTCCCCTCTCCACATCTGTCTTTTTAAGACATCTCTATTCTAGCCACTGATTGTACAAAAAACCATTCTAACGATACAGAGAGTACAGTTCAAGAGAGCCCCCAAAAAATAAAATAAGGGAAAAATACTCTACATAAATCCCACAGGCAAGCTGGTAAGGGAAAGTCATTATCTGAATGTCTCAGGTGGAGACAGATCAGGTGTAGGTCTAAGGTAAAAAGTTTAAGCAGTCTGAAAAACCTTTGTATTGTCACGGTGCCAATTCGCAGTAGCATCATTAGTGTTAATCAGAAGATGTGCTTTGCCATTACTGCTATTAGAAGTGCACATCTGGAACCCAGAGGAGAGCAACAGACTATTACAAAATGAAAGTTGATCTTAGACTGTTATTTAGGTCCAATGCATGAGAAAAGCTGGCAAGAGTTTGTAATGTAGACAGTTTTTTTCAGAAAAACAGCTTTCCTTTTGTCCCCCTTGCTTTATGCTAGGCTGTGTCATCCATTAACTATGGATCCCTATGGCAGGACTGCATTCACTGTCAGTGGAGGAAGACACACGTGTCTCTCCCTACTTCCTCAGAGAGGAGGGTAGCTACTTGTTTTCTGCTTCATACACAGCTCCACAGCTCACACATGTACTGACAGAGGTCTTGTTCCTCACTACCCTTCCCTCCATCTCTATGTTCTCCCAGTAACACTTTAGTCCTAAAGTAACAGCTAAAGAAGGAATTTAACAATCAATCATATTGCAAATGTAATTTTGGGAAATTATTCATTTCAAGGCATTTTTGAATTATATTTTTCAACTGGGGAACAGAGTTAGACACAGTTACTACTGAATAATCTCCTCTTACTACTTCCTGTTTTATAGGTTTTGTTATTGTTTTGTATGGACCAAACTAGTCTAAATTCTAAAATTTATGGGTGTCATATTTATAATACACATCAGTGAAAAAGCATCAGGAAACATCAGTTTTATAGGGGAATTAAGTGAGGTTGTTAGAACAAAATTTATTGTTTAGTCCATGAAAGCTCAGACTTCAAAGGTTAGGTCACAAAGTAATAAAGATAGAACATCACAATCATAATCTCAATAAGCAGTATAACATGACTATAAAAAAAAAATGGACAGAAAGTGACAGAAATAGATAGGTATTGCTAATATAATTTCCAGTTCTCTTAACTTTGTCTGTGACTCTGGAATGTGATCACTGAATTATAAGCTGTCAGAACTGGATTTTCAGGTTTCCTTCTTTCTTTTCTTTTCCTCCTTCCTTTCTTTCCCATACATTACCTGAGAACTACTTTGAAAACACTTTTAATATATATTGTCTTTGCAAAGCCGAAGAGAGAGATCCTAGAGACCATGGAAACAAGAGCCACTCTGGCCAAATAAGCAGAAAATACATCCTCACAGCTTACCAGCAAAATTTATTGTGCCACCAAATGGCCTGCCTTTGCTCTTTATTCACCGTAAGACTACAGCTCTCTAACAGAATGTAAATAGATGTAAAACAGTGATCAGGTCACAGGAGCACTTAGCAGCAATGTAACAATAAATACTAGTATAGAAAATCAAGTCCTGGATTTTTAAAAACAGTCATCTGCCAAGCCAGTACAATCCAGCACTGTATAATGCTGACTCTTTCTTTAAGCATATGCAGTGCGTTAAGCAGCTGTGCTAGTTTAGTAGCAGTCTAGTTTTGGTGGGTGCAAACAAGCTGCCCAAAGTTTCCACTATGTACCACACAGAGCCAATCGCAAAGGCTCTGACAATGGGCAGGCTACTAGCCCAGTTAGGGAAGTTGGTAACGCCTCTGTAATGACATATTTAAGAAAGGAACAACAGCAGGAAGATCTCTTTTCTTCTCCCGATGGGTGGTGAGGCAGCTGCCAGAGTCCATCCTGGCAGGGGCCACCAGGACCTTCCAGAGGTCGGGACCTTCCCGAGACCAAGACTGCGTGGCCGGGGCCGCCCATGCGGTGCTGGCAGAGACCATGTTGGCAGAGACGAAAACATGGCAAACAATTCCCCGACACACAACACAGATGAGATCAACCTTTTCAGAACAGTGAAGCTCTATAAGAACTTTTCAATTGATGGAACTTGAGAACAAATGGATCTACAGACACTAACTTTCTTCTGAGTGAGAGAAAAGTGAGGACATGAGAAGAGAACCAACATGGTGGCACCGAGGTCGGTGAAAAGAAGGAGAGGGAAGAAGTGCTCCAAGCGCCGGAGCTGAGATTCTCCTGCAAGCCATGGTGAGGACTGTGGTACAACAGACTGTTTCCCTGTAATTCATTAGGTGCATGGGGGGAATGCAGAGATCCATGCACAGCCCATGAGGAACAGTGCTCATGCTGAAGTGCATAGATGTTAAAAAACTGTGATCTGGTGAGGCACTCAAGCAGAGAGAGAGGACACTTGTTTTCACAGATAAAGAAAGAGAACCCTTGCTTCCAAACTAGAACAGCTTATCCTTAAAAGACTAAACCCTATGAACTAAAATGACCCATGCTAGGCAGTTGTGGGAAGACTGCTTGACCCATGGGAGGGATTCATGTTACAGCAGGTCGGGCAGGCTGCTGTTTGTGAAAGTTAAAACCATGATAGAAAAGTTCGCAGAGAACCATCTCCCATGGGAAGGATCCCACAACACAGCAGAAGAAATTTTTTTTTCCTTAAGTGTACTGAAGAATGATTTTTCAGAAGTGAAAGATTGAGCAAAACCCCATGTGTTGTCCTGCTTTTGCTAAATATGGAGTATAATATGGAGTATGTATAATATGGAGTCAGAATTCTGTTTTCATGGAGTTTCATGTAAACAGTAGCCAATGTTTATTTAACTGTCTTTTCTGTTTTCCATTCCTTTTGTGATAAGAGAAAGTTTGATGAGCATCCTTTTTCTCCAGTCGGATTGGAGAGGAAGTGACATGTCCTCCAATCCCTTGTGGAATTGAGAAAGGTATAAAATATGAGAAATGTAAAAAAAGTTCTCTCTTTTTCCTCTTTCTGCTAAACCTAGGAAGTGTGAGAGCCTCCTTTCTTGTGTCCTCTACCGACACACCCATGTTTTTGTCTCCTTGCATGGTCAGTGGAAAGAGGGAGCGACTGAGAAGGAAAGGCATTCTAAAGGCTTATTTTAGTTCTCATTACCCTTTTTACTTTTAATTCTGTTAATAATAAATCTTCTTTATCCTGTTTTATGTTTTGAACTTCTTTTGCCTTGAAATATTTTTCCCCTAATCCTTATCTCAACTCATGAAGTTTTCATGTTAATTTCCCCTCCTCTGCTCAGCCATAGCAGAGGAAAATAAGTGGATAGTTTTTCATGGGTGCCTGGCAGTTAGCCAGAGTCAAACCATAACAGTAGCTAAGTCATCAGTAAAGGTAATGGTGTTCTCACCGGACACACCTGCACTCCAAGTGCCTGCATTTACACTGAATTGTTGATGCACCCTGAGGACACTTCAAGACCACATTCCGCAGCCACAAATACTGTGTAGCTGTTTGAGCAGCCCGTGGAGCATGGCAGTACCCCAGGTAGCACAGCAAGATGTGCCATCTGGAGGGCATCACACCTCACACACTGTGTGAGCAGTGCATGCTCCTGGACACCACTCACCCAAAAACCTCCAACCTGGCTCCAGTGCCTGCCAAGCAGCATTGCCTGCTGCTAGGTCACTGTTAACAGGCTGAGTGCCCAGCGTGCCTGAGTGGTGCTCCTCCACCTAGAAACTCCACAACTGCTGTGGAATTGACCATGGCTACAAAAAACCTGCCTCAACAGCCAGGGTTCTCCTGCCAGGGGCATCTCATGGCCCATTGAGGACAGACTCCACACTTTTCCATGAGAAATGGTAGGTTGCAAGAAATTAACCCAGGTATAAGAGCTGCATGAGAAGACTCCTCTGTGGTGCCAATGCTGAGATGCAGAGTCAACACCTGGCCACACCACAGCACCTGCTCTCAGCATACCTTGGAAAGAATTTTAATGTACTAGTAATAGTACATTAATAGTAAACTAAAAATAATAGAGAGAATTTCATACCACAATTGGTTTTAAGTGTAAATATTCACACACAACATAATATAAAGGAAAGTAGAAAAACCTGAACAGTACCAGTGCTACTATTTTGGTCAATTAGGTGTTACACACCTAACGTGGCTTTCACTTGCACCTGCTACATTTCAGCCTTTCTACTTTCGGATCTTCAAAATTTTCAGGTAACTTTGCATCAGTCCAAGTTTTCTGATTAACCAATTGCTTCCCCCTGCTGGAACAGATATCATGGCAATGACCACGTTGGTGACACACAGACAGATACCTGAACTGCCAAAGGCTAATTATCCCCTCTCACTAACGAACCCAAGGCTGCCCTGTTCTGAGGCACATCAAGTCTAGAAGACAGTCTGACAGAATTACGACTTTGTTGTGTTCCTCTCAAAATATTCATGACTCATAGACAGATTAAAATATTTCCTAGGGAAGTATTCAACATACACTACCTTCATGTTCCAAAAAACATCAAGATTTGTATTGTGTCTCAGATTGTGTATTACTGAACATACTTTTTGTGTTGAATGAAATATCAATATTTATATTGATAGAACTGAGTATCTTCCTAATACAGGCAGAAGACTGAAATTATTCACAGCATCCTGCCTCCTGTAAAATTCAAGAAGGCTATGATGAAAAATAATTCAATACAATAAAATAACAGGTCTCTAAATTCCAAGAACTATTAGTTATCTCAATATTACAAACATAAAACATTTAAGTCGTTGCTAGGACTCTATCTTTTATCTGTGATGAAAAACTATATTTCCTTTCTGTTTTATTGCCATAATGATTGTCACTTCTGTAAGCTATAATATGCTAATTAATTAAAAAAGCAATAGTTTTCACAAAATTTCCCACATAGCTACTGTCTGAAGAGTGTATGAGGTGTATCTGGTGTTACTCAAATTCTGTTGAAGTAACTTAAATGTTGTTTAAGCTACAGGAGGAAAATTTAGAAACGTGATTTAATATTTACCGGCAATGATAAACAACTATTTTCCTCTTTTACCTTCTCTCAGGACTGCACAGCACAGAAAATTTCTCCACTATCAGCTCAGGAACTGCTGTAGGAGCAAGTGCACCCTTAGGCCATGTGGCATGCCTGAGGAGCCATGAGAAGCTTTCATTATAAAATTCCTTTAACTGTGTTTATTCACAGCACCTACCAACACCCTGTATCATCTTATCAGCATTGAACTCTCTACCATGAGCTTCTGGGAAAAGAAAAAAGACCTGGATTCTAGGTTAAACCAGCACAGCATAAGTGTGCCTATCTAGTACTCTCTGCTCTTGGATTTATCCCATCATGTTAGCTGTTGTCTGTTCAGAAATTGTGAGGTAGGTGCTATTTGTGGTTAGAAAACCTGCAAAAATGTACTTGTTTTGCCTTTATGCATTTGCTGTTACAAAATATCAAAAGGCAATCTATCATACACCAGAGTAACAATTAGTTGTGTGAAAAATTATCTCTTCAGAGAGAAATATCAAAAATCGACTTTATAGTTGAACAAGGAAGATTTTTTTGACTTTGTCCTAAATTTCATATGTTCACAAAGTCAAATGTAAAAGAACCCAGATTCATAGAAAACATTTATATTATATACTGATAATTTGTGCAGTTGTGAGTTTAAATTGTCAAGATAAATAGACCCATGGGCAAAAATTCAACATTGCTGTTCAACTTCAGATTCTGTTTCTTCAATGCAAAAGCAAGGAGACATTTAATCATTATCTCCAAGGGACAAATAAGCTTCACATCTGTCATTATAACAAAAATCAGACAAATTTATTCTAATATAATCATATCTTTTCATGCTGGTCTTCAGCTGACGTTAAAGATAAGCTTGGAGGAAAAGATGGATGGCTAGAGAAAAATAGAAAAGGGGGAAAATCAAATTATAGAAAACAGGAAAGAAATTACCTAAAAATGACAGAAACAGAGAGGGATAGCATAAACCTCTCATGGTATCTGCAGAGATGGTTGAAAATTGCACAACTATTTAAATGCCCATTAAATTAAATTATATCCTTACCAGAAGCGTTCACTGTTTCAATGTCCTAGATATTGACAGATTTTGTTAAAATGAAGAGTATAAGGCACTTCTAAACATTATTGGAAATTGGTTTGCTAAATCCTCCAAAATATGTCAAGATATGCTTTGCTTTCTTCCTATTTATTAACAGGTTTTTTACTAGAAATAAAAATTTGCTATTGGCATATTTTTACCAAAATTATTCTAATTAGACATATTTTATTGTGCCCAACATTTTATTTTAATAAAACACAGACACAAAGCATTGTAGAATGAATACTAGGCAAGAGAGAGACAGCAAACAATATACAGCAGCATCTTGCTCTCTCCCGACTTGTGACACAGACTGTGATTCATGATGCAAATGTTGATGATAAAAACAGCTTGGTAGTTTGCTTAAATGTACTGGCTTAGTATGCTACTTTGAATTATTTCAAAGAATATTTGCCCCAGGAGGTAAATACAAATCTCATCAGGAAATCTCTCTTTCCCCTGCCCTCTTTCACCTGAGTTATCCTTGCAAGACCTTTCTAGAAACAAAAGGGAAATAGATACCTTATTGATTAAATTAATTACTTCTACTTCATTAGCTGGTGATCTTTGCAACTCTCCTGCATAGGATTGTGGAGATGCCCCCCGGGCACCCCCCCAGACCCCCGAGGGGGTGGGCCCCAGCATGGTCTACGGGGTTTCCAGGCTCCCTAAGGTAATCTTATCCCCTATTGGCCCTGGGTGTCCGCCCGCCCCAAAAACTGTGGTTGTCCCAGGAGTCCTGGGGCTTCGATAGTTGGTCTGTGCCTGACCTGGCTGCCATGCGGTCAGAGAAATAAAACATCCATTAACATCTATGAAAAATATTGTTCCTGATTCTTTCTACAGGCCAAATCTGTCTTCAGGGAAGGCTGCGAAAAACCCCACAGCAGCGTAGGATGAAGGAGGTTTTCACATAACAGTGCAAGGAAAGTATCATGTTTAGAAATACCATACTGGAACTCACTAATTCACAAGCAAACTGAAATTTAAGAAATCAAGCTGAAGCTTAGTTGGATGGGAAAATTGCATTTTTTGAGGCAGTTTCACCAATCATATATGCTTTGCCTTCAGGATGCTCCAGGTCCATAGATGGGCCAGCATGTAGCCATGCCTTCTCCAAGAACACAATCCAATGCAGAGGGCACTCACAGCCTTGGTATATCCACTTCCCACCTTGTTCACCACCTAGGGGTAAGCATATTATGCCAAAGGCACGGGCTTTCACTCTCAGCTCCACACAGATGCTGTAGTTTTCAAGCTGGTGTGAATAGAGCCAAAGCAAACTGAGGTCTCCTCACAGAAACATGGAGCCATCCTGAGCTAGGGACTATTCCTAACCTGATATTCTCTACCCCAAACCTGAATTTATTTTTTAGAGTCACAGCTTGTAAGAAAAGTGGAAAGAAAATCTATGACCAAATCGGCCTGAGTGTGAAGCCCACATGAACTCTTAGACCCTAAGAAAAGAAATGTTGGCTTAAAAGCGTGAATTACCTCTTAACCTCCATTTCCGTACTGGTAGAAAAAGCTATCTGGTGAAACCTGGTGAAAGTATCACATGATAGTGTAGAAGGACTAGGGTGGAAGGGAAAGCTTTTTTATCTACAGGTCTCACTTGTAAATTATTCATGTTGAAGAGTGACTGACTGACTGACAGAGGTGCACCTCTGAAAGGACAGAGATGGCCTTTTTATGAAGAGACCCCTTACTTACTCAGAATACCCCTTACTTCTCTCCTTACTCACTCTACGTTATTTTAAGGGTATGAGGTTTTATACAGGTAAAGCTTTTGAACTCAAAAGGAGTGTAATTTCTCTTCTTTGGGCTGAATTTAGCCAAATCCTTTTCTAAGTGTTCACAGTGTAAAGTTATCTTTCACAGGCAACTTACACCTATAGTAAAATTTTTATCTGTTTTTAGGAAAATGACTACCCCTTCTTCTCAAAATAATTATCTCAGAAAATGTTACTCATATCAGAGGAGAACCACTAACCCATACACACTGGTCAGAATCTGCCATACTGTGTTCTCACAGGAAACACCCTCTTATCCAGGGCAATTCCACAGAGTAACACTTTGCAGCCTTCTGTAGCAGAAGAACACACACTCTTTGACAACTGAATGCAGTAAAATGAACAGATAGATCATAAATTAGGAAGATTAAAATACCTAGTCCTATCTTTTCTCAAGATTAGACCCAAGAACTGTAACAGGAGAACATATGTATTTTCTGCTTCTCTCTGTTCTCCATGCCAGCAATATTACTTTTTTAACGACATAAAAGCATTAGTTACAAGCACTGCTTTCTCTTTACAATTGTTTTGAAGTTCAGAAAACCATATGTCTACTGAGTGGTGTACTTGTTTAATTCTTTTCTGTCTCATCACTTAAACATGATTGTTTCAGATAGGTGGCATTTATGGCAAGAGAATTAAAACCCAGAAATTGTTCATTGATTTTAGGTGTAAGCTTATGTCTCAGATACAAAAATTACAATCTTATTTCAGCATCCAAAAGTATTGCAACTACCAGCAGTTGGTGATGAGGAATATTTTTGTCTCCTCTCTGTATGTGAAGAGCTCAGGCCAGCTATTCTATAATGGGGTGGAGGTGGGTGGGGGAGAAATCTGTAATGTTCATGGACAGCCTGGGGCATGCATAGGAGCTCCTTAAAAGCAACTGAAGCTACTTCAGTCTTCCAAAATGAAAACACAAAATTACACCACGCTATGAGAATCTAATCATCATCCAAGCAAAGTTTTAAATCAGCAAAGAGAAATTATTGTCTAATCCAACATAAGTAACCATTTCTTTTTCCCACCTTCTTGTCATCTCAGTCTCCCTACTGTCTGGGTGCCACCTCATTCATTTCCATGAGCTGCTAACTGCCTTTTATTGAGGACTGTTTGTAGACATCTGATCTGCTGTCAGACAGAAAGGCAACAGAACCCGGTAGAACTTGCTATTGAAAAACAAGATCCATGTCAGAAGAAAGTGCATTAAAGCTGGCCAAAGGAAACAAAACATTTGGATACAGCCTGGTGGATGAGAGGAGTGATACATTCACTTGTGCCAGTTGCTGAAAGGTCTGTGCATTAACGACATTGATATGAGCCAGAGGAGCACATCTGGCAGTGTTGCTGGGAGTATTCTCCTCCAGCTTAAATTGTAATGGGCATTCGTAATGTTTAATTACATTGACAAGGCATGCACAGAAGGGACAAGTACACAAGCAGACACATAGCACTGAAATGGAAAATCTAATCACTAAAGCAAAAAACATAATTTTGACACAGCTATGGACAGAGCAGGATGAGGCTGCTATAAGCCTCACAAACACACTACCTTAGCTAAGAGACAGAAATCACTGCTAGAAAGATTATACAGAGAAAGAAAACATATTTGTTTTTCTGTTTCATGCTAGACAGTGTTTTTTCAGGGTCAATCATTCAGTCATATTTAGTCAGAATACTCTAAACAGTACGTCCTTCATTTTGAACTTCCAGACTGGATGTCCCATAGTATGGAAATTAACCTATGATAACAAAAACCATCCCAGGTGAGCTATTTCTTTTACTCAATAATTTCAATGAGGATTTGGGGTTTTGTTTTGCCATGTTTTGCTTTTCTCAAGTGCTGGAAAGGGCAGCCTGTCTATAAAATTATCTGTGGGACTGGGACATTATGAGGAAGTGATAGGGAAGGAGATGACTTAGATGAGTCTTCAGAAGGAATGAAAGAAACTCAGTGAGCTGTAACAGCCCTTCATCACTTGTCCACATATCAATTCTTATAGATGATGCAGTTTAAAAGTTCATTCTCTTTCTAGAGATAAAATGTGCAAAAGGCTGTGTGCTAAGTAGCCCAAAGTAACAAATGCCAGCTCAAAATCTCAGGGATGGTTCAGCCTGTTACATAAAATTTTGTATCAGATAGGCAAAAGACTGGGATGAAAAAAAAAACAGATTAAATAAAAGTAAAGTAAATTTAAGTAAAGTAGATGGCTGAAATTGAAAAAGTTGTAATAAACAGACTTGCAGGCTTCTTGTCAGAATACCACATAGTTCTGGAATGAACAGAGATACCTCTGGAAGGTATACTTATTGTAATATTTCCAAAAGGTGTTATATTTATTGATGTTTATGAGAATGGGATGTCACTTTTATGCAGCTTTAATTGGACAGTGGCCAAAGGGGTGCTGATGTCTCAATTTCACTCCTACTTTTTCCAGAGCTCCTTTTCCTATGATTTTAGGGTTGGGCGTATCTGTATTTTAACTTTCCTCACCATATCATATTAGGCATCCTGAGTGGACCAGGCTAGAGAAATAAAATATTTGATGAGATTTAGCTGATTTTTATGTAATTCCACCTCTTGGAACCAGGTTCCCAATATTACCTTTCCTTTGTGATTTGTTTTCTTTCCTCACCTTATTTCTCCACCTTTCTATCAAACTAATCATGTCTTCTGGCTAGCAAAATTCTGGTGTAGAGTGCCAGGGAAACTGTACTTGTTGTAACATTAGCAAGAACTACATTGTCTTATGCACTGTCATCTTGCCACACTTTTGGCAGATGTTAGAGTAGCTGATAGGACTGTCTATGAGGCCCTCAATGATACAATTTTGAAACAAATCCCAAAGGCTGGTCACAGTTTTCAATAGAAATGACTAAGCAGCGAGTGGCAGCCAAATCATCAGTTTCTGCCATGGTATCACGGTCAATGCCATCTGACTCCTCAGAGCTGTCTCATCCACAGGCCTCCAGGTTGGCAGAACACCTGTGTTTCCTACTTGGACGGTTTCCTGGTACCTCTCTCCTTTCCTTCACAGGCTGCCCAGCTGGTAAATGCCCATATTGCCCATTTTCTCAGGCTGGTTGTCTTTGGATATTCCGGCTTCCTCGACTTCCTGGGCACCTACCTTTCTGGGCTACTGAGCTTCCACAGAGACAACCTTTTTGGATACTCAGCACTCCAGCTGTCCTCCTCACAAGCCAAACTGAAAATTGAAAGGTACTACAGGAAACAGTATAATAATTTAGTTGGTGGACCCAGCTAATACAGAGACAGGTGACTGCCCTGTAACACAGGAAGGCAAGGGCCATGAAAGTATTTTCCATGGATTTAATTCCTTTCCCACTATTACATTTGGCTTTGTATATATGAATTTTCTGGTAAGATTGATATTCTCTTTACCAACCTCATAACACTGAATTTGTACTCAGGTCATCCACAGACATAACCTTATAATAAAAGAAAAAGAATCTGATGCATACACTCATGGAAAGAAAAACTTGCTAGAAAGGAATTTGATTGAGCTTGCACAGCAACGTGCTGCATTATGACATTCTTTTAATTTTAGCTGCTGAAATTTGCACTATTCACAACTTTTTAAATCTAAATTAAAATTAACTTATAAAGAAATATAATTAAAATTAACTTATAAAGAAATACTAACTTCTAAAGAAAAAAAACTTTGCAACATATTATTTACAAAATTAAAATTAATTTCTTTCTCATCTGTATATTCTATTTCCAATTTTGAATTGCAGTATAGCTCACCCATGCACATTTTTGACACCTGTTCTAACAGAATAAGTAAAGGAGTAGACTATTAACCTCCGTAAGGTCCTATATTGATCAGCTATGGGACACCTGACAGGCAGATTTCACAAAGAGTAGCTGATAGACAGAGAACTGAACCACTCCAAGCCATGGACTCCACTTTGGGTTGATGCCATGTTTGATCCTCTTGACACCTTCGTCAGTTCTGGTTCTCTTTTATTTCCCCCCAAGGCCTGCCAGCTCACTTCACTGTTCCATGAGTGTGCTCTCACAGGCTTTTCATGACAAATCAGTTACATTTTCCCAGAAAATTCTGGTTTTGCTGGTTTAGGGTCCAATTCCAGTCCCAGTCTGCCTTTCCCTCCTCTCTTACAGTCCCCCCAACCATTCCACTTGCAATCAGCTTTTTATTCAGTCTTTTGTCAATCATTTCAAGTTTGTCTCTATAGCCAGTCTTACATTCTACATTCCTTTGCCTGCCTTCTGCTGAAATTAGTCTCACTTTGAAAGTAGCCTCACTCCCCAGTCCATAGTTTTTCTCACCTTTCTTTCCCAATTTCTTGTCTCAGTCCATTTCTCTGGCTATTTTGCTTCTCCACATGCTTTAGTTCTTCACCAATTATATATGCCATCCTTTCTCCTATATTCTAGCCAGTCCTGGTCTTCCTAGGATCCAGCACTAACCTCATTAGTAATCTGCTGTCTGTCTCTGGGTATCCAATTCCAACGCAGATTCTCCCACTATACATTTTGCCTTTTTTGGCTTCCAGTCCTTCAGATAGACAAGGGATAAAAAATCCTACACCTGCCTCTCTCTAACCAGTCATTCCCCACATTCCTTTGGTCTTCTGGCTCAAGGAGTAGCCCTTAAAGTCCCAGTGTGTTTTGTTCTGCTACCAGTTCCTGACACCAAATGCAAGTGTTTGCTGCGTGTCAGAGGAATCATTTGCAGCCCTGGAGGTCTTGGATTGTGCAGACTACAGTAAGTTTTCTGCTGTAAACACACAAAACTATAGTCTTCTGAACTAAGCTTGGCCTCTATTCTAGATCTCAAGGAAGCCTTCAAAACAGGGCTACATAGAGTCATGATAAATATAGCTTGAAACCATAGTCTGTCTTAAATTTACTGTAAGCTGTATTTTCCAAAAATCTGTCCTGCGTATTAGTGCATAGTTATTAGGATGGAAGGCAACACATAGGAATCAGAGAGATAAAGACAGACTGAAAACTAGGCTTAATGTTTAGATATTTAAATCTCTTCCTTAGCTGAAAAAAAAAAATGAAGTGAACTAAGGGAAAAGCACCCTTACAGCAAACAAAAAACCATATTCTGCATCCAATATTTCTAGCAGAAGCAGTTAGTCTGACACTGAAGAAATGGCATTTTTCCCCATTCAATTTCTATGCAATCAAGGTTCTTGTCACATTTCCTAGGAGAAAGCACCAATATTTTCACATGATTAACCACACTGTTTTTTATAGCAAGAATGACAAAAAGTTGTATTAGTTTTATGAAGGGGGATTTACACGTACTTGGGTTGTATCTTATTTTCTTACATGCTACCTGTAGTAGTATCTGCATTCAAATAATATACTTAGAACAGTTCAATTAATTAAAAGACACTAACAAGAAAAAGCAGCCTCCCAAACCCCCATGGAACTTGTGTGAAATTACAACAGCAGAATTCATTTTATTTGTAATTATCAGTAGTCAGGTGCCGTACAGTTCAACTGTGGTTCCTTCAAGCACTTGTTGGATACACTGTCTACCTGATTTAAAAACCTTTATTTCAGAGTTATCAAATACTCTGTGTGTGTGTTTGTATGTCTGTGTGTGTTTGTTTGTTTATATATAAGTATGACATTCATGCATACATATACATGGATTTCATCAAAGCTTCTCCTCATGTCTCTTGACTGATTTTTTAAAAAAAATAATATGTAATCACTAAAAAAATATGGTACTGCTTATTTTAGCTGAACATTTCACTTTCACAGTGTCAGCAACACAAGCTAATCTCCTGATGGATAATTGATAAGAGATATTTCCTAGTGATGAGATGTTTGAAGACATTGCTGCAGTGTTGTGTATAGGCCTGGACATTTTGATTTTTTCATAGAAGTCAGATACTCCTCACTACAAACAATAGTTTAGAGCTGTGCACATTTTATTTTATATATATATTTGAGAGCCTGAGGGATGTGAGAATCAGTTAACTTGGAAGGTCTGGAGAGATTTCTGTCATCCGGGAGTCTGGCATCCTTAATCCTTACCTGTTGTCACAGTCCAGGGGGACATCCTGAAATCAGAGTTGTCAGTGGCAAACATCAATAATCAACTCTTCAAGAATATATTACTAATAAAGTAAGGAGGAAAAAAGGTACTAGGACTCAGTATCAGAGATAGCGTCTGTCTAATCCAATATGACAATGTTCCTGGCACTAGGTAAGACTCCACATGAAGTAGACATAAAATTATATGCTCTCGCAATCAGCATGCTATTCTCACAAAATTGTGGATGTCTTGTGAGTGTCTTCTGCTCTTCAATATGGGGCTTTAGCTTCCTTTTGATACTTTTTTAAAAAATTAAGATAAAAGACTAATGACTTTCAAGCTGTAATTCACATTCAGTGTCCACATCTATAAATAAGCACAAATGTTAAAGGAAAGGTAACGCATATTGTATTTGCAGATTTTAAAGCTATCATGCAAGAGGAAAAATATTAATATGCTACCTCTCTTCTGCCAAACACTGGAAGTCATAGACTGTAGATTTTGTAGATTTTGTTTCAGGAAAACTATGCTGATTGTAGTTTCCCCTTCTCCCCTACCTTATACATAGGAGTTTTGAGATAAAGAGAACTCTGCGTCGTGCACCTGGGAATAGCATCTTTCAGTGAAAGCACTCAGCTCTCACTGACATCATCGAAGTGCAGGGAGGATGAAGGAGGCGAGTTTTTACCCACTTTTTCATCAAAGGACAGTTTCAGCTTGGGTGAACATTTTGTAGATCTCTCATTACTGATATTAGAAGATCTTTCTGCAAGCTCTTCATTATAATATAGTAATTCAGAGACAATTATAAAATCTACTAGTCAAGATTTGAATGAAGAAACCCTTAAACCCCAAGACCAAGAACAAAAGAATAAATTATTTCTGGCTTCTGTCAAAGCCACATACCTCTGATCCAAATCCAAAGCTGTCCCAGGACAGCTTTTCTTTGAAATTGTGATGAGTAATAGAGTAAGGCAGGCAGGGGGACAGTGGAGTGGTAAGCAGAGCAGAGATGTGTGTGGGTGCAGTGTAGAACAGCAGGGCCTAACCCTAATGGTGCTGCATCCAGCCTCAGTTGCAGTGCTGTTATGAAATCAGTGTGTTGTCTACCACTACCAGATCACCAATCTGTTGACAGTGGGGTTTAACTTCTTCTTAGAAATGCTTTCTGACTTCATAGCTTCCTATCTCAATTATCACTTTTTTTGGATCACTCATCTTATGAGTTGGATCCCAATTTTCAGGCACTGATTTTCAAATTCTTAGTGATATCAGTAGTCAAAAGGAAGTTAATAAAAAGAATTGAGTTGGGCAAAAACATTCAATGAAATATTTGTTGCTGAGAGGACAGGCATCAGCATAGGTTTAAATCACTTTAATGAAAATGTATTAGAATGTTTTATGTAGAAGTCTGTATACCCTATGGATATTTAGGAATTTTACCTACTCTTTGTCCCCTCCAACAGTTTTGCTTATACATAAATCTTCAGCATCATATGACATGCACAAATTCACACTGCAGCTTTAATCTCACTTGTATATGTATTTATTTTAGATTTGGTTCAGCCATATCTCTGAATAGATCCCAGACTGGATGGAAATATGTATATTTTAGCAGTGTTTTCAGTACACACACACCTGTTTTCTGCTGCGACTGAGTAGAGCAACAGGAGACATTCTGTCCCAGAGGAACTCTCAGTCGATGACTTGCTGCTGAATTACAACACTTACAACAACAAAAACAGATTGTGATACAAAGTGGGTGCCTCCGAATTTGTCACTGTAACATGCTTCTTTTTTTTTGTCTTTCGTTTTTCTGTTTCTTTTTATTTTACATCTTAGATGACATATTTGATAGCAGTTTCATTAAAAGCTACAGTTTCACCTTTTTTTATTTTGTCTTTCATACAAACGTTTCCATTTGCTTGAAATCACTATCACAGTGCTCTTGTTATAAATAAGATTTTTAGGTAACCATGTACTATGCCTCGTGATTACCTTCATTACATTAGACATGCATACCACGTATGTTTTCCACTATAAATCAATATGTTAAAGAAGGCATTATATTTTCTCCCATTTTCACTGTAAAGCTAAATTCAGAGTTAATGGTCCCAAGCAACACAGAGTGATTAAAGTACTCCTTAAGTAGACATAATAATAATATGGCAAAAGGAAAATAATACAATAGCTCCTAGATTTGGAACTGAGACCATTCCCCATATTTTTATCTATGTGCTTGCAATTATCAGGAAATTTTCGTACAAAATGCTAACTCCTATACAGAAGGAATTTTGACAGTAAAGGCTTCTCAGGCTCAGGAAGAAATTGATCAAACCAGAGTGAGAACCAGAGCTTTAGCCAATATTATGAATAGCCAATATTTCAGTGATTATGATGTTCATTTGGAACATGTTCAAATCTTTGGCCCATCAGCTCAGACTAGGATCCAAATGACCCTCCTTGAAAGTGTTACCCAGGTACAGTTCTCCGCTTTCAAAAGTTCTGATTTCACTCTAACTCTGAAAATGAAGGTTTTGAGAGGAAAAAAAAAAAAGGAAGGAAGAGCTAATTTTTTGCATTGTTATGTGAGGTGAATAGTTAGAAATGCAGAAGAGGGAATGATTAACTGAGTTGGTCAAGCATGGTGCTAATAATGCCAAGGCCATGGGTTCAATCCCTGTACAGGCCACTTAAGAGTTGGACTCAATTATCCTTGTGGGTCCCTTCTAACTCAGAAGATTCTGGGATTCCGTGACGGTGCCTTATGGGTAGAGTGACCACTGAAGTAGGTTCCATTTGGAAAAATGTAATGGGATTGAGTCTGTTCTCAAAACCCACTGCTAAAAAAGGAACTAATTCCCGTGTCAACCTGTCCTGCATGGCCAAATTTCACCTTGAGATACTCCAGTGTAGATGAATTGAATGCAGATAGGTTACATTAATATCATTAGGTAAGGACCTGACATATGCAATAAAAATCTGTATGAAAAAAGATCTACTACACTCTACAATAACTTGATTTAATGAGGTTTTTATTATGTCATTCCCATGGAATAATGCAGTAATTTCTCTGTTGCATAAATATTTCTTTACCAGTTGAATTTATAATGACATAAATCTTCCAAAAGTTACTACAAATAAAAAATCCCTAGGATTTTTTTTTCCCCAGTATAAGTGAGCTCATCATCCTCTCTCCTTCTACAAGGTCAGGGTTGTGCAAGTGGTACCCTAGAAAAAGTTATTGAAATGTAATAAATATTGTTCCGTCAATATCCACAAGCATTCTGCTGTTTTGCTTCTTTTTACCAATCACTGTCATAACAGAAATATTTCTAAAACATGATTTTCTAAGTACTTCATTGGAGTGATTATTGAAGAAAGTACAGATCTTCAAACTTGTCCAAATTCATCTTGATAAAAACATAAACAGAGGCTTGTTAAATGCCTATTTTGTCTCACATTGTTGCACACTTCTGAATGAGAACGATTCGTGACTTTTTTTTCCCTTTGCTAAGTCTGATATCCTAAATACCCAACTGGATATATGCAACCTTTGTAGATACAACACCTTGCTCTTTCATGATCTTATTTCTGACTTTTGCAAAATATTGATTTAGTGTCATAATGCAAAGATGAGCTCCTTCTCTAGGTGGCTGGATATACTAGAAAATAGTTTAGTGTTTATGCAATGGCTTTTTTTTTCCTGGCCTGAAAATTTTATTTATGTCTGCACAATTAAATCAACTTTATTCCTTCATCTCTCCCTCCTGTTACTGTGGATACAGAGAGAGTAGGATTGTGCATTCTCATTTGAAGTTGTAACCGTCACAACAAAGTCAATAGCATTTTGCACCTCTGCTTTTCCAGGCTTTATTCAGTCATACCTTACCAGGCATCTCTGCACATCCTGAAGATCAAGTGCAGGTTTTACAGGACTGAACATTTAATAACTTACAGAATAGGTATAATAAGGGAGCAGATCCGAAGTAGAGGAAAATTAAATACTCCTGGGCTATTTTATTAAAATTTCAGTTCTGCAGAGTTTATAGTTGTAAGCAGGGATGGAATTTAAAAAATGCAGTTTTAGAGTACTTTTATGGAGTTCCTTGCTTGACTGCTGAAAGCTGTAATAATCACAATAAAATCCTGGAATGAGGTGCCAGTATAGCATATCCTATGACAGTGTAATAAGTTATGTTTTACAAATAAACCCTACTAGAATCAAGCAGTCCTACCTAATACCACTGCAAGCTCTGCATGCATCCAGTAATTTTTTTTTAAATGTGCATTTAATAAACATCATATTTCATGATGAAGTGGAATATTTTATTCATTGGATCTCAATTCTGTGGAATCATATGGGAAGACACTGACTGATTCCTTAAGCAGAAAGAAACTACCTAATAAAATTCAGCCTATGTTCTTTAGCTAAGACATCACAAACAATGTTTTGCCCCTAAAGTTCTCTTCACTCCAGGATGCCGTGAAATAACACATGGAAATCTTCAACAGCTGGAAGTTCAAAACCTCACAGGAGGTGCTGAATGAATGGTTGGAGTCAGTTTCTTGACTGTAAGATGCAGGTGGCAGGATGTTGATCTCTTCTGGCTCTACCACAGGGAAGAACACAATTTCAGGACTTTATAATTTAATTGTAACACTTCCTTTGAAGGTGATGGATTTGTGGAATTCAATTTTTAACCACTTATTTAGACAGAAAATGGGCCCCTTCAAACAGAAAGAATTCTTGCATTTCAGGAGAAAAGGGCAAAGAGGATATGCGTAATTAGATGGGAAAATCAAGATTAATGAATATGACAAAATCCCTCCTGATCCATAGGGCTTGTGTTTGCTTCCTACTAGCTTTCTCTAAGAAGGACTCGTCTTTTCCTCACCAGTCATCAAATGATATTGCTTTAAATCTGCATGCTTTTCATGACTTAATAAGGTAGAGGAGATGGGTGCAGAGCAAGAATGTACTCATTTTATCTTTCTAAAGTGTTTGAAAATTCTCAGATTTTACAGAATATTTACAAAATCATGCAAGAAAAGTATGCTTTATATCAGTGAGTTTTCTTTGGACTTAGATCAAGGACTTTGAATTTGAGTGTGTTAAAATATGCATTGTTTGAATGTACAAAGCTTGCTGCAACTGACCTTTACCACTTTTGATTTCAAAACCCACAGCTGGAAGATTTGGCAGTTTTAAATATTTCACTTTTTCTCTAGGACATTCATAAAGAGAATGTGTGGCAGTGGGCCAGGACAAATAACCTGCATTAACCCAGGAGGAAGAAAATTTTCATTTGATTCAGAAGGTTTTCCATTAACCATAGTCTTTGACACATGTAACTTAGCCCGTCTTTAGTTCATTTAGTACATACCATATTGATTTTTTATAGCCCTATTTTTAAACATGAATTACATTGATCCAAAGCCACATACTTCTCAGGAAAATATTTTACTAATGTAATTTTTTTTTTTTGTCAGTTTAGGTTTTAATTTCAATTATTAAACAAACTAGACATAGAGTTAATTGATAGTCATCATATTTGTATTTAAGTAATGGAATTCTGCATAACCCAATAGGACACTCTATCCAGGAGTGATGTCAGATGCACTGGCCTGTTGATATTTTCATCTTGAATTTTTTCCCCTATCAATATTGAAACAATATTTTTTTCAATCTTTTTGACATGTTCTTTCATCATAAAACTGGTTAAAAGGTAGAAAACACTGACTCAGGGGGATCCTTAAAAAAAATTTTAAAAACTTCTGATGTACTGTTTCCGCCTCCCATTTAGACATATTTTAGTTTGGGATATATGTTTAATTTTCTCCAGAGTTATTGCTGAATGGAAACATATTTTAACTTTGCAGCAGTATGTGCTTAATATTGGCAGTATGAAGAATTAGGATAATTATTTATAGGCAATTCTTTTATTAAATAGTCCAATTTTTGCAAATAAATATAACTGTGGCTCAGACCATTAACACATTATCATCCTTCCTAAAAATACTTTCTTCTCCAGCAACATTCAGGAAGCCTTTGCCAAATCATTCACTGTCCTATAAACACCAAGTATATTTTTGCCTAAATAAAAGGAAAATAATTTTGCATAGCAACTATTCATTTTGACAATTTTATCCTACAGTCATACAAAATAAAACTTATTGTCTTCCACAGGAGAAATTAAAAAGCAAGTTCATGTGCTTATCACCTTAATTTTACTAAATACATTAAGCTTCTAAACTCTCTAATATTCACTACAGAATGGAAGGGGTAGGAGGTCTCTCAGCTCATTTCATGTAATTCTTCTTCTATTTTTTTCCAAACATGTTTGCAAAAGCTTTATATTTACCTTGAACACATACATTCCAGTACATATATCAGTAATGCTGTATATAAAGAAGTAATGTCCCCATACCAGTTTTATCAAATAGGGTCCAGTGGATTTTTATTTCTCTGAGATACAGTTCTCATATGATACTCTCCTATCAGTCTTTTATTTAGACCATAATTTAAAGAAAAATTCACAAAGGATAGAAACATCCTAAGTGACTACAGCTAATTACATCATCAAGATCTTTACATGAAAATCAACCCAAAACAACAAAGAAAAGCTTAAAATTTCAGATAACTGAATAGTCACAATGTAAACACTGACACCTTCTCGGTTTTTTTTTTTTTTTTTGGACACTGAATAAGTTGTACAGTAAAGGAAACCTGACTTTAATGACATTATCTGGATTTCATTTATATGAGCTAAACGCATTCTTTTCAGACACTATATTAATAAAATTATTTTTCCAGATAAGTACAATTTAAGCATCTAGTGTGAAGAAAATGTTATATATTCTCACCATCGTTACAGCCTTCATCTACTCACTGTCTATGGTGTCTCTTGCTCCCACCCAAATATATTGCTCTACAATGTAAAACTAATTTATGCAAGAAAAGTATTTCCTCCACAATGTGACATATTGGACCTGTTTTCAACCCTAGACTTACACTGTGTTCTTGGCCAGAACTGTTGACTGTCTCCCCAGTAAAATACTATACTGATATTCAAAGTTTCCTAACAAGAGCAGAGAAAATGCTAAACTATGGGTATATTTTTCACATGGAAGTGATTTTTTTATTATTTTGTAGAGATAGCACATGTTATGTAAGGCCTCAGAATTTGTGACATCTGCTACTAATGCAGCATATGTTGTCTTATGTCCTTAAGGCTACTTAAGGAGATGCTATGTTAGCATCGTAATGTTTACTGATTAATAGCAATACATTATGCCTGCTTACTTGCCCTTTCTTACCCTCACAGGAATTCTGTCAGAGATTTATACATTGATTCTACTGCTACACAGTTCCTGCACTAATTGGGCCATACTCTAGCTGTTGTACCAGCTCCTGAAATACCATGGAGTAAGACATCATTATTATATGGCAGGTATTACATGCCAGCTCTCTGAAAATCTTGCAAAAAAAGTTTAATAATAAGACAACGTGGATGACTCCACATACCAGGTTAACAGAACCTTACTACCGAAGTAGTTTCCAACACAACATTTTGACAAAACACCAACAGATACTCATTTGTTCATAACACTGAGATGCAGGAAGGAAAGCATCGAAGAAGAAAATTCAGAGATATTGTGGGGAGTTTAAGAAAAAAAAAATCAAATGTCTCCACTTTGTCATGTAGCTTACAGAAACAGCAACCTTGTACCCCTCTTCTCAGATAAAGCCATCCACCCCACCCACACAGATTTCACAGTATGTTCTGAGTTGGAAGAGTTCCACAAGGATCATCAAGTCCAGCTCTACCCATACCATATGGGTACCAAACCCACAGCCTGGGTGTCGTTAGTACCATGCTCCAACCAACTGAGCTAATGTTAGACCCAGACCTCATTCTCACAAACGAAGCTACAGTGATTCCAATGATATGTGGTAGACAATGCCATTTAGCCACCAAATGGGCCATCTTTGCCTGTAAACCACCATACTTTCCTATTTCACAGTTTGCCCTTTTTCCCTTTCTCAGTGATCCAGTTCTGTTATCCAGTTGTGAAGGAGATAACAGCTCCATGTCAGATATTCATCTGAAAAGAACTAAGGTGAAGTGTTGTGATAAACACATTGAAATAAAATACCAAAGACAAAAATGAATGGAGAACAAGTGAGAAAACAAGTAGTATGACAATGAAAGACACAATTACTAAAATGAGAGCTACATTTTGCCATGGAATGAGTAGACACGAGAAGGTTTGAAATATAAAATAGCATTGAGAGAAGAAAGGAAGTTTTAATCCTGCATTCACACATATCTATCCCCATTACTAAAATACTGCCAGTTATCTAACATAAATGTGTAGTACAGGCAGGAGCCCGTGCATCAAACTTCAGTGGAGCATGAATAAAATAAAAGTGATTGCAGCCATTGTAATCTTACTACCACTTCATTTTCTTCAGCTCTTGGGTGAGAGAGCAGAATTACTGTGTATGTTATTTTAGTGGCTACACTCATCCTGCTATGTCACTACACTCTCATTGTTTAAAGCAGCTTTATGATGAGTGACATATTTATAGTGTTTCCCATATTATGGCTTTTATTAAGTGGTACACTAAAGTAGCAAGAAAAATCTATATCAAATGAGCCTCCATTTTTAATGGTTTACTGCATCTGCTCTATTTTCTGACTGCTATTTTGTGTAACAAGAGACTGAGATTCTTGAAATCTTTTGTGAAATTAACATCTTACCAGAGAGAGTTCTCCTTGAACTGAATCCAACTATAATAAATCCCAACAAATGCTTTGCCTTCGTTCCTCTATACTTGGACCCTGAATAGCCCTTTGTATATCTAATATCTGTTCTTGCACTGCACCTATTTCCCATCTTCCCAAATACTTAGTTTTGCGCTATCTCATTTCCATGATCTATGCTGTTCAAGTGATCAATTTTCAGATAAGTTAAATATTAGTGCAGGTACTGTTCCTTCACAGGAGCTTTTTCTCCACAGCTGCTGCAGACTTGGACAAATAATCCAGAATGTTCCAGCATACACCGAAGTCAGATATGCTATCTGTCCATACTGTAACAAATGAATTAATATTGCAGTTACTTAGATGTGAAACTGGGTTTTTTTCCAGCTCCACCGTGTGCCCTTACTTGTATGAATTCTTGCATTAGGGTGGAACAGTTACATGTAGCGGATGGCAGAGCAGAAGCTTCAGGATTACACACAGTCTCACGGATTCATCATTC
The DNA here is from genome assembly GCA_013397175.1 of Platysteira castanea. Taxonomy (NCBI): domain Eukaryota; kingdom Metazoa; phylum Chordata; class Aves; order Passeriformes; genus Platysteira; species Platysteira castanea. The sequence goes on from VYXC01004908.1 coordinate 78,729, forward strand.
ATCAACTGGCAGTTCTGGTGCACACTACTTACGGCAATTAAAAAGAAACACATTGCCTTCTGAACAAATAAAGGTTAATTGTATCAACAGAACCTGTACCTGTGGGAGTACGGGGTCACAGAATTGCTGGAGAAGTTCATCTGTCTCCCAGATTAGGACCGGCACGTCCAAATCCAAATGAAATGTGTTATAATCATCATTAAAAAGTTATCAGAGAGGATTTTTGTAGCTGCATGAAGTAACCAGTGTGACGCCAACCAGCGAAGTACCCAACAGCACTGTAGTAAAAGTTTGTACTTCAGTGATCATTGCAGTTTATTCAAATGTGACCAAGTTGACTGAAATAGGAGCTAGCATTTAGATAATGCAGAGGTGAACACCTTAAAGACTTTTATCATGAATATGTGCCCATATTTTTCTGGAACAGCACACAAAAATGCCCCACATCAATTACAGAGGTTACTCATACTTCATAGCTGTCCAGTAATTAGGTAAGATATTTCCATAGAAACAGTGCTACCTAATGCTCTCATCCATCCTACACAGAGGAACAGAAATCACAAGTAAACTGTCCCTTAAAGTATTCCATGACTTTTTTCTCAGAAGGACATAGCTTGTTCAGGAGAGCCTGGGTCTTATCTAACATGTATGCAAACTAGATGACCTGGGATTGCCTGGGAATAAATCCAGAACTAGATTATTTAGCAGAGCAGGCATCCACCTAAAGAGATATCTGTGCCTTCTTCATATGCTCCATGCTTTTTTTCAATTAAGTTCTGTCCTGATAACCCACAATCAGGCAGGAGAAGTTTGGATGAAATAGTTGGCAGATGCAGGCTGGAGGTAGCCTGGGCACTTGGCAAACTGAAAGCAAGGTAGGGCAGTTTACAAAGCCATTTGTCTGCCAGCGTGGCCAACACCATCTGTACTACTGTGACCTGCTGTGCCCCAGCACAGTATCTGGGTCAAAATTTACACCAAAAGTAAAAAAAAAAACCCACAATCACTTCTAGTTTAGACACATTACACAGACAACTGTGCCTTGATCATTTCTGGGGCAGACACAACCAAGTGGACTTGATGTCCACTGCCAGTAACTGAAGCAGTATAAGATGGAATTTGTTGTAGTGTTACTGCCCTAATTTTACATTCTGGTAAAGACAAAATATATCCTGTCACTTTCTTCTGTCTGCAATTCTTGTGCTTTAAAAGACAATAACAGCTAATGGAGGGGCCAGCACAGAAAGNTTACATTCTGGTAAAGACAAAATAAATCCTGTCACTTTCTTCTGTCTGCAATTCTTGTGCTTTAAAAGACAATAACAGCTAATGGAGGGGCCAGCACAGAAAGGTGGGCTGCTAGACCTTATGGTGACAAACAAGGAAAGTCTGGAGATGTGAAGGTTGGGGGAAGCTTTGACTACAGCAACCACAATATCAAGTAGTTCAGTATCCTGCAAGGAGCAGGGCAATGTAAAGGTTATATCTCTGAGTTTCAGGACAGCTAACTTTGGCCTCTTCAGGTATCTTCTTGGAATAATCATATGGGAATGTGCCCTAGAGAGCATCCCCATGGGTGAGAAACTTAGCAAAAGAGGCAGGAGACCTGCATGGATGAACAAGAAACTCCTATGAAAACTCATACATAAGCAGGAGTTAGATGAGGTGTAGGGGACAGGATGCCAGGGATGAATATAGGGATGTTATCAGAGAATACATAAATGAAACAAGGAAGACCTAGGCTCATTTGGAATTAAATATAGCTAAGGATGTCAAGGACAACAAGAAGAACTTTTTCAATCAATTTGAATATAATTCAATTCCAATATAATCTAAATTAATAACAAAAGGGATATTATTGCTGTGTGAGGTGTTGGTGGGAAAGCTGCTGTATTATTCCTGAAGCATTCCTTAACGAGGAACCTCTGGCAGTGCTATTTTGCATGCTTGCACCCAGCTCTCTCACCTGTGCAGTGGGAACACGCAGCACACGCTCACACTGAGCAGGCCAGCCCAGGAGTCACTAGAGGCACAGAGTCAGGAGGAGACTCCTCATATAGAGTTCCGAAGGGTTTATTACCAAGCCATAATGAAGGATTCCATGGACGAAGAGATTGGCCTTCCACCTGTGACACACTTATAAAGGGGTACAGAAGGGAGGCAGGGTAACACAACAACAACCAGTGGGGGGCAGGAGGGGGTGGAGTGGGGGCTGGATTACAACCTTTTAAGGGATAGAAGAGGTGTCTGTCAACTGGCCAATCAGACAGATCTAATCTACACAGAATCACAAGATCTCATGGGAGAAGCCGTTCTCACCGAGTTAAGGGGGGATCTTAGACTTCGGAGCTGGCCCACCAGCGGGCCTCTCCTGTACCTGGGCTCTTTGGCCCCCCAGCCACCACAGCTGCTGGTTCAGCCGCTGCAACAGAATACTAAGGAAAATGTGGACCCACCACTTAAAGGAACAGGGAACTTAGCATCAGAAGGAAACTTTCAAGGAAAGTTGAGATAATGAACACTTTCTTTCTTTCTGTCTTCACTGACAAGGCCAGCCCTCAGGAGTCCCTGACCCAGAAGACCAGAGAGAAGGTCTGGAAGGACTTTCCATTGTTTTAGGAGGTTTAGGCTAGAGATAATTTAGTCAAATTTGACATCCACAGGTCCATGGGCCCTGATGGGATTCATCCACTGGTGCTAAGGGAACTGGCACACATCATTGTTATGGCACTCTCATCTTTGAAAGATCATGGCAGTCTGGAGAGGGGCCTGGGGGCTGGAAGAAAGCAAATGTCACCCCAATCTTCAAAAAAGAGAGAGAAGGAGGAATAGGCCGGTCAGCCCCACCTGGAACAGCATGTTCTGGAGGCCATTTTAATCATGTAGAAGACAAGAAGGTGATCAGTAGTCAGCATGGATTTACCAAAGAGAAGTCATGCTTAACCAGCCTGATCACTTTCTATGATGGGACAACTGGCTGGAGAGACGTGGAGAGCGCAGTGGGTGTCGCCTACCTGGACTTAAGCAAGGCTTTCAACATGACATCCTCATAGGTGAGCTCAGGGAGGGTGGGCTGGATGAGTGGATAGTGAGGTGGATTGGGAACTGCCAGAGTTCAGAGGGCTGTTATCAGCGGCAAAGGTTGAAGACCTATCAATAGTGGTGTTCCCCAAGGTTCAATATTGAGCCCAGTATTGTTTAACTTGTTACATGCCATATGGATACAATCCTGAGCAGCGTGCTCTAGGATGACCTTGCTTNGACTTAAGCAAGGCTTTCAACATGACATCCTCATAGGTGAGCTCAGGGAGGGTGGGCTGGATGAGTGGATAGTGAGGTGGATTGGGAACTGCCAGAGTTCAGAGGGCTGTTATCAGCGGCAAAGGTTGAAGACCTATCAATAGTGGTGTTCCCCAAGGTTCAATATTGAGCCCAGTATTGTTTAACTTGTTACATGCCATATGGATACAATCCTGAGCAGCGTGCTCTAGGATGACCTTGCTTGAGCAGGGAGGTTGGGCTAGGTGACCTTACATATTCTATAATTCTGTTAAAAAACAGCAAGAAGTATCTCCTTTGGTAGTCAAAACACAATCTGCTACAGTTTTTTAAGAGCTCAGGACCTATTTGCAAAATCTTAAAGGTACATTCATATACACCTTTAAATTATTTTAAATTTAAGGAAATTATTCTTTGATCTGTTTCACTTTCATTGCATCATATAATAAAACTTCAGTAATGTGCATTGCACTTATGTTTAAGCAGCCCAAAACTCCCTTCAATTTCTTCCAGTGTCTACTTTAAAGGCTATATTTTTATAGGCTCCGTTCCAGTATGCATATGAACACTGTCATGCTCACTGCTGGAACACCTCAGCAATGGATACAGATGATGATGAGGAGAAAGAATGACAGGTCATGCTCACCTTTGTGTTTTCCAGAGTGGTCACTTCTTTTTCTGTAGGTGTCCTCTTGACCATAAACTTTGTGGAGCAGAAATCATTTTTAGTATCATGACATACATCAGATATTCCACTAGCTCTTAATAAAAGAATAACAAAATTGCGATACTTATAGCCAAATTACAACTCGTAAAAGGAATTAATGAAACTTTTGTGGATTAACTACCCTCTGGTTTTCATTATTTATTCACTTTGATGCTAATTTGAAAAATTCTGTAATTCACCATAGCTCTCCCTATCATTAATGCAAATTAACAAGCTTCTACTGTAATGCAGTTATAATCATCTTCCCTTGCATATATGCACACATTTCTTTAATTAAAACATGCTGTATTTTTAAAAATCAGATTACCAGGTATAAAGGAAACAGAAAACATGAACAATGTACTCAGTTATTTAGATAAAAGCTAGGAGCATTGAAAATGACAGAGGTCTTTTTTTGTGTTTAATAAAAATTAGGCAAATGTAAGAGAGAAATTTTAATGAGATAGTTTCAGTGGAGGTCTTTTAGAAGCACTGCATGCATATTGTATTCATCGAGGATCACTAACAAACCACCAATCCATTTGTAGACATTATACGGTTATAAGTTGCTGATGTGAAAAACAAAAATGTAAATAAACAACACTTTATAAATCTTAACATTGAATAAATAATTTTTTTCCTTCTTATCAATCTAGCTGCCCTTTTCTTATAATATACATGACTTCTTGGTCATTGATGCCTAAGGCTACTGTGTAGTTTCTTAATGACAGAATTTTAATACAGGAAGTGTTCTAAGACAAAATTCTACGTTCAATAGAAATGTGAGAAACATGAGGATGGGCAATCAAAATATTGAAAGGTGATTTTTTTTTACATCCTTTGTCTATATGTTCAAAATTTTTCATTTCCAGTGACTTCATGAATTTCAGGCATTCATAGCTTAAGAGATAATTTTGCTTTTATACACAAATGAAGGTTGTCGTGTCACAACATTTGACAGGTACACAATTTTCTGATTGAAAAGTGATATCAAACTCACCTATCCTGTAATTCATTTGTATTGGTTTGACATTTGATATATTTTCCAGTATTTGGGAAGAAATACAAAAGTTGTAAAGTTCTACAACACAGTTTTATTTTATTTAAATAAAACACTGTTTTATTTTCACAGTTGGATTAGTTACTCTACCACTCCCACCAAGATTAACTGAAGAGAACAGCAACACATCTGTCACATCAGGAATTTCCCTCCTCAAGTGTCTTCTGCTGTCGTGTTACCTTGCTTTGAGTTCATGCTCAAGCCCAAATCTCCCAATTGTCCAGAATGAATGTGTATTGTCTCACACTTCTGTTCAACTGCAGAACAAAGCATCTGTATCCTCAGACAGGTATGAGGTCAGGGGGCAGCAGCACAGACTGTCTTGTGTTTAAGTCCCAGTTCTGCAGACTGAAAGCAACAAGAAGTTGACTGGCACAGCAGGACTTGCTCATACACTACAGACTTGACCAACCTGTATTAGTGGGATCTTGTTACTGTGGCTTTTGCAAGTGGTGTGTGATATGCCAGCAGCATCTGGATTTTCATAATTCATGGTTTTTCGCATTGTTTCTGCAAAAATAATGAGCATCTTCACCTTGTTGAAGCTTTTGGGATGGCAACATGGTCAGTTCCCTAAGGAGGAAGAAGAGCAGGATGCTGTAGTCAGACAAGGAAGACTATATTGGCAACATGAAATACTTCCCAGAAGGAGATGGTAATTGCTTTTTAAAGAGGAGGGAAGGAGGAGGAATAAAAGGGGAGAAAGCTGTAACACAAAAGGTGAACACTAATTTTAGGATAAAGAAAAAAGGAATCCTCTGGGATAAACTTGACCCCAGAAAATGAGAGTCCCTGTACCACAAGACTAACTTAGCATGTTAGTCCACATGATGGAGGGGAGCCAAGTCCATGAAAAAAGGTGGAGAAACCACTGGTTGAATGAAAAGAGGGAGAGGAAAGAAAGGAGTGGTTGACAATTGGGGAAGGAATAGAAGGATATGGATGAGGAAACTACAGTTGGTAATGGTGTTTGTAGCTGTGGAAGTCCAGCCTATACACTTAGGACTTGTGTGTATAATGGGTCTTGCAGCAAGTTTATGTGTGTTAATATAAACTGTCCTCTTCCTGTCCACAAAAAGGACAAGCCAGGTGGGTCTACAATAATGTACTATTTAATCTATATTTGCACCCACAGAGTAGTGGAGACTACCTCACCAGCATGTAGTGTGTAGGCACAGCTGCATGTATCTTCACAGATATAGAACCTTTCTGGTGAGCATCACTGCACAAATGTGATTTGTGGCCCTGAATAGCCTGGGAAAGCATAGCAAAGGAATCCTCTTTTGCCTTATAATCATGGATAGTGGTAATGTGATGATGGGTACTGTCGACCCAGATAGGAGCTGTCTACCTGCTAGAAAGACCTGTCAAAGTGCAAATCCTAGCTAGGCAGCTGGCTGATGAAGTTGTATTTGGCTCAGAAATCTGGGGTCAGCTCAGACGTTGACAATACAACCTAAGGCATAAGGACTAAAAATGGCTGCTTCTCCTAGCAGCAACCTTTAAACAAAAATGTTATCTTTTGCATAACTAGTGTGAAAAATGAGTTTCAGTGGAGTAGAACTGCCTCATGTTGTAAAACAATCATGGCATGTAATAATCTGAGTTGAGGTAAAGTCTGAAGAACTAAAATGTACAAATCTATCTTCTGTCTCGTAGTGAACAAAAGATAGTAGAGGAAGAGACAAGTTTTCCCCAGAAGACAAAAAGGGGTTTTGATCTCAGTTCAATGAGGAGAAAAAGTTCTGAGACATTGCTCCATGCTAGTATCTGAGTATTTAATGTGTGGGGCCAGGAAAGTACCGCGTAATAGCGAGCTTGCACAGACAGCACCAACAGGATGCAAGCCTGGAGCTTCCACTCCGGACTTTTGCAGCCTCATAAACAAAATGAGCAGACAGATCAGCCTAACGGATTAGATATCACGAGGTCAGTGTGTTATCCAGTGCTATGTTGGATGTGGGTGGACTAAAGTAGAAAAAGAAACCATGGGAATTAGAGATGAATGTGATCTATGGGGAAATAAAGCCAGCAGGTAGGAGGTGAAGTAATTTATTTATTTGTTGAAAGGGTTGTGCTCCTTTGTCAGAGAATTTGTGTAAATGATACACAGGAAAAGTAATTTTGTGAGATTGATAATACCAGTAATGAAAGAGTCAAAGAGAGGAAAATCTTTTGGCAGTTAAAACAGTATTACTATTTGTCAACTAGCATATTCCTAACTTTGAGGACCACTCACAACTTAATTCTGAATGTTATAACTTGAACGCATCCCTACCATCTGCAGACTTGAGAGCTGAAATTTTCCCATTCTGAAGTGTTTTCTGAACAATTTTCCTCCACCTTGGAGCAAAAGAGAGAATCTCCTAGGCTAGGAGATGCATTAAAATCTCATTGAAAAAAGAGTCACTGTTAGAGTAGCAAGGACCCCTAACCTGCAGCTCACAAATTAAGGCAAAGAGGTGAAAGGGTCCCACTTTTCTCAAGATTTGTGCTTGTTAATTGTGTATACCTTGTAGAGGTTCTCAGCTGATGTCAATCAGCAGAGCCTGCCATTGGTATAAGTGATGCTGCACTAATATACTCCCACAGAGAATTAGGCTCACAATGTGTTAAATGTACTGGATTGGGAATGAATGTGATATTACATTTGGATTCCAAATGAGTGCTGCATCATTTTTTTCTTTCTTATCTGACAGTTGGAAAGTTGGAGACGTTGCATGTCAAAAAGAATAATGTTACACTTATTTTGAGCAGTTGACAGGCATGGCTGGAAGTCTGATATGATTAATACCTCAATAATACAGCTTCAGTAAGTTAGTCCCAATAGATTCACAACCTAGAGAGAGTGCCAAGATACTAATAATAGTTAAGGTACTTCTATTAGATAATGAATTCCATTTTTAGCTTTGTTTTACCAAGCAGCTTTTATAATGCATTAAACTCAAAAGTATTAAGGAGGTCTCTTAAACACAAGTGAGTGGAGAGGAAATGGTTGCAAGGACCTGTGAACACCGTCTCTGAGCAGAAATAGCCTGAGATACCTATCTTCATATTCATTACCTTAGCAACACCTTGAGAATTTTTCCCTCAGATAAGTTTTTGGATATAGGGAATTTTTTTGTCTTTCTCTTCTACGATGTCTGTGGAACAGATGCTGCCACACCCAGTAGGGAAAACCAAAATATCAAGCTCAAATGCATGTAATCTCAGCTGCAAAGTAGGGCCAAAAATCATAAAAAAGTTCTCCTTCTTGTGTTTTCTTTCATTCCTAAAGCAGCAGGAACATTCAGATCCCTTTCCTTCCCCTCACTAGACCTAAGGACAAGGGATGTCTTTATAGTGACAGAAATCCAAAACTTATAGAAAGACCTTGTCTGTAGATGCCTCCTTTCTGCATCAGCCAGCAAGTGGAGTGAAATTCAACTTACACAACAGTATCATTCCAGGAATTATGCTTATCCAGACAATACAGCTCCAGTCCAGGAAGAATTAATTACTGGATATGTTATTTTTTTACTTCTTTTACAGCGTCTTTATGGATAAGGGTGTCAGCTGAGCTGGTAAGAAACTTTGCAGTAGATCAGTGTTGAGTTCAAGCCTTGCTCTGGTGACATGCCAAGTACCAGCAGCAGGCAGCTTAGCCATGATAGCTTACCTGGTTATTCATACTGGAGGATCAGAGGCAGGAGCATAGGTGCTGACCACTCCATATTTTTATGTGGCTTTGCTCTGTAGTCTAGTTTGCCTTTACAGAATGGGTTATTCATATGCATATGCATAAAGCAGAGAGGTTCTCGCAGCAATAAGAACCTTATTGAATTGGGCACGGTGCATGCATGTTATTAGAAACAGTCCCTGTTTAATAAATCTTTAGTCTAATTACAGAAAATGGGGAGAAGAAGGAACTATTTCATAGGAATTTCGAGAATGAAAAAAAAAAACCACTGAGGGGGAAATACAGATGTTGGAGTGAAGGCAGGTAATGTCACTGCAACAGATTAGCACAGTGAGCAGCACTGAATTTGGTGGAGCCACAGATGGTGAGCTCCTGCAGGAATGTGGAGAGGGAGGGATGTGCTCACAAGGACAGGCTAGGGTGCCTTTCAAGGGTGATAAAGGGACAAGGTAAAAGGGGAATATAATGAGATTTAGGCTAAGGGAGAGATTGAAATAGTATGGGCAAAAATTAAATGACAGATGTTAAGGTGTGGAGGAGTAAGTTTAATAATAAATTGGGGAATGTAAACAACACAAATCCCAAACTATGATATGAGATAAAGTGGAAAAAAATATATATCAGTCAGTATAGAGGTGGAAATTAAGACGGCAGGCTTACTTTGGATATATTTAGATTAAACTTCTAATGCTGAAAAAAGCAAAACTAAAAATATATAGATTTTCCTTTTAAATTATCTTCCATCAGAACTTAATTTTTATAAACTACAGTTTTACTAAGAAAGCTTATTAATCTACTTTATAATTATAAACTTGCCCATTCATGTTCCAACTTTGAGAAATCTTCTTTTGCTTTCCATATCTATTTGAGCAATAATTTTGTTTGAAAGCTATCACCAAAGCATGCTCCTGGTTGCTGTTCTTTATCTGCTGATGAATTGAGCTTGTGGATATCAACTCCAAAGTCAGTTATATTAAAGTTCTCTTAAACTGACAAAAGTGATCAGATATGAAAAAGTGGTGATTTTACACTTTAAAGTATAAAAATGTGGCCTATTCACATTTTGATTGCTCTTTGAATTATTTCATTTCTTTTTTCCCTGATTTCACTTAAGCCTAGGATTTGAGCTGATAAATCAGTGCTAGCATGCACTCCCCCACTAATGCTCTTAATGGGCACTCTCTTTGAAAGTTAAAACATTCTAGGAAATCACTCAAACAGTCTTGAAAGGCTAAACATAGCTTTGAAATCTTTCTCATGTTGGGTAAGGTTCTCTTAAGCTTCTAACAGAATTACATAAAAAGTGCAAAGCCTTGAAACTAAAAATGTTTTATAATAACCAGTTTCATTGCTATAGTCACAATGGTCGTTATGATGATCCAAATACTCACCATTGTGTTAATGGAGATTTTCAATTCCTACATGCATTATTTTTGAAGCCTTGTAGGCCATCTCCTTTTCAAAGTTTCAGAAATATTCTTATTTACATAACAGGTGAACAAACAGCACAATATTTGTCTGCAGATCCTTTTTGGCTACTCACTGTGAGTAGCAATATCTTCCTCTCATTATCAAATGACTTCTTTTTTAAAGCTCAGTGAAATTAAGTGAGCATGAACTAAATATTTAATGCATACAGACTACCTGAGAAAAATCTTTGTTTTAATCTTACTCCTGTTCATAGATGCAAGGAGAAATCTTATTTAAATGTACAATGTGAATGTAATAGGACATGTATTTTTAGGAGGTCTCCAGTTGTTTTTCTATCACATTTCTCAGTCTATTCAATTACCTATCTCTTCTGAAAATGCCAGTTGTCCCAAACTCTTTGATGTCCATTGACAGCAACTGCTAGTAAAGCAATTCACCCAGTGACCATGAAGACAGTCCACACAGGCACTAGCAATAACACTGAGCACAGCTTCACTGCCCTGTAACACATTTGCCAGCCTAATATTCACTTCTCAAATATCTCACACATGTCAATACCTGCTTCCTCCTCTTGTCACTGAAAAATACAAAATAAATCTCCAGCCAGTTTGCTATGTTAGAAAGCCAACATTACTTTATTAGCAGTGCTGGAAGCGTGGGGGTTGCTCATTAAGCAACGCACACGCAGCAACCTAACAGAACAGGTTATATTCTTGAAACTAATACATATTTATCACATTTGTATTACATATTCATGACATTGCCTGAATACATGAATTTATGCTAATTATTTCCATGGACTTATTTGGATATGGTTCTGGATCTTCTAACGAATCTCTTCTCCTTGAGAGTGTCTCAAATATGTGGTTAGGTCATAATGTACTCCCCTTATCATTCTTTGCCCTGACACAAAATCCTTGCTCTCAAAACTAAGACATCTGCTAGTACATATTAATCACTGATGCAGGTAAATAAGGAAGCAATTCCTGGCACAAGAATATTCATCACAGATATAGGGATCAAACACTATAGCACTGAAGTTAAAAGAATTTTCCAACATCTTCCCCCACTGCTGCATAGACTCCTTTTTTAAAAAAAAGGGACTTACAATCTGGTTATTAAAATTATTAGAGAAATGCCTCTGCCCAAATTAAGATGCAAACGAGACTGTTTGTAAATGGCAATGGTATGGCTTTTATTTAACAGTAAATGTAAGGAGAGAGAGAGAGAGAAAAACAAATAGAAAAAGGGGGAGTGGGGGAGAGAAAGAGAGTGACAGAGAAACAGATTAAGAAGAAAATATCACCAGTCTGTGGATCCCCATGGCGTCCCGTTGATCCTGTTCTTCTGGTCTTCTTGGTGGTGAGAGTCCTGCAAAACATAAAGTTCAATGGATAAATATATGTTTGGGCCAGGTGGGAATGCCCAGGTAGTTCCTCTTGTGAAGGGGCAAGTTTGACACAGTCTCTTGCAACGGACTCTGGATCTATTTTGCATCACTTTGCATTCATGTGCAGTCATCTGGTGGAAGGCCTCAGGAATCACTCTCAGGGGTGGTTTGGGGGTCTTTGATGGTTTGTGGGTCTTTGATGGTTTGTGATACCTCCTCAGCTGCCTCTCACATGACTGTCCCATGGATGTGGCCTTCCTGGGGTGGGGTTTACACCTGAGTCAGTTTGTGTAAGGGAGGATGGGTGTTCACTGCCTCTGACCAGAGGTTAAGCCACACACCCAAAACTCTCCTCCTCCCCCTTGGTTGGAGGGCAGTGTGTGCAAACCTGGCCTCAGCAGATGAGCCTGTGTGCTGTGGCCTTCCCCCACCCTGAACCCAGCCAGAGCTGATTTTCAAGACAGCTGCTGGGTTTGGCTTTCCTTGTGCATACATTCCTCTTCCTCAGCCCTGTTTACTTCTCCCTAGACCTGAGATAATTGGACTCTAGTGTCAGCTTCAGTTTATCTCAAGATCCGTTTGCTGGATTATCTCACAGTCCAAAGTTCCAGTCAGGACGCATATTCAGGGAAGGGTGGTCTTAAGTGGTCACAGCTTCTTTATACAGTTTTGCCATAATGGCCAAAAAGTCGTTCATAACCATGTTTAAGCCAGTAACCGTAACATTTCAGTCTCTCACACTTGTTTGGTAATGCTCTCCTGACAAACAACAAACTCCTGACATCTGTTACTGAATCCTTTTCAGAATTGTGATGCTCCAAAGGGACACCTGCTGTCATGAATCAGACAGAAATCTAGGAGGCAGGAGTTTCTTACACCTACTTTTGACATTAATTTATATTTTCCTTATGTTCATCTGTGAGTATCTCAATTTACCACAACTTAAAGGTAAAGAGCTGTGGCCTTGAAAACATGCCAATATTATAGAAGGGAGCTGTTCTTAAAACCAAATCAGAAAGAGCTAAAGGCATCTCCTTCAGTGAGATTACCACTTCTCAGGTCACAGGGGCACTACTTGAATTACTCAAACTGCTCTAAAAGTTGTAAGTACCACCTACAGTACATTGCTATTAGGCTAAAAACACGCTCTAATAAATGGTGAAACAGATACTGTTTCTTAATTTATGAGGATTAGGGGACTATTTTGTTTTCACTCACGAGAATACTAATAATCATATTAACTCAGAAGATTATAGCTAAACAGAAGATATATTTAGAAATAATGTATGTAATTTCTACATTGTGTATTTCAAATCCAAAGAGAAAAACTACCAAATGAGGCACTGAGTACCAACAATGGAACATAGTACAATTAGACAGTTCAGAGATTATCTCAAATGGACTTGATGTAGTGAGTTACTCACTTGCAAGATTACACCAAAGATACAAGAGGGGAAGTATAAATATCACAAGACAATCACTTACATAGTTGAAATAGAGAACATCACAGCAACAACAATAGTCTAAACCCAAAAGGAGAGTGAAAAACACAATGTGATACCTCTACTTTCCATAATAGCTTTATTATTACTATTTCATAGAAGAATCCTCCAGTGAAAAAAATATGTTACCCACTTGTGCATGCTAGCAGTCTAGCTCATTGCTCCCCTTCAGCAGCCTGGTTTATATGGATTAAAAATCACTGAGCTGCTTTGTGACTGAGAAATACCATTTTTCATACACGATGATTGAATAATTGAACACATAATTAAAAGACTGCCATATCTTACCAAAAAAGTAAGACTGTGCTTTTATGAGTTACTGTCTTTCAAATCTGAGTATTTTGGAAAGTAGCTGACCTCAGGAACTGTAGCAAAATATTTCAGTTTTGGCTTTTGTCCTCCATGTTTTGCTAAGTTGTTGTCCTTATTTGTTGTCATTTTTATTCAGGGAGAAGCATATAAAAATAATGCATTATCCTATGCACCAGTGATTCATGGTACACTGACAGTTTCAGCATCAGGCTCTCTAAGGCTTCGTGTTTCATTCTATAAACAAACAAACTCAGTGATGCATCCTTGCCTTCAGGTCCTGTGTAGACTTCTTAAATCCATCTATATTTTGAAACGTTAAAATATATTGTATATATTTCCCCAAAACAAAAATATGGGACCTTTGCAACAATCTGCCCAGTGAATTTGTTGGTTTCTTCCTTTTCTCTCTATCTTCAAGGAAGATTACCCTCTCCCCTCTCTTAGAATAGGACTGTTACCAGCCAAAAAATGTCAAAAAACCTTTTTCTGTGAAGCCATATATGAAATTCCTCTGAAATTTCATTCTGTTTGAATGGGATTTACTTTTTTTTTTTTTTTTTGTGTTGGCTATAAAAGTAGGATACTTTTACCTTACAGTGCTAGTATCACTTTGGATTGTACAAGATGATATAGAAAATGGGTTTGTTATCACCTATGACCTGGCAGACTTAGGGGTCTGAATCTCTGAATTGCTACTAAGATTTCCTGGCAGCAATTTACTATCAGTGCTTCTCTTTTGAGTTAATGTGGCTTCCACACATGGAAAAGAATAAACACAACTTACATTTATTAAAATGCATATGAAATTGAATCTAGCTAGGTAACACCAACACTCTTCTTCCCTTATAATGTATCTGATATAGGTTTGCTTAACAAAATAAAAGCATACCCTGACCTGATTTATCCTCTAATTATGTAAATTTTCCATTATAAATAGTGCCTGTCAGCAAAAAAATTATAAAACAACTCCCCTTGAATATAATCAGAATTAGCACTAGAAGGTTTAAAATTCAAGGAAAGAAGTACTGAAACCATGGATCTTTCCCTCAGTATTTTAATTAATAGCCAGTAAGAACTAATTTTGGATTTATCTAAGTGAAGTACATGAAAACAGGCTTAAATCACAGGAAAGTTTTGAACAGAAAGGATGATAAAACACTGCAGTGAAAGCAGGAGGGCTAGGGATGAAAGACCTATTTAGCTGTGGTGTGCAATTCACTGTTAAGAGTTTGGGTTTATTCTGGTGATATATAGTTCTTCTACAGATTACCACATCTGCAAAATTCCAGTGTAAATTTTCCATACACAGCATTCTTGTAAAGGAGGTATAGCGTCTCCAAGACTGCTGTTTAGTTCAAATTTCACAGTGGTGTAAGTCCATATGGGCATTATGGGATAGAAGAGGAGGAGAGCAACTATGAATGAAAGGATGGAGCTCACACTTAAGGTGTTTAGTCTAAGCAAACTAAATAACATCTCTGTATACAGGGGGGTCTTACAACATTTGTTCAGTTGCATCGGATATGTTATAATTTAATATCACGTCCTTTCTTTCAAATTTATGTTGCCATTCCTTCTGCTGCATCCCATATTAACACATTATATTTTAATAATTCTGTAAACACTGAAATCACCTTAGTCTTTGCTGACCTTGCTATTGCAATCTGTAAATTCAGATTATTCACTTGCTTCAATACTCAAAAGTAGAAAATAAACATTAGTCCTAGCTCCTAAATGATTAATGTTTGGTGCACTTCAGCAGCCAACTAAGTGAGACAGTCTGGTGATAATTCAATATTCTCTTGATTAGGTGTGACTGAAGTAGACAGATAAACTCAGGTTGAGAATGCAGAGTAAATTCACTGTAATTCAATAAAGTCTGTATGGGCAAATATATTTTACTAGAAGTTAGATACCCTGCTGGACAAAACACCTCAAATTCGTTGTTTAAACAAGAAATATAGACTTCTGGAAATAAATTCTTTTATTCAAGCAAGCTACTTTTAATGTAGCTATCATTAGGAGAAATTTCTTAGATCCAAGATTTGAAAAAATAAAAGAAACATAAAGCACTCAACTACATCCTGAAGCTAACCAGGTAAAGTGACCAGGTAAATGTTTAGGCAAAGCATATTAGTAGACATAGCACTTTTTTCTTTTTTAATCTTTCTCTCTCACACACAGATACACTCTTGTATCAGTGGAATAATTTTACAATGAAGAGTTCAATTAAATAGACTTAAAACAAGCCTTTTCTACACCTAACCCTAAAGGAAGTCCACTGGCATTGAGGAGACAAAGTCCAGTTCTCTGCTTTGTATGAGCTCTAATGATCAGGAGAAGCAGAAGGATGTGATGAGGCCACCACAGGTGAAATCCAAATCCCCTCTTCATACAGAGATGAGAAGTGTCTGTGTGTCTATGTGTGCACATAGATAAGCATATGAATTTGTTTCCTTTTTAAATGAGCAATGTTCATAAGGGTTGGGTTTTTCCAAGAAAGCAATGAAAGTTGCTATCTGCACTCATATTTGACCCAGAATTCACTTTGTAATATTTCCATTGTGTATTGTGTTCCTGATTAACCAAACTATTATTTTATCAATTTCTAGTTATATCCAACTTGCCTTCCCCATATTGCTTCAATAAATGGTACCAGAGGCAGAATTAAGGTTCTATTAAATATATAGGAATTGAAAAAGAAAAATCTAAGAAAATTATTTAACTTCTTCCATGTTTCTTGCAGCTTTATTGAAATACTTAGTTATACAGACAGGAACTCAATTTCTGAATCCCAAAGCATTACAATTTTATCATTAGCATTTCTGACAGATCAAAAATATAAATATCACCTGTGTTTTACTTGTCCTCTATAATCTCCAACTTTTATTATAATGAGCAATATTTTATGATGATAGGATGCAATAGTAATATGATTTCAATTACTAGCAGAATAATAAGAAAACCCAACTCTGTTCAATGTGAGAATTTTAAATTGTGTGAAACTAATTTTGACTAGGACTGTAGACAGAACATACTGCTTCAAGACTAAGTTTCAATGATATCTTCAGAAATAATGTATAATTATTACAAGTACTGCATATGTAGTATGTTGCATTTTGCTGTAGGAATGTACTGTGAGACACGAAAAAAAAATTCTCCAAAGGAAAAAAACCTGAAGCTATGTAAATTCAGACCTGACATTAGGTGAAATGTATGTAACAGTGCTGGTAGTTAATCATCTGAAGAATTTATGAGGGATCTAGGAAGTATGGGCTGCACTCTTTCTACCTCTTCCCCTGGGTGCACTCCCTCCACATCCCCAGCTTGCTGGAGTTAATGAAAAGCATGAACTTAAACTGCTCAAAAATCTGGCTGGAATTTCTCACTTAATATAAAATCTCCCACATGCTTGAAATATATGAAACTGTCAGCTAGAAATTTAATTATAATACAAATGTTTTCAACTGACTGGAAGACTGAAAAATAAATTATGAAAAAGAATATGAACAAATAAAATATTTTATTTCATAATGTATTAAATTTGTAGAATTAAAAAAAACAAAAAACCCAAGAATCCCAATGCCATTCAGGTGACCTGGACATCTGACATGTAGATGCCTGCAGCTGAGCAAATTTTCTTGTGGTCAGTAAAATCAAGTACACTTGTATGCAATTAATTTCATCCCTTTGTAAAATAAATTTCTAAATTAGGTGTGATAGGCTGGATTCTTACAGTGTTTCTTTCTCTGTGTTGATGATAAAAGAGCTCTAGATATCTCTCTGATCTGAACACCTGTGCAGAAGATCTCTTTGGCATCATTTTGCATATTGTAAAGGCATGAAAGCAGCTCAGCAGATCAATGTTTCCTTTTTTTTTTTTTTTTTAATGGTGTATTTCAGAACATATTGAACTCAAATGGCTGTCTTTGTTGAATAAGTCTTCCTTGAGTGTGTTAGGTAGTGAGAAGCATAATACGTTGCAGTGGTGTCATGTTTGCTACAGTGCTGACTTTTTTGTTTTCTCTTGTCCCAGTAGACTGCTACAGAAATTCCAGTTTCTCACAATAATTATACAAACTGCAAGGATGTCTGACAAGTTTTACAATTCTATTAATATATCTAATGTATCTGTTGATTTATTTATTCTGCATTTAATAGTACTGTCTTGAGTCTTGTAAGGTATGACTCTTTTTTCCAGACCTCAAATATGATATGTATCTATTTTCTCTGTTATTCAGATATGAGGTACCATATTCCATGTAATAGCACAAGGCTAGGAGATATATACATACCAAGATATATTGACTTCAAAAGAATTGAATGTAAGTTTAAGTGTGTAATGCAACTGCAGGTTTTCTGTCAGAAGCTTTGTAAGTTCAATACTAAAGCCATTTTTTAATGCCAGACTATGTATTGTGAAAGAGTCTCAGAGGTGGCCAATGCATAGCTGAGGTATTTCATATCAACCCATTTAATAGTGTTCTATGAAACAGAAAAACCAAGCCAACACCAAACCAAAGTTTTGGAAAAAAAAATAAAAGGCACCAAAAAACAAAGAAGAGAAAAATCAAATTGTGGGTTTCATACTTAGAAATAGAATTTTCTGTTCTCCAGACCTTTACCACCAGTAAATAAATATAAGACTAAATACTAATCTGTAAATTGTGTAGTCAATATATAGTAGGTTTCTTCCTGTAGACCATTGCATAGCTATATAAATGATCTCTCTCCTGGTGTTGGCTGTATTCTTTTTTTAAAGGCAGCTGTCTTTATTCTTAATATCTACAACAACACAAACAACAACATTTTAACTTGCATTTTGCCAATTCAGTAATGCAAAGACACCATTGCTCAATAACGGAATCTTTATGTGATAGGAACTTGGTATTAAGAAATGCTTAAGAAATGCTTAGGATAAACAATACTGTCATATTTAGCATGAGGTAAGAGTGGTAAAAGCATATCTCCAGGCAAATAAGTGAGAAAATCATAGAAGACAGACTAAGAGATTTGTATTCCCTGCAATACATAAGCAATTGCTCATGGCTCGTGACATATCTCCAGTTTGGAGTTCTGTCAAGACAATCAAATCTAATTGACTTCAGTTCATGATCAAAATCACAAAAAAAATATATTGAAAATATCTTCAGAAACATTGAAAAGGTCATGTTGAAAATGAGTGAGGGTTATGTCCAGTTACTGCTGCCGAAATGGGCATTGTACCTCAATTCCAAAATTAGATGAGCATTCTGCATCAACAATTCCAAAAGAGCGACCAAAGAGGCATGGGAAGCTGATATATGCCTACAGGTGGATGGCTGATAGAGCATTTGTGTGATAATGGGAAAAACTTCACAGTGTAAAATCAAGGATTCCGGAAATGAAAGAAGGAAATGTTATTTTGTATTCTTTTTATAAATGACCAGCATTTAATAGTGTACCTTAAACCTATACAGAACATTTCACAGTCCTTTAAGACTACACATATTCTAATTTTGTCTTAAAAAACAATAGATCTTGTCTTTTGGAGAGTTTCTTTTTTGACATCTCCCTCATTTTTGATCTTGGCACTGTCTTCTTTGGATATATTTCAAATTTTTTACTTAATAAAATGTCTTTCAGATTGGAAATGAATAAGCTGTCCTTCCGCAGTTCACACCCAAAGATCAGAAATGTTTTTCATCTGCCTTTAAAGGTGCAGCATGCTCTAAATTCCTTCACTCATGGGACCTCCCATTGTTCTCTGAGAAATGACTATACTCGTGTCCAGTCTTTTACAGAAGAGGAAAACTATATCTGAATCATTGTAAATTCTCAAACTAATTACTCTTTTCTCATTTCATAAAAGATATAATAGTCCCTTTGAGTTTCTTTAATTTTCTTTTTTGATTATTTTATGTAGAATCTTCATCAGAAAACACTTTGTTAGAAAAAATTCTATAAAAATAAAAATCTCCTTTCAACTCATCATGGTTAGACTGTCCCTAAAACTCAAATGTCATATTAAAGGGTCTATATACACAGAAACTTTCTTTCCATTAATACATCATAATTAATTTGTTTCTCTCCCTCTTTTGTTTCAGAAACATTCAATGTTCTTCTCATACTTTCCCTTTAAAACAATAATACTGACAACAAAATTATGTTAGATGTGTACTCCTGGTCTAGCCTCCTTCATCCCTAATCCTTTCTGCCTATAAAATTACATTTACTTGTAAAGATCATTTCTGCAAAAACCAGAAAGGTAATGCATTAGAAGTTTGATTATAGTTCAAATTAATCTAAAAGTATTTAGAAATTTCACATACTATTTTTGTCCAAGATTCTACTTCCCCGAACCAAATTACATGTGAACCCAATAATTTTTCTTTTCTCCAAAACATCCCTTCTTCATAAAATCCAGCAGCAAACTCACACTGACTTCAGTTCAGAGGAGTAGATTAGATGATCATGGAATGGAATGAGGTTATGGAGTCCTTTAGTATCCAAACACCACTCAGACAGAACATGATTTAAAAGTCTTACTCTTCAGTTGTTGCACCTTAAATCAATGCAGAGGAAAGAAAAATGTGTCCACATAAGCACAGAGTCTTAAGTTTGAAAGGTATAGATCACTAAGCCCTCTCACACTTGCAGAAATTGTCCCTTAGAACTTAGATGCTGCTCACTTGCTTTGTAAAAAAAAAAAAATCACTTAAGGCTGCAGACAAGCTGGTCAGCAAGCCATGCAAATTCCTTAAAAGTATCTTTAAAAGGAAAGAAATAACATTTTTCTGATAAGGATTTTATACAAATATCAATGTGACAATGTAAGAGAGAATAGAGCTTATATTCTTGCTTGTCTTGCTTCTAGAATTCCTTACTTATTGCTGCTATTGTTTTGAGATATATAATTACAGTAAACACAAGTCTAAACTGGATACTTTTAGAACTGCTAAATACTTGACAAAAACAAGTAATTACTGATATGAAGTTCAGTACAGAAAAAATAATTTTATGAATACATTAAAAAATTTACACAAAAAATATTGTCAGGATTATTTGTTGTCATAAAATATTATAGAATTCATTTAGTGATTTTGATAAGGTTTTTCTGCTGGATTGAAAGAAGCCTTGATTTCAGTTTCCAGTTATAGACATGCAATTATATCTGACATTGCACTCATTTGTTGTTTTGTTTTCAGGTGAACCAAACAAAATCTCAACAAGAATGAATTATAGAAATTAGCACACCTTTGTTATTCATTCTGCTGGAAGTCGCTCAACGTTTGGTAGTTTTCAAAAGACAGGGTAAATTTAGATAGTATTAATAAAACCACTGAAACCAGACCAGAATGTATTCATCGTGTCAGTTGCACAAATATATTTTACATGTGCTCTAGGATGTAAATTAGTTTGCTCAATATTTGCCACATTAAGAAATAAATGCAGTAAGTCCCCTCATTTAAAAATGTCCAAGTGATACAATTCTAGAGATGCTAATGTGTCTCCACAAATTAAAGAGGAACTCAGATGACAAGATATGACTAAACACCTAATTTGTAAACACATACACCATCGTCCCTAGGAAAGACCAATTCTACCCCTTGAAAACTACTACCCTCCATCTTAGAAGGTATACAGAAAAACTAAACAGTGACCAACAACAGTGACTCAAAACATATTTCCATATAGGAAAAACTGAATAGATTCGGTGCCCTTATTGGATAAGAGACAATTGAGACAGGACATCACTGTCTAATGTGTGGGTAAGAGAGAGGAATGGGGTATGATTATTCACTACTTCCTATGCTACAGAAAACTGGTCATAACCAGTGAAATTATTTGATAACAGGCTCAATTCAGACAAAAGAATATCACAAAATGCTTTGTTGAATTGAAAAAGGGATTAGTTTGGTATATGGGGAAAAGCCCGTCAGCAGCTATTAAAAATGAGTCTTGTGCCTAACCTGCAGCTCAGAAGTTCTTAATCCTCATGATTGTCAGAAACTGATATGATATAAAAGGAAAATTGCTTTATAATATTTTCCATTTTCCCTTAATCTTTCTGTAAGACTTTTCTGGTTGCTACTGCTACAGACTAGCTATTGGACTAGACAAACCTGTGGTCTGACCCTGTGCAGCTGCGGAATTGCACTGGTTTTCAGAACAGAGAAACACCGAAAGAAGTCTCTGGTACCAATCATACAATCTTTACATAATAAATAATAATAGGTAAGGATTTTTTTATTCATGTAAAGAGTTTTTCTTTGTTTTCATACTACAGTATTATTTATATGTATTCAGTAATTTTGATTTCCAACTTCGAATATTTTAAATTATTTTCAGTATCTGTTGCAGAACATTTCATGCTAAATTTAGTTCACATTTATGGAACTTTACTCCCATTTTATTCCTCCAAATCGGTGTAGAAAGTTTGGTGTTGAAAAGCAGTCTTACTACTGAATTTCTAAGCTGCTGGGGATTTTACATAAGGCAGAAAATCGTTCTTTTCAATCCCTTTTTTGAATCCCTGGTTTAGAGACTTGATTCATTCCACCCATGTTGCCTTAAATTACACATGCTGAACAAGTATAAAATATTCAAGAAATATGATCCTAGAGGGCTGTAATCAGTCGCATAGAGTTTAGTCTGAGACACTAGTGGTGTCCCCCCAGGGTTCAGTACTGGGCCCAGTATGGAATCTGTGTCCAGTTCTGGGCTCCTCATTAAAATAGGGACAAGAAGCTCCTGGAGCAGGTCCAGAACAGGGTGCCAAAGATGATTAAGGGAGTGGAGCATCTATTTTTACAAAGAAAGACTGAGAGAGATGGGCCTGTTCAGCCTTGAGAAGGGATGACTGAGAGGGAACCTTATCAATGTATCTAAGTATCTGAAGAGAGAGCATCACTAGTGGGATTCACCAAGGGGCCAGTCCAGTTTAATATCTTTATTGACGATCTGGATGAAGGGTTCTAGTGCACCCTCAGTCAGTTTTCAAACGACAAGCTGGGTGAGAGGGTTGATCTGCTAGGGGTAAGAGGGTTCTGCAGAGGGATCTGCACAGGCTGGATAGATGGACTGAGGTCAGCGGTAGAGGCTGAACAAGACCAAATGCCAGGTCCTGCACTTGGGTGACAACAACCCCCTGCAGCACTAAGGCTGGGAACAGAGTAGCTGGAAAGCTGCCCAGTGGAAAAGGACCAGGAGTGCCAGTTGACAGCAGATGAACCTGAGCCAGTGAGTGCCCAGGTGGCCAAGAAGGCCAGTGGCATCCAGGCTTGGATCTGAAATAGTGTGGCCAGCAGAACGATTGAAGTGATTTTCCCCCTGTACTTGACAGTGGTGAGGCTGGACCTGGAGCATTCTGTCCAGTTCTGGGCCACTGACGACAAGACCGTGAGGTGCTGGAGTGTGTCCGGAAAGGTCAACAGAGCTGGTGAAAGGTCCAGAGGGTAAGTCCTATGAGGAGCAGCTGAGGAAGCTGGGATTGTTCATCCTGGAGAAAAGGAGGCTCTGGAGAGACCTTATTGGTCTCCACAACTCCCTGAAAGGAGGGTGTAGCTGGTTGGGAGTCGGTGTCTTCTCCCAGGCACCTGGTGACAGGACAAGAGGAAATGACCTCAAGCTGCAACAGGGGAGGTTTGCGTTAGACATCAGGAAGAATTTTTTCACTGAAAAAGTGGTTAAGCACTGGAATAGGCTGCCCAGGTGGTGATGGAGTCACCATCCATGGAAGTGTTCAAGAAATGACTGGACATGGCACTTAATACTATGGTCCAGTTGACAAGGTGGTGAAGGTTTAAAGGTGTGACTCAATGACCTCAGAGGTTTTCTCCAACCTCAGTGATTCTGTGATTCTGTCAAAAGGATGGAGCCCGTTTTTTAAGCAATAGAACAAGAGGCAGAAATAGGACAATGGGCAGAAACTGACGCACAGGAAGTTCCATCTGAATAAGAGGAAGAACTTCTTTACAGGAACAGGTTGCCCAGAGAGGGTGTGGAGTCTCCCTCACTGGAGACATTCAAGAACGAAACCATCTGGATGCAATCCTGTAATATGTACTATCAGCTGACCCTGCTTGCACAGGGAGACTGGAACAGATGACAACTCACTGTTACAACCTTACCCATTTTGTGTTTCTCTGATTCTATGTCTAAAGGGGCAACTCCACTTCCAGTTGTATTAGACTTTGGTTTTTCCAATTGATAAAGACCAAGAAAAATTGTATTGCAGTACTGCCTAGAGCCTTTGTGCCTTCCTCTGGGGTTTTATGAGGGACTTTGGGGCTGGGGGAAGAGGAGAGGATTTGAGAATCAAATTAATTTGGGTTTGGTTTGGTTTGGTTTGGTTTGGTTTGGTTTGGTTTGGTTTGGTTTTTTTAAAGAAATTGATTATGTCTATTTTGAAAACAAGCTGCTTGATTTGTTTAAGCCTTTTTCCTTAGAGAAAAAGGGGAAAAAAAGGTAAAGGAGAAACAAAGAATTACCTTGGCTTTTCATTTAATTTCACTGTTTAGTAATATAATCCTGAGCCAAATAATCAGAGAATATTCATTTCATAGAAAAAACTCAGCATTTTTGTCTGAATCAGCAAGCTGGTTTCTTAATAGAGAAGGAAACTGAAATCATTACTCATGAATTAAAAAAAACATAATAGGATAAGCATTTACTTTTCAGGAAAAAAAAATTAAAAAAGACAAATAAGGAGGCGGTTTGCAGGACTTTTCATTTGTAGTGGTCTGTCTTCTGTAATAGATCATAAAGCTCAAATGGCATCACGTCTCATCAGAGGTTAGCAGATGCTTTGCCAAAATTGTGCATACTTAAGTCTTTCAACTTTTTCCAAACTTACCCTGCTGCCTTTGAAATCCAAAGCTGATTTTCTAGTAACTTCAGCTGGAGTGGGTTCTTCTGATTTGAAGCTATCCTAGAGCAAGTTTGGAACATTTCATCGTGCAGCAGCTGCCAATGAGGAAGAAAAAGCCAAATTCTGTGTGTTTTACTGCATGTAAAGGAGTGCCTGGAGGAGGCTCCGAGTACACAGAAAGGTTCTGCCTGGGCAATTATCTGCATTTTACATTCAGTTAGAAGAGCTGCACATGCAATCGCAAGCATAATTTCTTCAATGTTTTTTATTTCTACTTGTCAACTGCTGTTTTATTTCTGTATTTGTCCCTCAGGTTCTTTTAGGTAGATCATTCTTAATGCTGGTACTAGAATTGGTTTTGCATGTATCATAGTGGGAAATACATAACTGCTAGAGGTGTTCTCTCCAGGTTTGTTCAGATGCTGCCCCTGTACCCACAGCCTATGGCCAGCAGGCACTTCCTTCACCTAATGCCAAGGTTGCACATTAGATAAAATGCTATTCATGGCATGCGTTTCACTATTGGAGTGTGTTTCATATTCATGTCAAAGGGGCACCTGAGAATAGGAGGCTTTACCAGGAACTTTCAGGAAAGAGATATTGTCTTCATTTTATATTGGTACTTGAATACAAACCAGACATAAAAAAATAAACAAAATATGGGCAAGAAGGTACACTGGCTGATGCACATAAAAGTATACTGGACTAAGTCTGGAAAATACAGCAGTGTACCTTGGGGAGTGTTTCAGCACTAGCAGAGAAACAGCCGAGAAAATTTATTAGATTTTATCCAGCCCTAGCTGGACTGACTCAGAAAGGCTTATTGCTCTTTAAACCTTACTGCCTGGCTAAGGAACTTGTCCTGGCAGTGCATATACTATATTGCTACCAGGTCAGTTCTTGGTGAGGCTTTCTACCTGTGATGAGCACAGAGCAGGGCTGTGGGGTGAAAAATGGCACCTGCATCTTCCCAGGGACTGCAAGGGGATACCCACCCTCCTGGCATGCCAGGAGGGTATAGGGAGAGCAGTGATGACCCCTGTGATGATCCCTGTGATGTGTATGGATGTGTGGATGGACATGTATACATACTAGAGCCATTGAGTGTTAGTTAAAAAAGCACATTCAAGTAACTGTGCATGTTTACTAACATTTCCGATTCATAATTTGGGTCCATCTTTTGTATTACTGATACTGATCCTGAACCTGTAGTTCACTGATTGTCAGATATTTGTGTGTCATTTATAAATCGATAAAACACTATGATGTTGATTTTTTTTAAACTACATAAATGGATGTAATCTTTCTCTGCAGCAAGGACCATAAACAGAAGCATGTGATGATTCCCTGAAATGTCTGAGTTGATTGTTAGGTTAGATGAAGTGAGGTCTGTTCAAGATGCCTGGCATGTGCTGAGTTTGACTCTGTCCAGTCACTCTGAAATGATAGCAGAAAGCTGGAGGTTTACTTCAGCAGAATCTGACAAATACACTATGATCATCTATAGATAGTATTGAAATAAAGTACTTCCACAGAGCAAAATCTGTCAGCAACTTACTGTCTGGTTCCATGCTCAAACCTTCTTTATTTGGCCCAATTAAGAAGTACCCTGCCCTCAAAAAATACCATCCTCTGAAGTACTGTGCTTCTAATATGCTTGTTAAACCGCTGGGTTTTTTAAATTTATACTTCAATTTTGCATTCATTTTCAAATAATATTTGTTAATGTTTTGATGAATCTCTTTCCTTACTGGCTAAACAAAAGATTCACTTCAATATACATCAGCTTTACAGCATCTTCATCACGGTGGTGTTCTTATTGCAATTTAGTGTTAACCAAAACAGCTGATTCCAAAATACGGCTAATATCCAGTCCAAAAGTTTCAACAAATGCTATTACTGTATTTTATGTGTATTCCTCAATTAACCAGTCTGTCTTTTGCTTAAAAATCAGCACCATAAACTACATATCAGTAATGTTTTTATGCTGAACACACTACTGAGGCCTAAATATTTTCTGCCTACATTTCTGCAAAGCTAAGTACTCAGAAGAGTTAATAGAACTCATCCTTTTCCCTGTACTTGCATTCTAGTGACAAGGACATCACTGACTCTTCACCAAAGCAATCTTTTTCTTCTGTAGAAAGTTGTAGACTTTCAGTATGCAGGACTACATTAAGCTATTTAAATTAAAATTTCAAGTCATCTTACAAACAATAATTTATTTACCATCTAACAGTATAATGATGCATGTGTAGATGCAACCTTGACCTCTGCTCTGGGGCAGATGTGTGCATGCCCACTTGCCACAATATCTGATACTTCTTATCTGCTTTGGTTTAGTTCACTTCCAGTGAATGACATTCCATATTTTTTTAATATTCAGTTCCATACTTTAAAATTTCTATCTATATTTAGTCTAACTAATTTTCTCAGAAAGGTATGTAATTCTCTTCCAGTATCTCTTTCACATGGTGGGTTAACATTTCTCTTTAGTCTTCTTTTTTAAGGATGAACAAACCAATTCTTTCAACTCATCTTGAAATTTCTTATTATAATTGTTACCTTCTGTGTTCTTTCCAAATTATATCTTTCTTCAAATGTGTTTCCCCCCCAAAAAAGACTTTAAAAATTTTTGTCAATTTAGAACCATATATATCCTCAATACCCTACACTTGCTAAGATATACTAAAATATTCCCTTTCAACTTTGAAAAAAAATCACATTTTTGTGTCAGACTGCAACATCCAGATCTTTTTGTAATATTGCTGCTTAGTCAGTTTGTCTCAATTTTCTAATTTAGCTTCTCTTAATTCATATTTCATGTCTTTGTCTTGAATCTCATCTTCTTTCAATGAAATCATCCCTTCAGTTTATTAAGACTGTTTTAAATTCTCATCCCTCTCCACAGAGCAGCTATTCTAAGCCTGACTTATCAACAGAATGCATCCTATTCCTCACTCCGTCACTTGATCCATTAATGAAAACATCAAATAAATTCAGATCCAGAACAGACTTCTGCAAGATTTCTCCTGAAATTTCTTTATGGTGAGCAGTAAACAAGTGACACTTCCTCCAGAAGCAGTTTACCACCACAACGTGTTCACCTAGCAATGTTTTTACACAAAACATACTTGTCCACCTTATGAAAATGTCACTTGGAGGTGTGTTGCAAACTGCTAAAAGTCAGGCTGTTTCACATTTAGTGCTCCATCTGCCAGGCTTGATTTTTTATGACGGCAATGTATTTGATGCCCTTTCTCCACATTATCACTCTACTGCTCTTAATCTGTAGTCTCCATTCCTTCTGCTGTAACTTGTTCAAGATGGACAGAGCACCTCAGGACTCATTAGGGTACCAAGGGAAGCAGGAGAAATAAGCAAGCAGGATAATCCCAGAACATACCATGGTATGAGTTCTATTCAAGGGCACTCTGAAATAAATGCATACAAGACATCTTTGATCATCTGTGATCCAGGCTGTGTCCCACTCTCACTCCTGAAGACTCTTCCTGGACCTGTTAGCACTTTGATTCCACTTTGAATGTGGACAGACTTCACAGAAGAGCTGAGTAACAAACTAGTCTTGAAGTAGTGAGAGAATGACACATGCATGGAGGGCAATATTATGGGTTTTGATCACTCCAGGCTGAGGCAGAACTTAAATCCAGGACCTTTTTTTAATGATTTGTGCTTTAATTGCTAAGTTACTTTTAAAATTGAGCTGACAGCTCTTTGGTCAACTTTGAGAAGGAAAGCAGTGGTAGCAATCTGATCTAAGAAAACTGACTGAATTGAACCTTTTGGGTAATAAAGGTAGACGAACTCACAAATCCTGAATACCTGCAGTGATTGGTTCTGACCTGTCCACCATGATTAAGACCGAGAGCATATTTTTAGAAGCCTGTGGAACTAATGTTAAAAAAACCCCAAACCCACCAAACACAAAAAGCAAACCACCACTGCACTTCAGGCAAGGATGCCTTTGGAAAGCAGCAGAGATTGAATTATTTTTAATGTAGTAATTTATTGTTCTTATTTCTGTTTAAGAACTACTTTAGCACCTAAATCCCTTTACTGAGCCCAGCCTGAAGTTACGGAGGTTAATACATAAAGCAAAAAATATAAATTACCTTAAGGGGTCACTCACTGCACTGAACTGAAGGGGCAGTTAGTTATTACACGTGAAACCCCTGTCATTGAGCTCAGGCCTGGCAGTCCAGTGAGATCAAGAGGAGTCTCCCAGAAATGGATGGTGAGTTTGCATCTTTCATTAGCACCTCTCAGGTGTCTCAGAACCCTTAAGGAGTAGCAGGCTCAAGTCATGATCTAAGCTTGTGCTATTCCTGTTGAAATAGTTTTATTCATAAATAATTTTAATATTTTATTCTCACTGAAAAGCCTGATAGTTATTTAATGCATGAAGCTCATAATCATCTATATGTACCCTGTTTCAGCAGTTACATTAATCAGAAAATAACAGTTGTGCAGCAGCTCAAATGACTTAGTAAATTGTACAAGCAGTCCATTTTTTCTTTTCTCTCCTGAGTGCTGGATAATGATCATGGTTTAGTATATGAACAGGGCTATACAGCAGGTAACAAAACCTTAAACACTTTGATAAACACTTCTAATCAGCTTTTCTTTAATTTTGCCTGCTGTGTGGAAAACTCCAGTATATTTGCAGAATGATTGTGCTGATTTGCTAAATCACAACCTAACTCTTAAATGGAGGGAATGGTCATAATCAAGAGGACAAATTTTAAAAGATATGGAGAAGGAAAACAAATGCAAGATGTTTGACCAATTGCAATTGTTAAATTAGATCAGATCATTATAATACATAGATTATTACCTGTTCTCAAATTACCAATTCATACTTTCTCTGTTGCTGGTGCTTCACAGTACTGTGAAGTTTAAATCTCCTAACTGAATAAAAACTGTTGATATTAAAGTTATCCTTGTGGTTCCCCACTGCATTGCACCTGGAACACTGATGGTATGTAGAAAAGCAAGAACCAAAATTGGGAAGGCAGAACTCAAAACAAAGGGGTTATGTTGTTCATGATTTGGAGATCAGGTTTCATCAAATATTCTCTAAAATGTACAGGTTTACCAGTTCTTTAAAACAGAAACAGCTTGTTATTCAGCGTTAGTCTATTTTATTAAAGCAGCAATGCTTACTGATAAGACTTTTCCTTCAATTGTACTCATATAATAATACCATTATTCTTTAGATGCTCATCCCATCGAAAAACTGCAGTACTGCATGGAACTTTTGAAATACCTGAGACTCAGAATAAGTAAACAAGTCTGCAAAGTGCTGTCTAATTCAAATTTCAAGGTCCCCACTGCACAGGATTAAAACTAGGTATTTAGGGTCCCTTCTCTTGCCAGTAATGATACAGGCAGTTCTGGAAATGCAGCAGAAAGTTTTCCTGTTTAACAGTATTGTACTTCTCTGGAGCTTAGATATTCAAGGCTCCCCATAACAGTAATCAAACATTGTTCAAATCTGCATATCCATATCTGAGTTAATTATAGGGATTGCTTTTGCGAGTAAAGAAGTGAAAATTACACTAATTTTCACATGGGTGTAAATCACCTATGATAAATTTCTCTCTGAAAGTGTGCCTTTTTTCCCCCCACTGTCTGCAAAGAAGCTTGGGAAAATGCACTTAGATGTAATCATCTGAATTTAGGTTCAGCAGAAGTTGAGATGAAACACATACTGCATGTTTTCTTCTCCTTGAGCTGAGAGCCCTATTTTGTGTATTGACCTGATGGGCAAGGCTTTTTATTTTTTAAGAGATCATAGAATCACAGAATGGTTTGAGTGGAAAGTGTCGTGGTTTGAACCTGGGTTGATAGACAATTATTTGGACCAACAGCCCTTTCCGAAATTTACATATTTAAAAACCTGGAGAAAGGCAGGAACTTCCTTTTGGTGTTCGGGCCTCCTGCAGGAGAAGGGGGAATGGGCCTGGGCCCATCTCGAGGGGCCAGCCCAGGCCTCCCCTTTCCCGGCCCTGGGGCACGGGCCCTGGGTAGCAGC